>JADLZK010011792.1:600000-1094367 GCA_015847255.1 Hyparrhenia diplandra
TTCATATGTTTTTGCATCATCATCCTTTTTGCATAGAAAAATTATAAAAATATGTGGGCACATGAAGGTCCATGCTTTTATAGAAAAATCCAAAAATATGTGAGCACATGAAGGCTCACAACATGTTCCTAGAGTTTGTTCCTTCGGGTATATGCGGAATTAATATTTGCGGGGAGAACATGTAAGGAGAACCCGAAGGCTTAACAAGTTCCAAGGACAAATCAAAGGACTACTTCAATATCCACTTGGGGAGAGCACCCCCATTATCACGATAGGTATCACTATTCTATCTTTTAAATTATTAGCTAGTTATTATATATGTTTGCTTTGATTAGAGTTAATAAGTCTTAGCGTTTAAGTCTTAAAGTTAGTTCGATTAATTCGGTTAGTTCGGTTTAGTTAAAATTAGTTTACTTTAAATATTAGGATTCGAATTATATAATAAAGTGCTCTTATGGAAGTCATCCACAAGCTGAGTCAATTATTCTCCATATATTTCGGATATGTTTTTGTCTCCACCATGCTTTGTATGCAAGATAACGAGAAAATAAGTGTGGGGAGATCCTCGACGACCCAACAGTAATTCTTCGTGACCAAAATCAAGAAATGCGTAACCAAGACGGAACCATCGACTTCGCCACGACGAACCGCGCCCGACACGGTCCAGTGGGAGGCCAACCGCCAATATATCAGGCCGACCGCCCCCGCCTCGTCCCACGAAGGCCCCGTTTCGTCCACCGCTCGGTTTGCTTCCCGAAACTTTTCAATTTTTCGCAAATTACTTTCGTTCGAATTAAAATAAGTCTTTTCTGTTATGGTATGTTTTTTCCTATATGAAAAAGATGTCTTGTTAACCCATGAACAAAGTTTTGCATGATTAAATTCCTACATAAACCTGTCACTTGTTGGGATGCTTTAATTGCTTAAAACATGAGAAATAATAAAGTTAGAATAATGAGATCCTCTTTCTTTTATCTTGTCTTTGGAGAGTTATTTATTTCAAAATATTAAAATCATTAGTTATGCTTCTCCTTTGTGATCAATGATACATCCTAATAGAGCCGTAGCAATCATTAAAGATATATCTAATTAATTGTTGCTTTCTTGTATTGAGCTTTGTCAAAACCCGACCCATGAAATTTGTCTAAAGTCTAAGATCAAGATCACATTACCTTTGCTTTCACTAAAGTATCCATGCTCTAAAAAGTTTTTAATCTCTATCTCCCATAATTTTAATTGTTGAAAAAGGTACAGCTATGAAAAAAGCCAAATGTTCAAAATTCTAAGAGTGGAGAGAAAAGTGAGAGAGAGGAGAAAATAAGCAAGTGTTCTACGGGTCGAGAAGAACCCCCTCTCTAAGAAAAGAAAAAGGCAAAAATGAAGAGAAGAATAATGGACAAGTGTCCGAGGGTGAGTAGGGCCCACTTCTCTAATAAATAAGAGAGTAAAAATGGACATGTGTCCGAGGGTGAGTAGAACCCACCTCTCCACTAAATAGCTGGTTACCTCGCTTGGAAAATAAAAATATAAAAATGTTCCAAAAAGGGAGATAGATGATTTTCAACTAGAGAGAGCGTGGTAATAATAATCTTGATTCACATGCACATCTTGATCTATGACTTATGACATCTATCTCCATGGATCCACAGTTGACTCAAGAATAAATACAAGGTAAGTGTGCTACATGTTCTTGAGCTCCACATGTGATATAATAAATGAACTGTGAGGATATAATATATTTTGAGAGACTTAAGAGTGTCACAAAGGAGTAAGTACAGCTATGCTTTCTTTTCAAAATTTATGCAAAATCTCTCCAAGTGACTTGGTTTAAGAATTTAAGGTGATCTGTTTCTAACCATTTCATGCTCGATATCCCAAAAGTGCAGGTATGACCATGGAGTATAATTATGATCCATTCTTTGTCTCTACGGTTACATTAAAGTTAGACTATCCTTTTATCGAGGACGCAGTAAAAGCCTAAGTGTGGGGAGTTTGTTGACACATATTAACGTATACTTTTAATTGTCAACTAAACATGGAAAAGGACTAAAATATAATTAGATAACCTTATTAGGGGTTTATACTAATGATTTCCATGAGTTTTGGTAAAGTTGTGATTTGCGAGGGACTTAACAGAAAAAAACAAGAGAAATGACGTGGCATACGGCCCGACGTAACGCAACGCAATCCAACTCGAAACAAGTCTAGAAGGCTCGGATTACTCCCCGGCGTGAACCAAACTTGGCATCGAAGAAAACATCATCTAGAAGACTCCGGAAGCCACGACGCATCGCGGGGCCCAGGTGGGACCCACCCGGGCGATCGGCCCAATAAAGCAGCCGATCGGCTCGCCTTTGGCCGCCAAGCAAGCCCCGTTTCGAAGCTTCTCCAACCGCCTCCGAGATGCAATCTAATCCGGTCGTTTGATGTCGGTTTGATCCGAGGGTGTCGGTTAAGCACGAAGATTAGTACCACATTGCCTGCTGAAGCTGAAGAGACATAAGAAGACACCTATATAAGCAAGCCCCGGGCCCCTGGGCTTCAATCATCTCGGATCAACTCATCATCATATCGGATCAGATCCGGCTCTAGTTCAAGAACCGTAAGTAGAAGATTAGACAAGATGTAGAACTAGAAGCCCTAGATTAGAGTTGAGAGTAGAGCTTCAAGTTGAGAGAATTAGAGCGCGGTTGAGGCGGAGTTGAAGGAAGGCCCGGAGCTGTCGGCGCCTCCATCTTCTTCTTCCTCCGGAGTTGGTGCCATTGGAGCGCAACTCACGAGATCTTGTGGATTGTTCGACTTCCATTCGAGTAAGTGGTATTGTCTCTATTGTTCTTAAGGTTCGTATTTCTTTGATAAGATTACTTTGATTCTTGGTTGCTCTTGAGTTAAAGTTGTTAGATTAATGTAAGCGTGGTGCTTAGATTGACTAGCTTATTACGAATACCTTCTATAGGCCGGGGTGAAGACACTTGTTAAGGCTGATCGTGGTGGTGACAAGCGCCATTGAGTCCTTTGTTACGCCCGCCCCGTTTATAGAAATCGTAGGAGCCCCAAGCGTTGTTAGCGTAGATTCCCTTTATTAAGAGTTTCTTCATGACAACCCCTCTTAAGAACAATGTTGCAAATGATTTACTTGAAGTGAGAACAAGACCTTCCTAATGGAACTCCTTACCTCTCTTTTAATCTAGTTATATAGCCACTCTGGGTTTAGCTATACACCTTGACGTACTCTCTCACCTTCTCCCTGTGGATTCGATATTTAAAGCCCTATTCCCGGGTGAAGTGCTCACCGGTATCCGTTAAACTGCGGATTATCCATCATAATATTCCCTGTAGGTTAACAAGTACCAACACTCAACACAATCCTTTGAAAGGTAGTGCTCTACTCCCTTTCCTCCTAGGATCACCTGTACTCTTCTAGCCCAACTCAAATAATTTTTATTCCCCTCAAGCTTCACATCATTTGGCATGAGTTCTAATTTGAGCTCACGCGTCTCCCTGGGACCAATTAGACCCATCTCCAAAAGCCCTTGAATCATGGACTTTATTTCATCTTTCAACTCGGTCTTGGTAATTGGTGAATCACCTGCGCCACCACTACCACCAGAATGCTCACCTGCTGCCTTCTTTGCATCCTCTTCCTCTTTCTTCCTTGCTTCCTCCTCCGAACTCATCTTCTCTGCCCCTGGCAATCAAATCACCTCACCACACGCCACAGACAGCAAGAAGCAGCAACTTTTCCTCCCTAAAATTCACCACGGCACAGCTAATCACCAAACAACAACAAATCACACCTTCCCTGTCCCTCCTTTTCTCTTCAGTGGACGCAAACAGCCCACATCAATTTCACTGCAGCAGCAGCAAAAGCAAATTACCTCATCCTTTTCCTCTTCTTTTTCCTTTTTTTTTAATGCACAGCAATTCCTCTTCTCAAATCAAGGCACAACAGCACCCGTAGCAGCTCCTCACCTCAAATCAAATCAGTGCAGAAGCACCTTCCCCTTCTACCCAATGAGTACGCAGCAAAAACTCACCAACAGCAGCTTCCAAATCAGCACCTTTCCCTTCTACCCAGTTAATACGCAGCAGCACTCACCAGCAGCAGCCTCCTCACCTCAGACACCAGCAGCTGCACAGCGCTCTCTCGCAGCTCCACACCGCCCCTGCCTCTTGCTTCTCAAACAGGAGCCGTGCCCACGCCTGATGTGGCCGCGGGCCACCTTGCTGCCTCGAGCCGGGGCTGCTGCTCCTCGCCACAGCAGAGCAGCGCCCGCTGGCGAGCAGCCCCTGCTCGCGCCGACGACCACGCACCTCCCGTTGCGGCGAGGCCCGGCTCACGCAGCTGCGTCGCCGCCGCCCACAGGACCTGTGCTAACCCTAGCTCTCGATGCCATGTAGAAATTTGGGGAAGGTTCTGGCTGGTCACTTGTCCCAGCCCCAATTCCTCTTTTCTTATCTCTTGTTCTTTTACATATAAGCCCTTATACATTACTCTATTTACACCAACAGATTCCCTCAATTCTAAATTATAAGATCGATATGCATCTACTCATAATGTATATATCTAAGTGCATAGTAAAAATTCTATCTCTAGAAAAGACAAAACGTGTTAGAATTCAGAATTGTAGGGATATAACTAATCTACCAGACATAAATAATAAATGCAGAATTGTGAACTGGATTAAAAATTAGGTGGTCCGGATTTTATAGCATATATACGAAGTGTAAGCGGAAAAATTTAAGGAAACAAAGAAATCAAAATTGAACAGTGTACCTTCACGTGGGTTGCTTGAATGAGCGTGTGATATTTCTTTGTGTTCGAGCCTCAAGCACATTTTTGTGAAACTGCTTCATATCCATAGCTGGGCAAAGATTCGATTTTAAGTCCCCAAAAAGCTGAGAAAGCCCCGGGACCACCGCCGGATCCTAAGGATGCAAGGCATTGACAAACTGGAAAGAAACAGTGTTTCTAGTGATGAAGCATCATCCAAGGAATGGACTGACTGCAACTTATTGCAGTAGTCAATATGTAGTTCCTCGAGTCCAACCAGCTGTCCTGACACAGAACAGAGATCCGCACACTCTTGAGGGACTGTGGTAGATTCGGAAGTGTCACCAAGTTATCACAGTCATATATCTCTAAACTTTCTAGAAATGGACATGGAATCATTTGGGACGACAGTTGCTCTAGCATGCTAGTGGACATAGTGCCGCAGCAGTATTCCAGTGATGTTGAGGTCTCAAGATGCTCTTCCTTTGTCCAAATAAATTCAAGTCTAGGGCACTGCACAATATCAATAGCTCTGAGAGATGGGGGAAGAATGAAGAGCTGTACCAAGCTTTCACAACGGACTATCACTATCGCGATCAAATGTGGCAGGACTTGATCCATTGTTTGTGTAGGTTCACCACCTTTGACCTGTTTGGGCCCTATTAGCTTGCCACATGACTCAATCCCCAAGCACTTCAAGGATACCAAGCTCTGGAACACTTGTTCTGGCCAGTAAATCAGCAAATCACAGTTTCCAATTCTCAAATCAACAAGGTTTTGAAACCATTTCCAGAGCACAAATGTTAGTTGTGATTGACTGGAGATGAAAAAAAAAGTTGCAGCCAGATATGTCTAGTTCTGACAAAGGTACTGCATCCTTGTCATGGAAAGACAGCTCTAGCTTCTGTGATGAATCCCAGCTACTCCCTGTCTGAGGCGGTGCTGCAGTGTCGCTGACACACATTTCTAGCCTGGACAGTGAAGTCATGTACCTTGATTTAACTATTCCTAGTGATAGAAGTGCCTTGCCTTCATCCAGCCTTATAACCTTGAGCTCTGGTGCTTCAGGCAGAGTACTCAACTTTGGACAGTTTTTTATATCAATATTCTCAAGTACAGGAAAGGTTAATTCATCCCCTTCTCTTTCTGTTGCCACCCACCTCTCCAAGCTCTCCAAATCATGTAACCGGAGTTGCTTCAGTACTGGAAATGGTGCAGAGACCATATTACTGCATAGGCTTCGCAATTTTCCCAACTTTTCCAAGTAAAGAACTTCAAGAGCTTTGAAATTGTAAAATTTTGGAAATTCCTCACATAGCATACAACCATACAGATGGAGTCCAGTCAAGTGCTGCAATTTCCTAAGATCGGTTACCCATGATGGTAATCTAGTGCCTCTGTAGTTGGCTATCCTTAGCATTTGCAGGCAGTCATGAGGTTTAAGGGCATATAGCACCTTCTCATGGCAATCCATTACCACTGATTGTTCTTGACCCTTACTATCCCATTCAAGAGACAAGTGTGTTCTCTTCTCTTTATCTTCAAGTCTAACTTTTTTTGCAAGTTGTTCTGTTACATTTTCCAGACCACTTAATTCTAACTCACCACCAAGATTTACATTTCCAAGTTCTCCGATAGTACTGCAGTCCGAGCTATCACCAGCAACAGAATATGTTAGAGTATGTAGAGAAGTCATCTGTCTGAGTCCAGAAGGCATGCACGTCAGTGATTCACATCCATGGGTATAGAGGTGTCGTAGGCTTGACATATGCTTCATATCCTTTGGAATAGTAAAATTCAGGAAATTCCTCACACAACGGACAACCATGCAGATGGAGCGCAGTCAATTGCTGCAATTTCCTAACATCATTTACCCATGATGGTAAACTAGTGCCTCTGTAGTTGACTATCCTTAGTGTCTGCAGACCATCATGAGGTTTAAGGGCATATAGCACCTTCTCATGGCAATCCATTAGCACTGATTGTTCTTGACCCTTACTATCCCATTCAAGTGACAACTGTGTTATCTTCTCTTTATGTTCAAGTCTGACTTTTTTTGCAAGTTGTTCTGTTACATTTTCCAGACCACTTAATTCTAACTCACCACCAAGATTCAAATTTCCAAGTCTGAAACCAAGGCAGCAAAGGTTTTTTTTAGAACAATCGCATTAAGAAACAAATGAACTAACTGTAGTCTGAAAACAGGAGATATACTGCTGTGATAGAAAAATTTCCTGACTTGCTGAGCTAAAGTGTGATTATCATCAATACAGCTAGAGTTGGAGTACCTGCTGAGTATATATTTATGAACTAACCTTTCTTCTTAGTAAAAGATTATATATAGACAGTGTTGACACTCAAAAATGGCGTGGGCTAAGTCATTGTAAAAATCGGACTTAGCCATATTTTGGGGGTCCAAGTCACCGCAAATTTCGGACTTAGCCAAATTCTCGAGGAGGATCGAAAACGGCTTTTACGGAACACGACCGGACTCATCGACCGGACTCACCGGTGCGTCCGGTCAGCGCCGTCCGTCGGGTCGCGCCGCAGACCTCTCGCGCGACGCGGTGACCGAGCGTCCGGTCACCCCCTCGAAGTCCGGTCGGCCCGGCCCGAACAAGCTGATCTCGGGACACCGACCGACGCGCCCCATGCGTCCGGTGCAGCGTCCGGTCCAGCGCCCCGGTCACCGCGTCCGGTCGGTTTATGCGCTCGCAGACCTCTACGCAGACGACCGACCGGAGCGTCGGTCAAACAGCCGATCGCGGCGTCCGGTCACCCCGACGCAGGCCCGTGTCCGTCACGAGATCCGAACCGATTTGTTTCCAATCGTGTTTAGGTCGGTTTTTGGTACTTGGAAACGCCCAGGACGGTTTCCTAAAGGGATAAGACCACCCCCTCTATATAATAAAGAGGTTTATGGCGATTTGATCCCATCTACATCCAATCGACAAACACATCTACTATCGCCTTGCTTGTAGGTCATCCCCTCTCCTTCTTCTTCGCCGCCAATGCCATGAACGGAAGATCGGCGACAACAATGCCCTAGAGCGGTCAGGCGGCTAGGGCAGCCCATAGTCGCCGCGCGCCCTCACGGGTCCGCCCCGGGCGTGTGGGGTTTCGGGTTTCAAGAGACTTCGCCGGCGTGTCTTGCGTGCCGCGCGCCCCCGACGAGGCTCCTCCGACGACGTGTCTTGCGTGATCGCGCTCATCGTTGGAGGCACACGGTCCAGTGTGGACATCCCTAGGCGCTTGCCGATCCCTCGATTTCGGCTTGCCCTACGTAGAGCGATCTAGCTCTTATTTTTTGGTGTGTTACCGATTTTATCGTCAACAGACAGGATCAGGACCTGCTATTAGTTGAATAAGAGAGCTGCAAATTGTCGCAAGGCCTAGACAATAATTTGCTCAAGGATTACAGTCTGCCATCGCATGGGGGATAGAGGCATTGAATCTACGAATTAGTGATGTTTTGGATCACCTACGACAACAAGGTCGTTCTAATTACTGAACATCACCATCCCACACATCAACGGAGGCAGTGGACGGAAATTTTGAAAAATTCAGTCAAAGGGCGCAAGCTCTGCACAAAGCAAAATGGACAGAGCAAAATATACCTGAGAAGTTTCAGGAGGTTTTTCCCTGTATACCCCTATAAAAGTTTCTTTGACCCTGTGTATCCCTCAAATTTTTTTTCTTTCCCCGTGTGTCCAACTTGAACTTTCTTTTGCCCTACATAAGTTTCTTGGAAAGCAAAATGGTCTTTTGTCCATTCAGTTAACACCCGTTACCTCAAAAAATAGACAGAAGGTAATGTGGGGTAAAACAAAGTTGAAGTTGGGCACACAGGAAAGAAAAATTTTTTTGAGGGGTACACAGCACAAGCAAACTTTTATAAGGGTATACAGGGGAAAACTCACAAGTTTCAGAGAGCGAAGCATTGGAGAAGGAAATCAGACTTCGGCCTTGTTTAGATGGCTAAAGTTTATAATTTTTTTTCTCACTTTCTCTCCATCACATCACATTAAATACACCAAAAGATATATGTTTGGAGTATTAAATATAGGTAAAAAAATAACTAATTACACAGTTTAGATGTACATTCCGATCACGATTCTTTTGAGCCTAGTTACTTCATGGTAGGATGATATTTACCACTAACAAACGAAACGTGCTACGATTAATACGATGTGACATCCGAAGCCAATTTTTAGCCATCTAAACAAGGCCTTCGTAGCAAACCTTGGTCGGGAACAGTAGTCGGCTTGAACGCGCACCCGACAGCGCCGGAGCCCGGAGCCGCAGCCGCAGCCGGCGGTGCGCTGTGGGCGAGACTACGGTGGGACCCGCAGGGCGAACCACGCTCGAGGGAAAGGGCCGCCCGGCCCGACAAGGCGGCGCCATTGGGCACTGCTGCTCAGAGCTCCGTCCCCTGGCGTCGCACTCCCATCGCTCGGTGGAGTGCCCACCTGTGGCTGGCTGCATCCCCCATTCCCCCTCCACGGGCGCCTTCCGGCCGCCGTCCACTGCACCCTGCCCTGCTGCTGCCGGCCAGGGTCCGTGTTCGGCAGCTGCTGGGCAACATCCGGGAAAAGCCCACGGCCCAAACTTCTGTAAGGGCCGAGCCGAAAGCAGGATCATGAATTTCCGATGGGTCTACACGGAACGACATCATTCTCAGCAGTCCAAACTCCCTTCCGCCATCTATTCTGAATGTCGCCCACTCTGCTTCTGAAAATGGATGCTGCAGATCGAGTTGCATTTCTGAAACCGGAACACAAAGGGTCACCGGTCAGACACGATCACAATGATTTCATTCTTATATACATTACAGACTGATAACAGCATGTCAGACAATGAACTCAGCAAACCATACGTTTCACAAACAAAGGGTCACTTGCTTGTTTCCGTTCATTTATTCATCACAATACACAGCAGCAGGTCTGAATAAATAAACACGCACACGCGCTCCCAAACCAAACAGGTCTGAATTAACACAGAAGCTATAATAAGGCAAGTTTTCCATGACCCAAACTTATGCAAAAAAACCATATGTGCCGTTGACAAAACAGAATCCCCTCCATGAGTGCCTGGAAAAATACAAAATAGAA
The DNA here is from genome assembly GCA_015847255.1 of Hyparrhenia diplandra. Taxonomy (NCBI): domain Eukaryota; kingdom Viridiplantae; phylum Streptophyta; class Magnoliopsida; order Poales; family Poaceae; genus Hyparrhenia; species Hyparrhenia diplandra. The sequence continues at coordinate 609,886 of JADLZK010011792.1, forward strand.
CAACAATCCTCTGCTCCATGAGTGCCTCAGGTAATGAAAGTTGGAACTGATTCCCTCCAGGACAACTTGAGCTCCTCAACAGAGGTTTCAGGATCTCAATAGTCATTTCAGTACTACTTCGATGATGCCGGACCATCCCATCTCAACACCATGGGATAGCATATTTCCATGTTTTTCCGTTCTCAGAGTTTAGTCGCTATCACTGCCGCAACTGCTATCCGTGTAATCGTTGTCACTGAAAATGGAAAATACACGTTACTAATTACTGTGCATGCAGGAATAAAAATCAATAACCATATGAAATGAACCAACAATGTGCATCGGTTTACATCATCAGAGACAAAAAGGACAGCCTAAAAACCAGATTGCAGACCTTCGCCCACATAAAACTAATGTACCAGACATCAATGATAAATGCAGGTGCAGGGGTCTCGTACCTGATTAAGGTTTACATAGTGCGGATTTGTAGCGTATATAAAACATAGTCAGAGGAATTTAAACAAAATATTGAACAGCATACCTTTCATATGGGTTTCTTGAAAGAGCGTGTGATATGCCTTTCTGTACAAGGCCCTCAAGCACATTTTTGTTAAACTGCTTCATATCCAGAGCTGGGCAGTATTTGATCTTAAGTCGCTGAAGAGCCAAGTAACTCCCAGGGCCACGGGTGGATCCTAAGGACGCAAGGCATCGACAGCTGTGAAGAGACAGTGTTTCTAGTGATGACGCATCTCCCAAGGAATCAACTGTCTGTAACTTATTGCACTTTTCAATATCTAGTTGCTCGAGTTGACCCAGCTGCCCTGATATAGAACAGAGCTCCCCGCACTCGTTGATTATCAAACACTTAAGAGATGGTGGTAGGTTTGGAAGTGTTACCAACTTAGCGCAGCCATTTATCACTAGAGTTACTAGGCATGGACAAGGAATCATTGGATACGGAGATTGCTCTGGAGTACCGGTAGGTTCCGTGTCTTGGCAGCATTCAGTGACGATACAGGCTTCAAGACGTTTCTCCTTTTCCAATTTGAATTCAAGTCTAGGGCAACCCATAATACCAATACTTCTCAGCATTCGGCACCAACTGATTTTAATCTCCTCAAGACCTTGTGGCAGCGTCGAAAGATGTTCCATCTCTCCACAGTGCATAATGTCCAATGTTTGAAGCGACACCATGCGCTCCATATTTTCGGGCAAGCTGTCCCAGTCACAATATTCAATGTGAAGCTCACGCAGACCAATTAAGAGTTCACTACATTCAGGAATAGATGCTAGCTGCTTGCAACAACTGAGTACAAGTGTGTGCAGTTGCTTTGGGGCAATCTCTGAATGGTGGCAATTCAACATCCAGCTAGGATAACTTGAACCCATGTACCACGAGATTTCGAGCTCTTGAAGATCCTTTGGGGGGCAAAGGAACTCGAGCACCTCTCCTTCCAGATCTGGATCCCTCTTGTTTTTTTGATGAAATGGATCCCTCCTGTTCGGGCCGAACTCCAGCGTTAGTATCCTGAGTCGCTTCTTGTGGGTTAGGTGGGCTTCAATAGCTTCGTCTTTGCTTCCGACAATCCCAAGCCTCTCTATATTCAGAGAACCTCGAAGACTGTTTAGGTGCATCAGCTGCTTCAACTCATACCCTGGTTCCTCCTTCTTCACGCAAAGCATGTCGGTGTTTGCAGTGCCGTCAGCCTTCCAATGTTGGGGAAAAATAGCGGAGCACATATATGCCGTAAATAGATTAGATTAACCATATTTTCAGGACATAATGCACTGCCAAAAGGAATATCTCTGCCAAGAGGAATATCTATGGTCTGGATATGGTAAAGCTTGCTAAAAGTGCTTGGCAGAATCAGATGGAGAATGCCATGACCGGAACTGAAACCAAGATAACGTAGATGCTTCATCTGATCAATACATGCTGGGACTGAAAACACATGTCCATCACAATTTATGTCAATGGTCAACACCCGCACTTTCGTCGACCTCATGAACAGACGCTCCAAGAGTTTTTCGAGTCATGATTTCTTCCATGATTTCTTCCATTGGTAAAGGCCAAAGCTGGCTGCTCAATTATCAAGGTGCGCAGATTTTTCCACCACCAGTTTCTCGGCAATCTCTACTCCGTTTGTTTTCTCAATAAAGAGATGGTGAACCCTTGTGGGATATCTTTTGGGAAGTCATTCAAACCAATTCTATAGATGTCACTTCCGAAACCCTTTCAGCCAATTCGTGTAGCATGTCATGAATTGTGAATACCCTTGTGCTAAAACTTGCTTGCAGAAATGAGAATGTCAGTAATTCATCAAAGTAGTGGTGGCCTCTATCTTCCGGTTCCTCTGCTTCAATGTTTACGAACCCTTGTGCTATCCACATGCGAACTAACTCATCCCGTTTTAAACGATATCCTTTAGGGAAAATGCTGCAGTATGTAAAGCATCGCCCGATGTCAACACCAAGCTGCTGATAGCTCCACCACAGAGCTCCCATTGTTTCATCCAACACATCAAGATTTGACGTTCTTTCCCGAAATCAATCTTTGCTATTCCTCTTAAGCCGTCTTTGCCACTTTATTATCGCTGCAATGGGTGATCTACGAAGCTTTTGTGCAATTTTGCTCCCGATTTCTTTGTATCTTATATCATCACTACTGGTGACTTGACTGTCTTCTAGGGCATAGTGCATGAACATTGAGAGGTACTGCTCCTTCTCTAAATCAGGTATTGGGATTTGCATCTGAGCACCTAAAGCTGCCGCTGCATCTTTTTTTTGAGCTGTCACCAGGATTCGGCTTCCTCTCTGCCCAACACGAAGCCAATCTTGTAGAATCTCACGTTCTTTACGTTCGTTCTCATTGGCAGCGTTGGCCCAGAGATCATCCAATACCAACAAGAAGCGTTTGCCTTTCAGTTCTTTCTCCAACTCTGCTTTTAGACTTTTAAGATCTTTTAACTCTGTTTTAAGGATTTTAGGATCCTCAGTAATAGAGGCCTTCTGTTGCTTCATCTGGTCCAGCATTTCACAAAATATATCACGGACGCTGAATGTCTTCCCCACATGAACGAACAAGATAGGATTGAAATATCCTGCACACTTCTCATAGTCACAAACATATTGTGCCAGAGTACTCTTTCCAGAACCTGTAATGCCATATATGCCAATCACAAAATAAGGTTTGCTGGTGCTGGAGCTTGCTGCATTGGTACCTGGTTCCTCACGAAGCTTCCTCCTTATATCAGCACAGTCATCTTCTCGGCCGAATACTTTCTTATCAATGCTTCTGTAGATGTCATTAATTTCTTTCAGTCTGCTGGTGCTTTCTTCCGCACTGTTCTTGACGGTGCAACCGCTGCTACTTTCCTTGTCAGCATCCTTGGAGGTGCTGCTGATATTCTGATTCAACAGAGGTGATTCCTTTGAGTGACTGACAGTATATTCTATGTTCTTTATCGTTTTCCTCAAGTTGATTATCTCATTAATAGAAAGGACCCAATCTGTTGCAGTATCATCATCATTCTGCAAGGGGCAAGTGTCAAATGATTATCCTATGCACACATACGAAATACTGAAAATGGGAAATATAACTCAGCGGCTCTGGGGTATCAGTCAAGAAGAGCTCCAATAGTCCTATTCTAAAATCATCAATAAGTATATTTTTCTTGCTATTACTAGTTTGAGGCTTCAATGAAACCGCTACTTCATCTCTGATGATATGCGCTAGAAAAAAATTAGTTCCTTAAATTATCAAGAAAATCTAAATGAGCAGCAACATATATTCTCTAGACTCTAATCTTCATCAGAAATTTCAGAAATTGGACCTAGTCAGTTTTGTTATGAAGTATTCACATCTGTCACTATAAAGTAGCAAAAAAGTAAACCACACTAGTAACTTAAAATGATTTTACGTGACTCAAAAAATCTTTTCCGTGACGGGCGTGGAGTTTGTCCGTCACGGTTAATGACTCGATTAACCGTGGCGGGCGATTTTTTATTTTGGCGTGACGGGCATTTTTGCCCGCCACGTAAAATCAATTTATCGCGGGCGGGCGTTTATAACACGCCCCCGCCACGCAAAATGTGGCCATTTTCCGTGGCGGGCAGGTTAAAAGGCCCGCCACGCAAAATACCCCAAAGCCCACAGCCAAGCCCAGCAAAGTGTTCTATCGGGCCATATATATATATAAGTTCTAGGGTTTCTCCTCATTCTCCTCAACCCCAAGCGCCACGCCAGAAAAAAAAACCGAAGTCGTCATTCTCCCGCGTCCGTCGCGAGAGCTCCTCCGGCCCCCTTCGCTCCACCCAAAATCGCGGCCGCCGCCCTTCCCTTCTCCTCCACCCCAGCGCCGGCGGTCGCCGCCTCCCACCGCCCCTCCCCTCCATCCCCTCCCTCGCGGCATGACGGGCGGCGGATCTCGGCCGGGCGGTCGTAGTGGCGGTGCGTGGTTCCCGCGGCGGCGGTGGTGGATCATGGCGGTCGCGACGGATCCCGGCGGCGGCCGGCGCCCTCGCGGTTTCGGGCGGCGGCGGGCGCCTCACGGCCCCGGCGGCGGCGGGCGTCCTGCGGTTCCTCGCGGCGAGGACGGCTTCCTCGACCGGATCCAGCGGCGGAGGGCGTCCTCATGGATCCCGACGGCGATCCCGGCGGGCGAGGGCGGATCCGGTCGGCAAAGACGCCCCGGGCGGCGGATCTCGGCCGCAGCCTCGCCCTGGCGGGCGGATCTCGGCTGCGGCGCCCCGGCCGGCGGATCCCGCCGGCGGCAAGGTTTAGCGCGCGTGATCCGGCGGCGGCGCGATCCGGTGGTGCCCGCATCCCCGCCCGGCTAGGTCCGGGCCGCGGGTTCCCCGGGTTTTGGATTTTTTTTTTTTTTTTTCATTTGCCGCGGGCGGGCACCAAACGCCCGCCACCGTTATTCTGTCATTTTCTGTGACCATTGCTTGGTGACGGCAAGATCTGCCCGCCACGGAAACTAAAATCGCGAATCACCCAAAGTAGTTTCGGTACTAGTGCCATACATCTTTATCTAAAATACAATTACTTCGACATGATAAATAACCTAAAGTAAACTCTAATATCCATCTAAAATTTACTTACATTGTCACTATGAACAACAATACAATAACACCAAATTTACATCTAAATAACACACCTCCACTGCCTTTTCAAAATTGTAACAATATCTCCTAAATTTAAATTACCTACATCTCCATTATAGAAAAAATATTAAACTAAATTACTCCCTTCCATCATTGTTATAGGAAACACTAACACAAAGTACAAAATAACCCACGTAAATTTACATCTAAAATTTCCACTGCTATTATAAAAAACAACCTAAATTAAGTGTTAAATATAAATTAGCTAATTCATGTTTTTTATAGTGTTAATACAAACAAATTCAAGGTGTACACGTTTCACAAAGTGCACTATACAAACCATATACATCTAGATGCAAAGTGCACTATACAAACCATATATATCTAGATGCAAGAAGCAATATAAGCATATCAATTTCCATAAGAAATTTGTTGTTGAAACCAATGGTTTACCCAACATATTTCAATCGACAAGAAAATCATGTGATGCAAATATAGATTTTTTTTTGAGGTCAACTTGGGGGATGGGAGCGTCCCCACCCGCAAATTATATTCCATAGATGTCGTAATCCGGTGGGTAGAAGGCACAATGTTAACTTTGAAATTTGGTAAGTCCGGATGATAGACGGTCAAGTGCAAGATGCTAATAAAAGATAGTGCAAGATGCTAATGAGAAGTATTCAGCCGAGAGGTCATTCGGTAGGCAGCTTGTTTGGTAGGACTCTAGCATTCAGGAAGCCGTCACCATTCGGCTAAGTCACAGGTTCGGCAAGGCTCTAGGCATTCGGATATTCGGGCGGTTTGGCGGTGCAAATGCATCAAAGCAAGTCATCCAAGGAGTAAGGGTCCGTGTTGTGCATGTCATCAACGACTCCGAGAAGGCTTGGAGTACAAGTTATCTTAGCTAGATTTTCCTTCTTTGTAATCGTGATCGGTTAGGACTCGTGTCAAGTCCAGGGGTATAAATATTGGACCCTAGGTAGTTTGTAAAAACTCTCTTACACAATCAATACAACAACCCGGCTCCGCGCCACCCCTTTCGAGTCCAAGTCATGTCGTCGATCTACTGCAAGAGGAACCATCGACCCGTCGACCTCCATAAGTACCGGCAACCTTGTACCATGTCTAGTATCGTGCGGCGGATTTAGATTATGATGCAAGCAGTCTTGTTACCATGGTTAGTATCATGCGCAGATTTAGGCTATGGAGCAAGAGGGTTCTCTGTTTGGTCATGAGTTGTGCTAAAAGGTTAAGATCTAGCTCGAAGCTAGTTATCGGCTCTATTAGATTCGGCAAGATCTAATAGATTCATCAAGTTACCACGTGTTGCATGCTCTTATTTATTATTTTAGTTATGTTTGCACACACCTTTGCCCAATTTAGATTGATAAGGTTTGGCTTCATCTTGTTATAGATCTAGCTATATTTAATGCTTTTGATGTTCATCTTACCGTGTCACTAGATCTATTTGCTTATCAGAGCCGAGCTTAGATCAATCTAAGTTGTTACATGTTGCAGGTTCATGCACATTAAACGTAGGATTAGCCTTGACAGGACCGGGTACCGTGCGGCAGATGCATGTCTTTGGGTTGCTCTACAGCTAGTCATCCGGTGGACTAGAGATCAGTTTAATCTGATAGGTTTTGATCATGTTTTACGTGTTTGTTCCTTCTTCATGGACCCCGATTCGGTAAGCTTACCGAATACGGTTATGCTTTAATGATGAGTAATGAGTATTTGTAGATCTATTTAGATACATGCATGCTTTTAGCTTGTTATGATTAGATTGTATCATGTGGTGGATTGATCTAGTTGTGAGAAGTGGTTTGGATCAGAACAAGTCGTATCAAGCGGTGGATTAACTTGTTAGGGTTTAAGCTAGACAAGTTTAGGAAGACTAGACATGCGTGAGACTAGTTGGATTAGACCTATGCATGTGTTATTTAGATTAGATTTATATTTATGATTTACATGCTTTTATTCATCATGTTTACAAGTGATTCGATCTATGTCATGAGCTTTTTTAGGTTATCATATCTCGATGATCGATTTACTTGTTCAAACATGTCTTCTTATGCCTGTTCGTAGAATCGTACTCTTCCATGTTTTGTCCATGCTTACTTGTTGACACCTCTTAAGCCATGTTTTTATGTGTCAATTAAACATATAATAAGGATATAAAAAGAATAGAATGCATAGAATAGGTGTTATAACCGATAAAGTTCCACGAGTTTTGATGATTTATATCTTTTCGGGGACTTAACAGAAAATCTTTGGAAAATTGAGAGAAAACCCCCAAACAATAAGAAGATTTAACAGAGAAGAATTTCGATCCGAAAAGTGAACTAAAATATTCTAGAAGACACCAGAAGACACCGGGGAAAGACCCGACGGCGGGGCCCACCCCGGCTTTGGCGCCGCCAAAGATGGCGGTGGCGACCGCCGGGTGAGTCCCACCTGTCGGCCTCATCTTCTTAGGTCGGTTTACTACTGACTTTGAGGATGTATCTACGCCGTTGTTGAAGTCGGTTTGATCCAAGGGCGGCATTCATCCACCAGGACTATATAAGGAGGGTCCTACCTCCGGCCTTAGGCATGAAATCATTATTCATCGGACTCAAAATTTCCGATCATAGCTAGAGCCATACCTCTCTAATTAGAAGAGCTAGATCAAGTTGAGAGAGATTAGTAGAAAGTTGAGAGATAGATCAAAGAACTTGATTAGAGTTCTAGATCTGTTCTTGAGAGATAAGAAGTAGAGTTGAGGAGAAGTAAGGAGAAATTTGGATGCGTCGGTGACTCTCTACGCTTGTACCTCCGGGATCAAAGGATTCATTGCACTTGATCTTGAGACTTCTTTGGTGGATCAACCTTATATTTGAGTAAGTTCACTTATTTATATTTCTTTCGGTTTATGACTCATTAGAGTACTTTGATTCTTGTCGCTCTTGAATTGAAGTTGTTACCCCTAGTGTAAACGTGGTGTTTATACTAGATAACTCATAAATACACCCTACTTGCCGGAGCATGGTAGATCTTGGTAGTGACAAGTACCATTGATTTCCTTTGGATTCCACTTCCCGTAAGATAGGACACGTGGGACATAGTTCTTTGGGGAATAGTGAGTTTAAGCCCTTACTTTCCCTTGAGTACGTCCCCATTAAGGAATATCTCTAAGCCTTATAAGAGTATAAACTAGACAACCATAGAATTCTTCTCACCTTTTATCCGAACTCCCGTTCCTTCCTACTATCTCGGGGATTAGTTTTGTCTCATCATTCTCACACCATTCTCCCCGTGGATTCGATATTTAAAACCCTCACACGGGTGAAGTGCTCATCGTTTTCGTTCGCTTGCGAGACTATACAAATTTATAAATAATTACGTAGGATAACTTTTACCAACAAGCATTTCCGGCGCCGTTCTTTTGGGAGAACGGTTTCTTTGATTATCCGAGCTAAACTAAATCTTGTATCATTAGTTTAGGTTTCTTTTTATTTTATCTTATCTTATCTTTTTCAAAATCACTATCCAATATGGATATTACCCCTCTTTACAAAAATTTGGCACCCAATGGGCAAGCTTGTAGACTGTCTTTGTCATCTAAACCTATTCAAACTGGATCCTATGAGTTTCGCCCCTGTGATTGATAGAGATGGTCCAAAACCATACTTTCTCGGAGAGAATTAGACGAAAATCCTTTTATTCATCTCCAAACATTTGAGGAGACATGTAAATGTCTCCATATTGAAGGCATGTCCCCCGAAACAATCCTTTTGACGCTCTTTCCATTCTCTTTGAAAGGAAAAGCTCGCCAATGGTACAATAGAAATAGAGAAAGAATGGTCGGCAATTGGGAAACTTGTTTAACTGAATTTTGTGCCGATTTCTTTCCCATGTCAAAACTAGTTAACTTTAGGCTCCCAATCCTATCCTCTAAACAAGATCATGATGAATCTCTGAGTTCCTATTGGGAACAATATGATCTTCTTTCCAAATCCGGACCTAATCTCACCATACCAGACCATGTTCTAATTCAACACTTCTATATTGGTGCGGATAGAAAATCTAGAAAATATTTGAACACCTCTGTGAATGGATCTTTCATTCACCTTTCACCCCCGAATGTATTGCTATCTTAAATAAAATATCAAGAACAAGGAGGATGATCCAAGCCGCAGGGGAAATCTTTAAAAATAGAAGAAATAATAGAAGAGAGATTAGCTGAATCCAATTCTATTCCGGATCCTTTACCAATCCCGGCTAATCCGTAACCTTTAGAAGAACCAGAGGTTACTTCAATCTCTGATTTCTTACTTGATATCGAGGATGTTCTCTTTATAGATTATGAAAATACCTCGAAATATCGATTCATATCTCGTAAGACTAGAACATCACAATCTTATCCTCTAGACTCTTCTCGATTTGACACATTTAAAAGGAACTACGAGAAGAACTTGTCTCAATCATAAGTAGCGAATGGACGTAAGAATCGAGCTACCTCCTCGATGTGTTCCGTTTGGATTCACATACGTACCTATTCGATTTGCCAAATTGATAAAGATCCTTTTGATGCTCTTTATAATCCTATAGTGGGGATAAACATCATGGCATTATCTTTCGCTCATGATCTTCTCAAAAATATGCCATTGAGTCCCACTACCAAATCATTATTAAAACCTTCAGGACAAAGTATTCAAAGTTCAGGAATTCTTTATGTCTTACCTATCAAGGTTAATAACATCATGGTACATCTTAGTTTCTATATATTTGATATCATGGAGTTTGACTCGCCGATAGGACAACCTATAGAAAGACTTACTTTTTAAAGGACAACGAAGATTAAGATTTTTAGCTAGATAAAGATCTTCAATTTTCATTACCTATAATCCAAGCTATTCATGCTAAATCCGAATCTTGTCCAGAACCAGATCCTATGGAGGAGGTTAAAGAGGCCACCGTAGAATATTTTGTGGAATCTAATCAAGAGGATGATTCAGAATTTTTTATTGAGGAAGAGGATGAAAATCCTACTACTTGAGAACCTCTAGATGAATTTGAGAATCCACCTAGACCTCCTATTGAACTTAAACCTTTACCATCGGGCCTCACTTATGCTTTCCTAAATCAAGATTCGAGTCTCTAGTGATTATGAATGATAAACTTACACCGAAAAGACTCTTAGGTGATAATCGTCTTAGAAAAACAACGCCACCTTAGGTTACGCACTCGATGACCTAAAAGGAATAAGTCCCGCTCTCTCGCACTCATCGTATTCCTACATATCCAGATATACCCCCATCTATAGAACCTCAAAGAAGACTCAATAATGCGATGAGAGATGTAGTTAAGAAGGAAGTTCTTAAGTTATTACATCTTTGGGATTATATATCCTATGCCACATAGCGAGTGGGTAAGCCCCGTTCAAGTTGTGCCTAAGAAGGGAGGCATGATAGTTGTTAAGAATGATAAGAATGAATAATTCCTCAAAGAACTGTTACAGGATGGAGAATGTGCATAGATTATAGAAAAATTAAATAAAGCCACAAGGAAAGATCATTTTCCATTGCCCTTCATTGATAAAATGTTAGAACGATTGGCAAAACATTCTTACTTTTGTTTCCTTGATAGATATTCTGGGTATCACCAAATCCCAATCCATCCTAGTGATCAAAGCAAAATCACTTTTACATGCCCATATGGAACTTATGCTTATAGAAGAATGTCTTTTGGGTTATGTAATGCACTGCGTCTTTTTAAAGATGTATGATGTCTATATTTTTCTGAAATGATTGAAGAGATTATAGAAGTTTTCATGGATGATTTTTTCGTTTATGGAAAAACTTTTTGATGATTGTCTAGAAAACTTAGATAGAGTTTTGCAAAGATGTGAGGAAAAGCACTTAGTCCTTAATTGGGAAAAATGTCACTTTATGGTTAGAGAAGGAATAGTGCTTGGTCATTTGATTTTAAAGGGGAATAGAGGTTGATAAGGCAAAAATAGAAGTTATAGAACAGTTACCTGCCCTCGTGAATATTAAAGGGATACGAAGTTTTTAGGCCATCTTTGGTTTTTATCGTAGATTTATAAAAGACTTTTCACATATTGCTAGACCACTTACCAAATTTTGTTAGCCAAAGATGTTCCCTTTGTTTTTTATGATGCTTGTCTTAAAGCTTTTGAAAGTTTGAAAAAAAGGCTCTTGTTTCGCACCAATTATTCAACCCCCGATTGGTATTTGCCTTTTGAAATTATGTGTGATGCCAGTGATTATCTTTGTGGGGCGGTGTTAGGGCAAACTAAAGACAAGAAACATCATGCTATTGCTTATGCTAGTAAAACTTTGATCGACCACAACTTAATTATGCTACTACCGAAAAAGAATTGCTAGCAGTTGTTTATGCTATAGATAAGTTTAGATCTTACTTGGTAGGAGCTAAAGTGATTGTTTACACTGATCATGCTTTGCTTTGAAATATTTGCTCGCCAAGAAAGATGCTAAACCACGTTTGATAAGATGGATTTTGTTACTCCAAGAGTTTGATTTAGAAATTAAAGATAAGAAAGGAGTAGAAAATTTGTTGTCGATCATTTGTCTAGAATGCATTTTGAGAAACCAAATGAATTGCCTATTAATGACTCACTCGGGGATGATATGTTTTTATCGGATAACCCATACCGATCCCCCGGTATGCGGATCTTGTTAATTTTATGGTTGCAGGATATGTAGCACCAAGGGCGGATAAACTTATTTATGAAAGTCGTCACCACTTACGGGATGATCCATACCTCTTCGTAGAGTATACCGATGGACTACTCGGAAGATGTGTGCCAATGAGAAGAAGGTTTGCAAATTATTGAAAGATGTCACTCATCACCATATGGAGGTCATTATGGGGTATTCGAGAACACATGCAAAGATTTGGCAAGCAGGATTTTTTCGGCCAACCATGTATCAAGACACAAAAAGATTTCATCCGAAGATGTGGAGCTTGTCGAGGCACAGGAATATAAATACAAGAGATGCTATGCCTCTAACAACTAATCTCCGTGATTGAGCTTTTTGATGTCCGGGGAATTGATTACATGGGACCATTCCCAAAATCTGGAAATTATGAATATATCTTAGTAGCAAAGTGAATTATGTTTCAAAATGGATAGAAGCTTTGCCATGCAAAAATGCAGATGGTAGAAGTTCAATCAAGATGTTTGAAGAAACTATTTTCCCAAGATTTGGAGTACCTCGAATGGTAATTAGTGACGGAGGAAGCCACTTCATTGACAGAAAATTCGCGGTATTTATTGAAGCATGGAGTTCGTCACAATATTGCTACAGCTTACCACCCTCAAACAAATGGGCAAGCAGAGACTTCAAATAAACAGATCAAGAATATTTTACGTAAGACAGCTTGAAGAAATGGGAACTAAATGGAAGGATAGACTTCCGTAAGCACTATGGGCATACAGACGTATAAGACACCGATTGGAATGGCACCTTATCAACTTGTATATGGAAAGACCTGTCATTTGCCTCAGAGCTTGAGTTCAAAGTCCTTTGGGCAATCAAGAGATGGAATATGAATCTCGATGCTTCAGGAGTTCAAAGGAAGATGCAATTATCAGAATTGGAGGAATGGAGAGAGAAAGCTTATCATAATGCCAAGATTTATAAAGAAAGAACCAAGAGATGGCATGACAAGAAGATAAAGATAAAGACTTTCACCCAGGAGATCGTATTACTCTTTAATTCTAGGGTAAAATTATTCGGGCATGAAAAAAACTTGAGCAAATGGGAAGGACCTTTCAAGGTAGTAAATTCATCATCACATGGAGCAATCACTCTTCAAGACTCCGAAGGTAAGTTATTCAAGGTAAATGGCCAACGTCTTAAAATTTTCTATGAACCCCGATAAGCCCGATAAAATAAATAAATTAAATGAATTAGATGAAATAGGTTTTATGATTTATCCAACTCAAAGGAATTAATTTTCGTGAAACTTGTTTTTATGGGCCAAAAGTTTAAGCATTACAATTAGAATAGAGATAACAGCCGTAGGAAAAAGGGTGCAAAGACGGTGCTGGTGGCTGGGCAATCGGGCGGCCGGCCCATATGGGCCTAGCGGCCGCCAGGCTTCTGTCCCTCCTCTTCCTCATTTTCTGCCTAGGAATATTCTAGAGCCTACCCATTGTAATAACGGACATTCTAGACTTATTTAATAGGACCATACTTGTGAACCTTACCCTCCTATCCTATACATCTTACCTATATAAACAAGTCCCATCCGATCTTTTAATCTCATTTTATTCATTCACCTCCAAGACCGACGACTAGCACCTCCTATTTTCACTATGAAGAACAATGAAACCCGTATGGTGGTCTACGATCCGGTCAAGGCGGCGAACAATTTATATAACTCTAAGGCCATAGTTCCATATATGCCTAAACCGTTAGTAGCAATCAATCCACCACCTCCAAACCGAAGATTATACATGGACAGATGCTTGCTCGTAACCCGATGGCAGCGAGACGTGAGCTTAACTACATCTCCAGATGTTTAGATGTTTTGGAGAATAAGAATACACGATACTCGAGAAGTTAGGCGAGCTTGAGCGCATTTGGACTAAGCATGCTAAGGATATGTAATACGCTCAAGTTTATAAGAGCACTTGTCGAGTCACTTATCGAGTCGGATTATCTAGTTATCTAGTTAAGTTTACTTTTAAATTAAATTAGCGTTTCGAGTCGGTTATCAAGTCAAGTTTGTTTGAGTCTATATTATATATATATTTGGTTGAATAAAAGTGCTCTTTCTTATAATAATTTTTTTGCTCCATTATCTCAGTTATTATTTTCTATATTTTTTGTATATGTTTTTCTTATCTCCACCATGTTTTTGAATAAAGGATAATAAAGGATAGTGTGGGGAGACAAGACGAACAATAAGAACAACGAAACCGAACCTCGAAAAGTGAAGCAAAACAATAAACACGTAACGATGATCCAACACGATGAAATTCAAGCCACGGAGCAGCAGAGCTCGGCGGCCGCCGAGTGGTCACCGGCGACCGCCGGACCACCTCCTCCCTCGCCTTCGTTTTCTTCGCCTCACGGTTTGATCTCCCGAACATTGCTTTAGTTCATATTTTGGCTTCTCGTTCATCAGTTTGAACCTTTTTGTGATATGCTAAACAAATAAAGAAGAATAAATTGATATGATTTGTTCTAGAAATAAAATTGCATAATGTTTTTCATGATTAGAATAAATTTTGCTGAGAATGATTTGTTAAAGACCCAAGTTGTTTAAGTTGTTGTGAAATTAAGATAGAAGTTTGATGAGAGCTTAATTCTTGATATCTTCTCATTTGGAGAATTTATTTCAAAAATATTAAAATTAATAGCTTTACTTCATCTCTGTGAAAAATGTTATCTCCTATTGAAGCCATGTTATGAATGTTAAAACAAAGCAGTAAGTTATTTGCTTTGTGTTGAGCTTTGTCAAAATTTTGTGACTCAAGTTGAGAGACTTGTCTTAAGATCAAGAACACGTACACTTGTTTTTATTTTTTAAGCTCAGTTGTTGATCTCTCTAAAAATAATAAATAGTTTTTGTACAGCAAGGCATGGGCTATGCAAAAATAATATATATAAAAAAAAAGAGAAAAAGAAAAAAAGAAAAAGGGAGATGAAAAATGGACAAAAGTCCTACGGGCGAGTAGAGCCTACCTCCTAAAAAGAGATGAAAAATGAACAAGTGTTCGAGGGCGAGAAGAGCCCGGATCTCTAAAAATAAAGATGAAAATGGACAAGTGTCCGAGGGTCGATAGAACCCACATCTTTATAAGAGAGGAAATAAAAGACAAAAGTCTAGGGCCGCCAGAGCCCACCTCTAAAAAAAGGAAAGAAAAATAAAGATAGCCCATGACCTTGTTTGCAAAAATATTTATTTCAAAAAGAGAGGAATAAAAGAAAGAGCATAGTAGAATTAGCACACACAATGCACATCTTGATCTAAGAGAATGTTTTTCCTTGATTACAATTTTTGATATTGCAGATACATGCAAGGTAAATATGCTATATCTTTTCCAAACCTCGAGACCCCGATACAGACTTTATTAGAAATATATATTTTATTTACATATGCTTTGTGAAGATCCAAAAATACTACATATATATATATATAATTTTTGAGTGATTTGAGAGTATCACAGAAGAAAGAAAGTAAGCTATGTTTTCTTTTCAAAAATCATTGCAAAAACTCCAGCTGAATTGATTGAAGGAATAAAGTACTCTGAAATCAACTGTCTTGTTTCTCAATTACTTAAAGTACTTGGTAGAATAAGAGTAATAAAATGGAAAGTGTGACTATAATTTTATTCTATGCTTGCTTTGCTTGTCTTACAACTTTGTTATAACCATCCTTTTATCGAGACGAGTAAAAGCCTAAGTGTGGGGGAGCTTGTTGACACCTCTTAAGCCATGTTTTTATGTGTCAATTAAACATATAATAAGGATATAAAAAGAATAGAATGCATAGAATAGGTGTTATACTGATAAAGTTCCACGAAGTTTTTGATCTTTTATGTGTCTCAGGTTTAGAATGCATAGAATAGGTGTTATATTTGAGTAGAATGTATCAAGCGTCTAATTAGAAAATAGGAAATAAAACGAGGATAAATGCATCTTTTTTTTTTAACTCTCTTAATTTGTCTTAAAATTTCGAGAATGCACTATATTACAATACAAAGGAAGTATCCAGACAAATTGAAAATCTCTTAGAGAATCACTTTCCAAAGAGGATCATAGACAGAAATAGCTCCTCCTAATATACCATGAATTTTATCCATGTTCTTTTTAAGACTTATCTCCTTAAACTAAAATTCCTAGACCATGCAAGAGCATATGTTGATAAACTGGTGTTATCAAATGCTAGTGTGTGATAATGACGTCCAATACTATTAATTCTCGATCTTTCCATAGACGAGAAAAGATTCTCATAGTCATTATACACATATAATAGGCATATAATAGTGCTATAGAAACTGATGAAAATGGTCGTGTTGACCAGATAGTACGTACCTTGATGCCAACCGCTTCCCAAGACCAGTCCCGAAGATGAAGCACACCCGAATAAAAAGAAGAGAGTAGTGCAAACACGAAGCCGAAGCAGTCCCAGGTGATCTGCACGGGGGCATTCGTTGGTGCATGATCAGGCGTCGGCGCCTCCTGATCTGATCCGTGTTGATTGTCACCACTGAATTCAGTGGCGGAAGCTGCAGAATTCGGGATTGCATTAGGCGACGATGGTGGATTTGAGGGTGCATCGTCATCAGGCGTCATACCTTGTTCGATGTCATGTTCTGCTGCGGATCTTGCGCCGTGCGCGTCTGGCGTTGATGTTTGCCCAGCTGCTCGAAGTGCAAGGTCCCTGAACTTCTGTTTCAGATTCTGTATCTTAGCTACAAGCTCCCAGAACTTCAGATCCAGAGCCTCGCCGAACTGCTGCAGCTTCTCTCCAAGGTCCCTGAAAATGATTTTCAGGATCTCAGAGTACAGCTATAGCATAGAATCCTCGTTGCAGTAGCAGGCGATCCGATCGCCAATAGCCTGCAGGATCCTGCGACCTATGTAGGTGGCCTGGGATTTCCGGTCACCACAGATGACTTTCTTCTCGATTTTGCGATATTCCACAAGGTCCAGGACGTTGTCTGCGTCATACAACGCAAACTTGAGCTTCATCTCCAGTTCGCCGAGGGTCTTCAGATCAGATTCAGATCCCTTGGCCTCTTCTTTGGCTCGTCTTAGCATTCTCTGCTCCGTTAATTGACCTAGTATCTGCTTCAGGCTTGGGATAATATTAAACTTGAGCTCGTCGAGCCTTCTTGATAGATGAAAATCAAGGTAGGAAAGGAGTTTGGTCACGGAGAAGTTGAGGAAGGGTAACACAAACCAGCCTATAACAGGCACCCATGGCGAGATGGCCATTGTTGTGGCTTTCCGAGGAGGGGAGAAGAGGATGAAGGAAGGAGGAGGATGGATGTGGATGGAGTAGCTCTCACAAATATGAAGTGTAGCTCGTCAGACGTAATGATCCTGATGGGTGTGGAAGGAGTAGCTCTCACAAATATGAACGTTCGAGCCTATTAGTGATTAACAAGGGAGCTTGTTATAGTACAAGTAGATGGTGTGGGGATATGGACCCCCTATACCCTCATGGCTCTACATGGGCCGCACCATCCAAGGAGGCCGGCCCAAGACGTGCACACACGCACGTCTAAGATATTGTACCACATTGCTTACCAAAGCATGTAACCTTGTCTACCGGACTATATAAGGTGGGCAGGGATCCCCTCAATCTAGAACGAATCCTAGATTAGATCACCACGATCTATCTTGTAATCTGATTCTCAAACAATCAATACAAGTAAGCAGGACGTAGGTTTTACGCCATCAAGGCGGCCGAACCTGGGTAAAACCCGTGTGTTTTTGTCCTTCGCTCGTTCTGCTTAACGTCTTGTTAGTTGTCTAGCGCATCCCTAACCGCTCAATCTACTAGCCGGGTACACCCCTGCTAGACTATCGCCAATAACTCGACGACGATGGAGGCGCCCGGTAGGGGTGTGCACGAAGACTCCATGGCTAGCAAGATGAAATCTTCCAAGCTCCATGATCGTCGACCCGCGCTGAACATTCAGTTCGGGCGATATCGTGGAGCGACGACGCCAATCGGGCGCCAAACAAACTCCGAGCTGGTGCAGATTCAATGCTGCGCGGCCAAACTCTCTCCAACATCGAGATCAATCTCGAAGACGGCAACGCCAAGTCGACAACTACGGCAACTCGGCTTCCCATGGTCCGCGGTGGGAATCGGGGCTCTCGGACGTGCATTTTTTTAGATAATGGATTAATAAATCCGGCTTCATCTATCAACCGATAGAATCAGACCAATTATTACAAAGTAAGTTCTAATTTAAAAAAACGGCTGCAACAAGTTTGCAGACAGGAATAGAAAAGTTTTCCCTAAACGTAACCAACAAGTCTTGCAGATGACCAACCACTAGAACAGAAAAATTGTAACGCTGATGACTCAAGATACTGTGCAGCATGTATCAGTCGATCCCGCTGGTCCTCATGCCGCTGCAGACTTGCCCACTGACGTAACCAATGCATTCCCCTGAACAGTACCTGCAAGAAAGATTTTGGTCTACATTTATCAAAAACTACTTCATTTCTTGTCAACCAGATAGTCCAACAAAGTGCGGCAGCTGCAGTTAATAACAAAGAATTATACTTTTTATTTGCAATTTTTGACCACCTTATGAATAAATCATTCATACTAGTGGGAGGAGCTAAACCAAAAAGTATATGTATAGCGCCATAAGAATTTGGCATAATAACACTCAAAAAAAGATGTTGAATTGTTTCCGAAAGTGGCAAACTGAACAATTTTTGTCACCATTCCAGCTTACGTCTAACTAAAATTATCTTTAGTTAGAATCACACCTTTTTTTTAGGTACCAAAGAAAAAATTTTAATTTTCATAGGAACTTTAATTTGCCAAATATCTTTTGACACTCTAACACCATTGTTAATTAACGCAGCATACATAGACTTGACTGTAAAGATTCCAGATGCATTTAGACTCCAAGAGAAAATATCCCTCTGTTCGCTTAAATTTAAATTTTGCACGGACGTGCATGACGGCTTCAATCGCAATTGCATCTACGACATGCAAGCTAACGTGCGAATTAATCTGCGTCGGCGACGGCATACTTCGCTCATGTGCCGATCGGATAACGTCACGGTGCCCAGCTCCTACATGGTTCAAGACTCTTGATCAGGCAACAATCAAGCAAGGAGCCACCGTACACCCTCGCTGATGCAAGCTGATACACGCCTCCACACGCTGCTCGACACGCGAGAAGCTAAGTCAATTTTTTAATTTTCAATCTATAATATCCTACAATACAGTAAGTATTCGGGGATCTACATATGCACATGTCAATTTTGGCAGGAATCCAACTGCGCTCGTCGTCGTTCTACCTAATCTCACATCGGGCATGCATCTCGTCAGCAAGCCTCCGCCTCGATCGTATGACGCGATGGACAAGAAGAGCGACGTGCAGTTGGCCCTGGTGTACCAGAACACCGGCCGCGCACCCTGCTCACAAGCCACGTCATCATCAGCGGCATCATTAAACATATGATCCGATCTGCAGAAGACAAAAGCCGACTTGTTTTATGAGTCAAACGAGGCTAAGTGAATTTTCAATTAATTATTATTATTGATCTACACTCATTAACACAAATCTTTTATTTGCCTTGACCATGCATCACTGTGGCGTGCATCCCGTCATGACCGGAACAAGGTGTATGCATGTGTAGGATCATCGATCCAAGGCACACGTCCATCGTTGTAGCATAGATGGGCACAGGGACGCCAAGGTCGACTACAAGCTCTGCTTATGGCGCACTTGCGAGCCACGTTGAGCCATCGCAATGCGCGACAAGCCATAGACGACACGCCCCTGGGCTGGCCGGACACCAACTCCATCAACCCACCGATTACTCTATCGCCGCTAAACAAGCTAAGTAACGCTTTAGTATTTTTTTCATAAATATTCGTCCATCTTCGCATATCATAAGATGTTCTTCGCTTTACAAGTAATCATCGCTTTATAAGTAATCAGCCATACAGTTTCTGTCTCCCCCAAGTATCTCTAGAGTCGACCCCATCGCCAGACGCGTGCATGTCGGCACAGCTCCCCTGCGCCACGGGTGGTCGGAATGGTCTCTCCGGGTCGGATAAGTGTTCGGGCGTGCACAGGCCACAGTGCCTCACCACCGGATAACTGGCCGGTCAGGGCTGAAGTGCTTCGCGGCGGAACTAAACTACATGCGCTAAGTGCTTGTAAATGCTCTACACATGCTTCTTCGAAAACCATGACGACTAAGTCATCGGCTACAACTCAACGTTTTTGTTACACAGCTCTCTAGAGCCGGCCCTGTCTCCGACTAATCCAATGTGTGCATGTGGTAGATCAGTCCCTGTTTATTTGATAGTTGGCAGGAGCTCCTTTGTGCGGTTGAACAACCCAGACTTGTGTCAATGAGCATCGCGCTCCACGCAGCGGTTATACCGGCCCACAAAGGCTAGATCGGATGCTACGACACTTTTTTTCTTCTCTCGTAGCACCCAACATCCCGCAGGCAAACCTCAAGACACGGTGGTCGGAGCAACAGCTACATCGCCGGACGACGCCTCCCGACCGGGTCGGCGTTACACTACACGAGTCGGATGACGCTCTCCCGATCGCTGCGGCGTTGCTCCACACCGACGGAGTAGTACAAGACGGCGTTGCCAGCAAGATGTAGCGTGCTCAGGGACTAGCTGTGGGGATATGGACCCCCTATACCCTCATGGCTCTACATGGGCCGCACCATCCAAGGAGGCGGCCCAAGACGTGCACACACGCACGCCTAAGATATTGTACCACATTGCTTACCAAAGCATGTAACCTTGTCTACCGGACTATATAAGGTGGGCAGGGATCCCCTCAATCTAGAACGAATCCTAGATTAGATCACCACGATCTATCTTGTAATCTGATTCTCAATCAATCAATACAACTAAGCAGGACGTAGGTTTTACGCCATCAAGGCGGCCGAACCTGGGTAAAACCCGTGTGTTTTGTCCTTCGCTCGTTCTGCTTAACGTCTTGTTAGTCGTCTAGCGCATCCCTAACCACTCAATCTACTAGCCGGGTACACCCCTGCTAGACTATCGCCGATAACTCGACGACAGATGGTAAGTTCAAGTAATCAACCATTTAACTTGATAACTTAATCTAGCTAGCCGATGTCATGAAACTTGTTCGTGTCCGGGCACCGACGCGAGGGGCCACGGTGGGTAGCTTTTGCGTGGCGGCCGTGGCGGCAAATTGACGCAGCAAATTGATCGTGCCCAATGCCTGTGAGAGAGGATGAGGAGCCATGGCGAAAGCCTTGTCCCTATTGGGCCGATGACGGTGACGCCTTCGGACGCGGTTTTCTTCCTCGGAAGCGTTCGTGGAATGGTTCTCTCCCTGTTGCGTGGTAAATCTTCCATGGGTGAAAACCCTAACCCTATGGTCGACAACGGTGGTGTCGGTGTCGTCGCATCCCTCCTTGAGGACGTTTTTTTTTTTGGAAGCTTGTGCTCGGTTAGTTTGTGGCGGCGACTTGCGTTGTGGCGAGGAGGTTGGAGGCCTACCTGAGGATTCAGGTTTGCGGTGTTCACGGTGGTGGAGGAAGGCTGTTAGGAGGAGAGCATTGGCATGGCGATCGGAGTGCCTCACAACTGTTTGGCGAGTTGCGTCCACAAAGGTGGCGTATGTGGCACCCATGAAATTGGTGAGGAGGTCGGCATGGGAGGCGGTGGCCAGCAAATTTGCGTTTCCTAGTGACATGCATATTTGGCGGCAGATGATCCCTGACACAAGGAGGTTTTTCTGTCTTGCAGCTAGAGAACTATGGTGGCACTTCTACTGTTGAGGCAGCTAGGTTACTGGAATCTATAGTGTGTGTGCATGTGGTGTAATAACGAATAACTATATGCATTGTTCGATGCCGAGGCTGAAATATTAATATATTCTCTTTTCTAAAAATAAAAATAAAACTTCAAATGTCATAATTTATGCAAGGAAAACTTTCCATCCATGTTGTTATCTCGAAAATAGTATGATAGCCGCTCGGAAAGTGCATGTAAACCTGTTGTGCATGCATAGAAATATCCATTACTACGTGAGTTTTAGAGGCACCTTAATTTTGTTTAAGATAAACGATTTGATAAAATATCACCACTAGTACTTGATTTTGTAATCATAAACATTTTTAATATACAAAGTTATTGATTTTTCAATTAAAAGGCAATACTACATAAACTACATAACGAACTTCCGTGGCGGACAAAAAACATTTCCATGGCGGTTTTTTTGTCCGCCACGGACGGAAGGTCACGGAAAATGGGCGATTTTCCGTGGCGGACAAAATGCCCGCCACACGTTAATAATAAAAAAATAAAAAAAGAAAAAATCAATCGAAACCCTAACGGGCCGGATCTGGGCGGCCCAGGCCCGTTAGGGTTTAGGTGTCCGCCGCAGCCCACCCAGGGGTCGCTCCATCTTGGTCCTTCGCCGCCGCTGCCGTGTGGTGCTCGCGCCGCCGGATCCGCCGCCGCCGCCGTCGTGGTGCTCGAGGCCGGCGGATCTGCGCGGCGGCCGGGTCGGCCGGATCCGGCCACGGCGGTCCGAGCGCGCCGCCCGAGCCGACGCCGCTGCCGCTTTGCTGGTGAGGGCCGCGCGCGCCGCCGTGGTGCCGAGAGGGCCGCGCCGCCGCCGTCTTCTTGGTGATGGCGCGCGCCGCCGCGACGGAGAGGAAGGGGCGCCGCCGCGCGGGGAGGAAGAGGAGGAAGGGGAGGGGCGCGGCCCGACGGGAGAGGAAGGGAGGGGGCGCGGCCGACGGGAGAGGGAAGGGGAGCGGCGCGGCGGCGGCGGGCGCGACGCGACGCGAGAGGGGAAGGGGCACGCCGCGGGTAGGGAAGAGGAAGGGGAGGGCGCCGGTTGGGAGAGAGAGGGTGAGTTGTGAGTGAAAAACCCTAAGTGTTGTATTTATAGTAGGTCAGAATATCAGAATCTATTGGGCTTAAATGGGTTGTTTTGGGCTTTGATTTACGGTGGCGGGCTTTTATAAAAACCACCACGGTTAATCGATTTACCGTGGCGGTTATTATGACCGCCACGCAAAATAAAAAACAACCGCCACGGTTAATCATGATATTAACCGTGGCGGTTTTTCAAATGCCCCGCCACGGAAAATGAAATCTAAACACCACGTAAAATCAATTTCGTAGTAGTGAGGTTGAGTCTCCCCCAACCCGACCCTTCCCCCGCTTTATATAATAAATTTAAAAAGCAAAAAACATTAAGTTAGCGTTTTTAGGCGGTCCCGCCCAACATAAATGCCTCAACACCGCAGATAAGCTCGAAAACTTTGGACAAATGCTAAAGCAAATGTCACAACCCGGTTGGATTCGGCGTGACACGTGGTCGCGGGCGGTGTTGGGGCGGCGGCAAAGAGCTGGGGAAGGCGTTCGGTGGACGGGCGGTGATGACGATGATCGGCGGCGGGATGGGATGAAAGTCGATGAAGAACGATGAGGTAGAAGACGGCGAAGATGACGTGTAGCGGCTTCGGCGATGATGAAGGAACGGCAATGGCGGAGGGGCGCGCCGCGCCTGGCGTCATGTCGGCGCGCATGGGCGGCGGCAGCAAGATGCGGCATGGGGAAGATGGCGGCGCGGGTAGGGTTGAGGGAGAGAGAGATTTGGATAGTTTGGGTGTTACCCCTTTAATTTTTCTCGATTAGATTCAAACGATTACATATTTCTTGTATTTATAGTCCGAGGGAGACTTGCATGCTATGGAATATCTAGAAGGTTTCGTTATAGATTAGAATACCTCTTGACAAAGCAATTTATTTCTTTCCCTAAATATTTATTCCTAAATAAGTATTACTTAACGACGGACGAAGGATGACGTGGTGGGGCGGCGCTGCGGTCGGCCAAGGCGCAGCGCGTGCGCTGGGCCTTGGGCCCTTGGCGGTGGAAATCCTGGCAGCACACCCCTATTAGTACATTGATTGATAATTGCAGCGCCATAGATCACGAAAGGTAATGTTATTACATTATTATTATTATTATTATTCAAAGGCACATTCTTAGTACTATATGCTGTCGTAATCCCATAAATAGTTTATTTACATAATAATTGTGACTCAAAATTCTTGTCTGAACGAAACAAAAGCACAATTCAAATGGAGTAGTATAAAATACAAAACAACTGCTCCCATTTGAATAGACCAATGAGGTGTGAAAAGGAGTTAGAGGTCCTTGCCAAGCTTGCAAGTCTGTACGTATATTAAAATTGTCAACATGCGTACGCCAGCAGTAGTGACATTCGTAGACTTGAAAGACCCAACCACCCCAGGCATCAGCGAGTCCAAATAATGAGTAATAAACTTTTGTACGAGAGACAAACATAAGCGCATCATGATATATAGTTGTATAGTTTGACAGAGGCAAAAGACCGTGGTAGAAAAATCCAACCAGGTGGGCCAACGGAGCTTGAGCGATTGCGCACCTGCCCTTGTTTGAATCTGTTTGGAAACAGCCCGTGATAATCGACGCGGTATCCGCCCCCTCTTCGACGAAACAAGGACCACTTGGAGTTGTTGATCTTTTGTTAAACTGAATATATATGTATGAGCAGCCCCCTGTCTGGAGATCTCCCCTGTCTGTGAAGCTCTGTCTCTGTCAAGCCCATTTTATAGATGATGTCTTTTTGTACTCTGCAAGTTGATTGTCTTGTGGGGTGGTTGTTGTGCCAAACTCTTTCAAGCAACTTGATAATTTTCTACACAGGGACTGCCACTGTGGGAGAGTCAGTATACTAATCGTCAACAATCTAGTGTGACTACACGCTTAATTTACACGATGTGTACTAATTATTTTGAATGACGGAAGCAGCCCGCCTGCAGCTACCTGCCCCTGTCAAGCAACTTTATTACTTATTCGATTGTTGGGAACACATGAGTACAGCCTTACTCTGCCAGCATTGTCAGTAGTCAGTAGTCACCAAAATGCACTGACAAACTCACGCGCTCACGAATTGTGAGCTCTCTATGATCAGGAAAAGATGTATGCCAGTCGCCATTGCATATATTGAGCTAAGTTTGTGCAAGTTGTTTGGAACGTCAGGATGCCACATTTTGTGAAAAAAAACTGTCTTTTCTGAGTAGAAAAGTATGACGGCTATATATATATATATGCTACTACTTCCTTTGTTCCAAATTATAGGTCGTTTTGTCTCTTCTAGATGTATTTCTTTTGCTATGCATCTAAACATAGTGTATAGCTAGCTGCCTAGCAAAAACAATGTATCTAGAAAAGCCAAAGTGAACTATAATTTGGAATGGAAGGGAAGTATAAATTAGTCTGCATGTAGTCTTTTTGCTTGTAACTTTCAATGCGTGTGTTTGTAGGCATCACTAGTTCACTACAGTGAGTAGGACACTACGGATCGAAAAACAAGGAGGCCTAGAATGGCCGTCCCATTTCCCCTAAAAAAACTGAAGAAATTGCGTAAACACAAGCAAAAAACCATGAAGCTGGGCTAAGGCGCGTCCGACGAAAGCCCATGGCCCAGAATTCTAATGGGCTAACAACACCGGATCACGATATCAGAGGCCCGTTGCTAAAAAACAAACGAATAGCAGTGGCCCGTTCTCGGATGTGCCTGTTCCTGTTATGTATGACTTTGTAAATGGCCACTCTGCTCCTTAAAACAGAGTACCGAGTCAGGATGGTAACAAACAATACACAGACCGTGGAAACAGCCCAGCCGTTACTGTTCCACCGCACCCTCCACAGACATGTTTATCAGGGACTCACCTGAAACTCACTCTCAAGGATGACTACCAGCCAGGCATGTGAAGCGAAACAGCAACGTTGTTTAAATTCTAGTCTGAAATAAAGGGTACTTGCTTGTTTCCATTCATTTATTTTATTCATATACAATGCCCAGAAATATGTCCAGTGCAATATATCATCATCATATTACACGAGGGTAGCAGTACAACTTCATGTACTCAAACCTTCAGACGGGACTCAGTTAACACTGAGGACGTTTGACGATCCAAACTTATGCGAAGAAGCACAAATGTTGTAGACAAAACACAGTGCGGCTTCATTGAAGTCCGGCCCTGCAAATAAAAGATGGGACAACACCGCTCCATGAGTGCCTCAAGTCTTCGAACTAGTCCTCTATATTGTGACAAAAAGCATATTTCCAAGATTTTGTTTCCAACAGTTTAGGCCCTGCAATGGAAAATGCACGTTACTAACTACTACTGCATTCAAGAATAAAAATGAATAAACATTTGAACTAAACCAACAATATGGATGGGGTTACATCAGAGACAATATGTATGGGGATGGGGTTACATCAGAGACAATAAGGACAGTGACCTCCACCCGCCTATTATATTCCTTTAATTCTAAATTATAAGATGTTTTGGCTTTTTAAGGTGCATTGCTTTTATTAGGTATCTATCTACACACTAGTACCTAAAGCTTTTTTGTGGCGGACAAAAAACACTTGCGTGTGTGGCGGGCGCCCGCCTCCAAACAAAGGGTCACGGTTAATCATACAGCATCCGTGGCGGCGTTTGTTACCCGTCACGGTAAATAGAAAAAAATAAAAAACCCAAACCCGAGCCCATATGGACCCGGATGCGGGCGGCGCCGCCCGGTGCCGCCGTCGATCCTCCCCGCCGACGCCTCCACGGTTGGGCCACCACCCGAGCCCACCGTCGCATCCTCGAGCAGCTCCCGTCATCGATCCGTGCCGCCGTGGCCTCCCGGAGCCGCCTCCGCGTGGATGGGGCGCCGCCGTAGCTTCCTCGGCCGCGACGGCGTCGATCCGCGCGGTTGTGGCCTCCCTCGAGCCGCCGACGGTGTCGATCCGCGCCCTAATGGCCTCCTCGAGCCGCCCTAGGTGCTGATCCGCGCCGCCGGCTCGGGCCGACCCGCCGCCCGGCGCCGTGCACCTCATGGATCCGCCACCGGAAGGCCGGGAAGCTCGGATCCGCCGCCGGAGGTCCGCTGGATGCATGGATCCGCCGCCGAGAGCCGGGAAGCATGGATCCGCCGCCGAGGGCCGGGATGCATGGATCCGCCGACGAGAGCCGGGAAGCATGGATCCGCCGGTAGCCCGCACGCGCGAGGCCGCCCCATCACCATGTCGCCGAGCACGGGAGAGCTAGGTCGGAGAGAGTGGGAGAGGGAGGAAGGCCGAGTGGCGGCGCAGTGGGGCGGGCGCGCCGCGCCGCGGTGGGAGAGGAACGCGCGCCGAGCGGTGGGGAGGCTGCGCGGTGGGAGATAAGTGAACCGAGATAGAACCCTAGCTTCTCAATTTATATGGGGCACCGTTATTGGGCCTCGCCGTAGACCTGTTGGGCCTTGTCTTTTCCGCGGGCGGCATTTTAGGCTGCCCGCCACGCAACATTTATTTTGCGTGGGGGCACTTTTGCCCGCCACGCAAAAATAGGAAAAATGTCCGCCACGTTTAATCGGTCTATTAACCGTGACGGGCAAACTTAACGCCCGCCACGGAAAGAAAAGGCCGTTGCTCGCAAAATCATTTCAGTACTAGTGACACATAATCTATATCTAAGTGCTTGGGCCGGCAAGCAGGGGCCCTCGACGGCGCGACACCCTATGGACCGTACCATATAAATCACAGGAGGCATGTAACTGAAGAAATATGCCATTCATGGAGAAACAAATGTAGTTGAGAAGAGGAAGAGGTAGGCGAAGAGACTCAAGCGGAAGTTCAAGCGGACGGACGGAAGGTGTTAGATATTAGATATCATGTGACTTGGATATGTACCCGAATGTGGGCATATACCGGTCATGACTTGTAACTCAAGTAGTTCAGATAGATCTTTGTATAGATCCTAGCATATCTTGTGTAACAATCTTGTTGTAATCTAGACTTCATGTACAAGCCATGCGTAAGGCGTTTCTGTGCCACATAAACGCTGCAGAAACCGAGAACCTAAGAAGGTATCTCGTTCCACCCATTCGCACATGGTATTTGAGCTCTAGTCCTAACGGAAATTCGTCATGGCGTTCACCCTCGGGACCTCCTCCGGTGCTTCTGCTGTGCAATCGCTCGTCTCGCCCGTGACCGAGAAGCTGACGCGGAAAAACCACGCCATGTGGAAACTCCAAGTCATCACGGCGCTGAGGGGCGCGTCCCTGGCGTCCCACGTTGAGGGCACCGATGTGGTGCCAGAGAAGATGAAGATCGTGAAGGGGGCGGATGACAAGGAGGAGATGAAGCCCAACCCCGACTTCGCGCCATGGTTCACCAAGGACCAACAGTCCTCGCTTTTTCTTGTCCTCCCCCGTCCAAAGAAATTCTTGGGCAGATTCCAATTGCAGTTCAATTTCGCAAAGGAGGCTTGGGAAGAGATTGAAGGGATGTTCGCGTCCCAGTCTGCGTGCTCGCATCATTAGCACGAGGATGGCCCGCCACGGGCGCCCAAGGGGGCGGGCCCACGATCAGCAAGTACTATGCCAAGATGAAGAGTCTCGCCGACGAGATGGCGTCGGCAGGAAAGAAGCTAGAAGATGAGGAGCTGATCTCCTACATCTTGACCGGGCTCGATGTTGAATACAACCCGGTCATCTCGGCTGTTGCTGCAAGGGTTGAACCCCTCTCGGTGAGCGATCTATATACACAACTCACCACTTTTGAGTCTCGCATGGAGATCCAAAATGGAGGCGGTGGCTCATCCGTCAACATCGCGGCACGAGGAGGCCGCACTGGTGGAAATCGTGGTGGCCGCAATGGAGGCGGCCGTGGAGGCTTTGGCCGTGGCGGTGGGGGTCGTGGCACTGGCCACGGTCCAAACTTTCAAGCTGGCGTCTTCTGCCAGCTGTGTGGCAAGGAGGGGCACCTGGTCCTGAGGTGCTTCAAGAGGTTCGACAGAGATTTCTCTGGGCCTCCGCAGAAGAGCGCGAACACGTCATCTACCTCTTCGTACGGCATTGATACGAATTGGTACATGGATTCCGGCACTACCGACCATGTGACGGGAGAGCTGGAAAAACTCACTACTCATGAGAAGTATGGAGGCCACGAGCAGGTTCATACTGCAAGTGGATCAGGTATGGATATATGCCATGTTGGATCTAGCATTATGCATTCCCCAGATAGATCCATTCATTTGAAAAATGTTCTTCATGTTCCTAAGGCTCAAAAGAGTCTCGTTTCAGTCAATAGATTGACTTCTGGTAATGATGTATTCATCGAAGTTTCATCCCGATTTTTTGCTATCAAGGAGCGGGCAACGAAGACGACAATCCATCGAGGCAAATGTGAGAAAAGGCCTCTATCCTCTTCGAGTCAACCAGAATAAGCAGTGCTAGGCGCCTCCAAGGCGTCATCTTCGATTTGGCACCATAGGTTAGGTCATGCTGCAGCAAGTCTTGAGTCGTCATCAGCTAGAATTTGTTAAGGAGTCGAATAAATCATCAGTTTGTGATGCTTGTCAGAAGGGTAAAAGCCATCAGCTTCTGTACCCTCGGTCCATTAGTGTGTCAAAAGGTCCTTTTGATCTAGTTTTCTCTCGACGTATATGGGGCGTGCTCCAATGTCAGTGGTTCGAAATTGCTACTATGTATCCTTCATTGATGATTTTAGCAAATTCACTTGGGTCTACTTCTTGCACCACAAATCTGAAGTGTTTCATCGTTTTCAAGAGTTTCAAACCATGGTTGAACGCCAATTTAGTAGAAAGATCATGACTATGCAAACTGATTCGGGTGGAGAGTATCGAACTTTAAACTTGTTTTTTGCGGGTTGGCATTAACCATCATCTTTCTTGCCCACATGCTCATCGACAAAGCAAAAACGGTGCTGCCAAAAGGAAGCATCGACACATTGTCGAAGTAGGCCTCACGCTACTTGCTCATGCATCTATGCCCCTCAAGTTCTGGGATGAGGCATTTGCCACCGCTGTCTATCTAATTAATCGACTCCCCACGCGTGTGCTCAACAATGACAGCCCCTACACAAAGCTTCTTAGCTCAGATCCCGACTATACCTTCCTTAGGGTCTTTTTGCGCGCAAAGATGGCCGAACCTTCGCCCATATAACACAAGAAAACTCCAGCCCGATCTACTCGATGCGTGTTTCTTGTTTTAAGATGAACAAACATAAAGGGTACAAATGTCCAAACCCATCCGATGGTCGAGTATATATCTCGCGTGGACGTGGTGTTCGATGAACATGTCTTTCCCTTTGCCGAGATGAGCCCTAATGCTGGCGCCCGCCTACGGAAAGAAATTTCTCTCCTTCCACCATCCCTGTTTGATCCACACAATTATCATGGGGATGCATCTTTGCTCGATCCGCATGAGCATAGTCCTAC
This sequence comes from Hyparrhenia diplandra, assembly GCA_015847255.1. Lineage (NCBI taxonomy): Eukaryota > Viridiplantae > Streptophyta > Magnoliopsida > Poales > Poaceae > Hyparrhenia > Hyparrhenia diplandra. Next base: position 640,015 of record JADLZK010011792.1, read on the forward strand.
TAAAGCTAATCAAGATTCTGGAGAATTTTCTGTTGAAACAGATGAAGATTTGGGCGAAAACGGTGAAGACAATTGGCGTCATCACATGTGCTCCCCGCCGGGAGGCAAAGACGATTCACGGTTGATCCCGCCGCCTGATCTCCGATCGTATCGACGCAATCGTCCTCAGGATCCAGCTCCGCCGCGCGTCGGCCGGGAACTCCGCCAGCGCCGCCGGTGGTGCGGTACAACCCCCCGGATCTTCTACGGCCAATCTGCACTCCTCGTCAATAGGTCACACGGTGGCCTCGCCGCAGCGGATCCGAGCCGGGGACAAATGTCGCCAGTGGGCCAGCTGAATCTCTCGCCTGGATCCTCTGCGGCATCGCCTGGTGTGATCACAGATGCACCACAAGGAACTCGGCCAGCGACACGGCTCCAACATGGTATTTCGAAACCCAAAATTTACACTGACGGGACTGTACGTTGGGGTATGACAGGAGTTACTGTTGCTGAAGAACCAAGGACACATAGTGAGGCGTTTGGCGATCCAAGATGGGTAGAAGCAATGAATTCCGAGGTTAAAGCCTTGGAGAAGAATAAAACTTGGCACCTTGTGCACGCTCCCAAGGACAAGAACATAATCGGTTGCAAGTGGGTTTATAATGTCAAGAAAAGAGCTGATGGGACTGTTGATCGCTACAAGGCACATCTTGTGGCGAAAGGGTTTAAGCAAAGGTATGGTTTGGACTATGAAGAAACATTTAGTCCGGTTGTAAAGGCAGCCACCATTCGACTTGTGTTGTCCATAGCTGTTTCCAGGGGGTGGTCACTCCGTCAACTTGACGTACAGAATGCATTCCTCCATGGAGTGCTAGAGGAGGAGGTATATATGCATCAACCTCCCGGTTATGAAGACGAGAACAATGCCAAACTTGGTGTGTAAACTTGACAAAGGCGTTGTATGGCTTGAAACAGGCTCCTCGGGCATGGTATGCGTGTCTTTGCAAGAAATTATTGTCATTGGGTTTCCATGCATTAAGGGCAGACACTTCCTTGTTCTATTTCAAAGAAAGGGGGCATACTATATTTGTTTTGGTTTATGTTCATAATATCATTGTCGCTAGCTCGTCTCAAAGCAAAGTAGTGCTCTCATCAAAGATTTTGGAAAATGAATTTGCCTTGAAGGATCTCGTTAACCTTCATTACTTTCTTGGCATCGAGGTTAAAGGTCGTGGTGATGGACTGGTACTGACACAAGAGAGGTATGTGGCTGATGTGGTGAAGAGAGCCGGCATGAATCTCAAAGCAAACCAAGAGATACACCTCTCACAACCACTGAGAACTTAAGTGTGATAGAAGGGGATCCATTGGGGCACGATGATTCGACCACATACGAAGTGTCGCGGGAGCATTGCAATATCTGACACTGACTCGACCAGACATATCTTATGCAGTTAATAAGGTTTGTCAATATCTACATGCCCCGACAACATGTCACTGGAGTGCAGTAAAACGCATATTGCGATATGCGCATGGCGCACCCAAGCTCGGTCTTCATATCAGGAAGTCTGACTCTATGATGGTGAGTGCTTTCAGTGATGCCGATTGGGCAGGAGATACTGATGATCGACGCTCTACAGGGGGGTTTGCAGTCTTCCTTGGCTCAAATCTTGTGTCTTGAAGTGCACGAAAGCAGGCTACGGTTTCCAGATCGAGCACGGAGGCAGAATACAAGGTTCTTGCTGATGCCACGGCTGAAATAATGTGGGTTTAGAAATTGTTGAGAGAATTAAGAATACCGCATCCTCGTTTCACCTGGATTGTGGTGTGATAATATGGGTGCAAAGTACTTGTCGGCTAATCCGGTGTTTCATGCAAGAACAAAACATATTGAGATAGACTATCACTTTGTCAGGGAACGGGTGTCACAGGGATTGCTTGACATCTGGTTCATCTGTTCGGCAGATCAGTTGGCAGATGGTTTTACCAAGCCGGTTAGTAGGTACAAGATGATTCAGTTTAGAAACAATCTCAACCTTGTGGCCGGTTGAGATTGAGGAGGGTGTTAGATATTAGATATCATGTGACTTGGATATGTATCGAATGTGGGCATATACCGGTCATGACTTGTAACTCAAGTAGTTCAGATAGATGCTGTATAGATCCTAGCATATCTTGTGTAACAATCTTGTTGTAATCTAGACTTCATGTACAAGCCATGCCGGGGGCGTTTCCTGTGCCATATAAACGCGTAACCGAGAACCCGAGAAGGTATCTCGTTCCACCCATTCGCATAGAAGGGAAACAGGCGGCCGAGACGAACGGACGAAGCAGTGCGTGCGGGAGAGAGGGACTTACGTGGCCTATCTACATGTGTGGAGAAATCTCCTAGTGGGAGGTTACACAATAAGAGATCATAATGTGTAGTTGTAGACACCACACATTACCATATCAAAGATGTCAAACGCTGAACTTCGACATTATAGAGCAGGCTGCAGTTCTCGTCAATATGTATTAAGGAGTATACAATGATTGGGTTTGTTTCCATGCATGACCAAGATTTTCTTCATCACAATTATTATTCTGCCATTTACCTTATGCCATCCCCATCCTTGTCTATTTGTGCATAGAATTCAATTGTTTCTCTTGTTATTTTCATAGCTTCGTCCAGCATTGCGGCAAAATGTTCCTGCCAAAAAAGAATAGAATGAGTAAAATGTGAATATATGTGCAGAAAAGCTGGATTTGTTTAACTGCTTAATTAAGTTCAACTGATCAGATAGGCACCCACGTTATCATCGTGAAATTCAGGCACTTCCAAATTAATCGGATTCACTGTGTTGCCATCTTTATTTGAATTTGCCAGTCTTTCAAGGTGGGCTATGAGTGGGTAATCTTTTTGTTTCGATGTCGATAGTAAAGACATCGCCGTAGCAGGTCCACATAGTGCGAAGTAGGTGGACAAACTTAGCAATTTTTTTTTTGATTCTCACACTCGGCTCTATGGCCTTGTATTGATCTGAAGAATGCTCAGCTAAGTCGCGAGCACACAAACGTGATACAAACTCCGGGAGGGGTCAGTCCAAAACCGATACTCGACCGGGTCCCAACTCCACCCCACAAGAGTAAGATCGTAAGCACAAGAATTACAAATTCGTGGGATATGCACCACGGACAACGACTGAAAGCTATCCTCTATCAGCTCCCTAATCTCAAGGACAAGATTACCTCCAACACTAAGGTCTTGTGAAGCCGATACGAGCGCCTCCTTCAGCAATATGGAATCGGTTTCGAGCGTGGCCTTTGCAATACCAAAATGTGTTGCAGCTTCGAGCGCCTGCTTTGCAGCCATCGTTTCCGCCAGGAGAGCATCATGCACCGGTCCCAGGTTGCCTGCACCAGCTAGGATCGCCTCTCCATCATGATCTCTGATAATGAAACCCCATGTCCCCAGCTTAGTCTCTGACCTGTAACCTCCATCAATATTGATCTTAAGAATGTCCGCTGGTGGAGGGGTCCAAGTCTGCATAACACCTACTTGGGGTCGTGGCGGCATACTGCACTCATCAAGAATGATTTCTCTGGTGGTGTTCAACACAAGCTGGATCGTTGCCTGATCCGAAGGCATAAGCTCACCAGCATTTACTTTATTTCTCACCTCCCACCATCTCCATAGCAGCACACACATATACGCATAGATCGCTTCTCAGCTTCAAAAGTTCAGACACGAAATCAGTTGCTGTCAACTGTGCAGCCAACTTCACTCTGCATTCTTCCAGACCAACTCCTCTCTAGATACGACGTACCTCTTTGCATTTTAGAAAGCAGTGAGCTCCATCTTCCTCAAATCTACAGCACACCGGACAAACGGTGTCTAGCAGAATGCCTTTTTCTTTATCTTGCTCCTCAACGGAAGACTATTATGTGCAATTCGCCAAACAATGTGTTTCAGTTTTGGGGGTCCAGGCACCTTCCAGATCTTCTTCCACATCCATTGACTATCTTTCCCTTGGCCACTCAACGATTCACCCTTCTGCTTAACCCGGTTGCACTCTTCCTCATCCTCGAGCACATGGTATGCAGACTTGACTGAGAACATTCCTTTCTTGTCATAGTGCCAAGCAACAAAGTCATCCCTGTCAATATGTACAGGTATAGCCAAGACATTTGCCACATCCTCCGGCCAAAAGACTTCCTTCACCAACTCAACATCCCATGTACCAGTCCCGGGATCGATAAGATCAGACACTTTGGATGCCACCGTATGCCCTCGAGGGGTAATAGGACGTCTCATAGCCCCATGTGGAATCCACGGATCTTCCCATATACGAATACAAGAGCCATCCCCGACTCTCCAAATTATTCCCTTCTCCATGGCCCTCAATCCTTTTAGCAAACTACGCCAAGTATAAGACATCCCTGGCATCTCGGTAGCTGCCCACAGGTTACCATCGGGCCAATACTTTGCTCGCAGCAGCTGTGCACAAAGGGATTTTGGGTACTAAATGAGTCTCCAACTCTGCCGGGCTAACATAGCCAAATTGAAGAGATGCAAATCTCTGTATCCCAGACCTCCCTTCTCCTTCCTACACGACATCGTCCCGCCAAGATATCCAAAGTGAATCTTCCTCTCATTTTCTTGTTGAGCCCACCAAAATCTACAGATCATCGAACTGATTTCGTCACATAGAGTTTTAGTCAGATCGAAGCATGACATGGCATAACTTGGAATTGCTTGCGCTATGGCTTTAATCAGTGTCTCTTTTCCCCGCCTTGGACAACAGCTTCTCCATCCACCCCTGAATCCTTTTCCACACTCTATCTTTCAAGTATGAGAATATTTTACTCTGTGATCTCCCCATATATACCGGGCAACCCCGGATACTTGTCATTCTTAGCTTCTTGAACCAAGTTGAGCGAAGACATGAAACCTGTCCTCCTGGCATCATCACAGTTCTTACTAAACAATATTGAGGATTTCTCCTTATTAATCTTCTGCCCCGAGCACTCCTCGTATAGCTGCAGTATATGTTGCGCACAATTTGCATTCCCTTCATTAACTTTTAGGAGTAGCAAAGAATCGTGCGCAAACAATAAATGAGTGATGCTCGGTGCATTTGCACATATAGTGACTCCCTCCATCTGGCCATTCCCCCGGCATCATTAAGAAGACCCGAGAATCCTTCGCACAGATCGAGAAAGAGGTATGGAGAAAGAGGATCTCCCCTGCCTCAACCCTCTAGTTGGGACAATTTCTTCTGTCAAAACTCCGTTAACTTTGATTTTATAAGTTACTGTGCATACACATTGCATAATCAACTCCACCCATCTACTATCAAAACCCAACCTTTCCATCATCCTCCGTAAAAGAGCCACTCCACCCCTGTCATAAGCTTTACTTGCTTCGGGGCTGCATAGCTGTCCTTCCCACTCTTCTTGTTCTGCAGGAAGTGCGTCAACTTCGATCATAGGCAACAAGAACGTTATCAGTAATTAACCGACCGGGGAATGAAAGCACTCTCGATTTTTCTGATATGATTTCTGGGAGGACTAATTTCAAACGAGCAGCAAGCACTTTGGAGGCCACTTTGTAAATCACATTGCATAGACTGATAGGCCTTAGATCCTTCAAGCTTTCTGGCCGAGCCACTTTGGGAATAAGCACGACCACTATTTTATTCCAATCAGGTGAGAGCATACCTCCATTCAAGAAATTCAGCACCGCCCCTGTGACATCTTCCCCAACAGTCGCCCAATACTTCTTGTAGAACAAAGACGTCATTCCGTCTGCACCTGGGGTGCTCCCGGTTTAATAAAAATGTTTTGGTATTTTTTTTTTCGAATTTTGAAATCGCGATTTTGTACAGTCTAGGGGCGGCTCATACAGTAGGGGCGGTTGCATCACCAACCCCCTACTGTAAATCAGCTGTAGAAATATAGCAGCACGAACCATATACAAAGGGTACGTCCACGCAGCAGCATTAGCACCAACCATATACTAAGGGTACGAACATGTAGCAGCATGAAGACAAAATTAAACCATACAAGCATCAACGTTGTCATAAACCGATTGTCCCGGCAGCGTACGTCCAGCCGTCCACAACCATATATAAGCAATAATGCAGTCTCCCAATTCAATTATTTTCATTATATTATTCGGGATCATTATGAGTAAGGGCACCCGCAGTGGCTCGCTCATAAGCTAGCTCTTAACATTGTTTTCATATTATAATAGAATAGAGGAGCAAAGCTAGCTCTTGATCAAAAGATAGGCTCATAAACACATTCCGACGTCATGTGAAAGTGTAACTTGGGACTAATCATACTAAGAGTCATTGCTAAGAGCTAGTACTATTCACTACCGGAATCGGCACCTTGTCCGTGTGCCTAGGCCTAAGCCGAAAGTGCCGGATATCGGGCACTCGGCTTAGAGCCGCTAAGCCGAGTGCCTATGGAACGGGCACACCGACAAAATTAACACTCGGCTTAGACCTGATAAGCCGAGTGCTAAAACCGGGGACACTCGGATTAGGAAAAACACTCGGCTTAGGGGCGAGATAAGCCGAGTGCCTAACATCGACACTCGCCTAAGGAAGTTCCAACCGTGGACCACACGACGGCGCCCGGCCCCTCCGTCACTTCTAAGCCGAGTGCCGGGCTAAGAGTGCAACACCCGGCTTATTTTTAATTTTGCCGAGTCGGGAAAAAAAACACTGCGTCTTATTTGCTCTAAGCCGAGTGCCATTGGGGGCACTCGGCTAAGATATTTTTTCCAAATGCCTTCAAACTTTTTCTCCTAAACACATATCACATTTCCTACCCCCTAACAAAGTTTGGTGTATTTTTCTATTTATTTACTATATATAACTAATTAAGCTGCATTTCAAACAATATTTTTTTATCGGGTGAGATTTGAACTACATGTCATTCAAATATTTGGAACAATTGAGTGTAAAATTGATATTCACGTTAGTCATCCTAATTTAAGGCCCCAGAGATGATATGATTACGGTTTTCAATGATCTCGTTTAAACACGACACGGAGCGTGTGGGTGAACGGTTTTTAAATTGTATAAAGAAAAACGAAGTTGAAAAATCACAAAATTTGACGAGTTGTCATGATATCATATGTGGAAGTGGTGAAAAAAAAAATTGAGAAGGTTTAGAGCAAGTTGTGACGAACATCGCCCTTTGAAAATTTGGAACATCTCCTTAGAAGGCCCCTACTTGATTTAGGTAGCTACCTCTTCTAGTACTACTCATTTTGTATGGTTAGCTCCAACAATGCTACCTAAAACACACCCCAAATCCATCATAGCATAGAATGACATGTGGGGCCCATTGTCAGCTTCCTCTTCCCGCTTGTTCCTCCCTGTGCACGCACAAGCGGAACCAGTGGGGCGCGATGTGGGTAGGGGCGTAGGGTGGGGGCGGTTGCTAGCGGATGGCAGCGCCACTGTGGCCCGTCGCCGGGGCTGGCCGCGGAGCCAATCCATGGAGCAGCCGGAGCGGTCGATCGACACGGCGGGTAGATCGAATGCCAAGCCACCCCGGCTATGGAGTGCCGCCATTCCGGGCCATGAAGCAGCCACCGTGCTAGCCTAAGAGTAGCGCATGTTTGGCCGGGCTACTCGCACCCGTGACGGCAAGGCCACCACGCCGGCGTGAGGGTCGCACCTCTCGGGAGTAGCGCCGAGATCCAACCGGCGAGGGCATAGGCGCCGCTAAGCGTTGATGGGGCCGCTCCATGGGGGAGGAGACTCGGGGAAAGAGTCCGCTGGGCAAGGAAGCCGGCGGGGCGGCGGAACCGGGCGTCGAGCATGGTCGCGATGCGAAGACAAACAACGATGGAACAAAGTAGGTGGAGTGGAGTAGGGGCAGCAGGAATAGGGGACTGGCAGCAGGAATAGGGGGACTTGAGGGGAAAGTAGGGGCCAAGAGACTTAGGGGGTGTAGTAGGGAGTCCTTTGGAGCAACGTTTTTGACCCCCGACTACCTAAATCTGGAGTAGAGATGCTCTAGCCGCGTGTTTGGTTCGCCAATTCAGTCGATCCAGCATCAGGTGGATGCCGGCTAAGAACAGAATATATGGCTTCATCCGGCATTTTTTGTGAAACGAATCGGTCCTCTACCGTCGCTTGCAATAACTACCGGTGGTGGACAGGGCGTTCCATTCCATGAACGAAACAGCATTGGCAGCTCCGGTTCTAGGTTCGTATCATTCGGTCCGGATCTTCTCACAACGCAAATCAAACATGACATTCATGTTTCAAAGGGAAGGATGTGGGTTGTCCTAGAGGTAGCAAGTGAACCCTACGTTGTAGAACCAGTTGCTCATGTTTGGACTCCTGTTCACCTTCCTATTCCATCGTGGACATATTTGCTACCGGTAGCTTCTTAGCATACAAGTGCCTGATGATTACTTCCATTCTACAGAGATATTCCCTCCCAGACTGTTATATATTATTCAAATAGACACATAAAATACATTCTGAGGTATAGTGCAAAGGTGATCGGAGAAACTATATGGACAGGGTATACTAACAGCAACAACAATCTTACTATTTGGGGGTACCATCAAAGCCTCCACATTAATTAGATACACTAAGAAAAAAGATAAATACTACAAATTTTCGCAGTAATCAGAAACATCCGGCTATCAAACGGAGGGAAATACTACATGCACGCATCTCACTCCTATCAATGGGCGCCCTTGAGGTTCATAAGCGCCTTTATGATACCGATAAATACACCAAGAGCGGAGGCGAACGTGACGATGTACTTCCAGTAGTTGTAAAGAAACGCATACACTGGAATGATGTACCACCTCTTGTTCTTGTAGTCCTCAATGTCTAGCATGAGGAGGGCATAGCTGTGTCCTTTGCGCAGGCTATGCAGGCTGGTGAAGAAGTCAAGTGTCTGCTGGTTGTTGAGCCCTGCTCCTCCTTTCAGGATACCCTTGGTCCGCAGCTCTTGCACATCCTCCACCCGATGCATCAACGTAGACAGGAGGAGGAGGTATGAGCAGACAGCAGAGTCTTCAAATTCCGCCTTGGAGTCAAGAAAAATTCTGGACTCGTGCATAGCTCGTGAGCCGCCATATTGACGAGCCACCTTGCACGTGCATCGTTGAGACACAGCGGGGCCATTGAGAGCTCGGCGAAGATGATCCATTTACTTGAGAGGCCCATGTCTTGGATGTCCGTTGTTCCATTACCTGCAAGGAAGATACCCATTTCGGCAAGCTCGATGGGACCGGCTGAAATTGGTCTTGGTTCCATTTTCTTTAAATTTGAAGGTGACAGCTTGGGTTTCCTTCTGTTTCTTCTTCTTTTTCCTACAGCGTAGAATCGGAGGAGGCCAAGAAGATGCGGTGCTTTATCGTAGTAGTCTGGGTTCCAGTCAACCCGATGCAACCCATGCACAACCATCTCTTGCAGAAAGCTATGTTCCTGCCACATAACAACGAACTTCTTCATTGTCTCCAAGGGCTCGGCCGTGCACATGTTGAGGACGGCGTCCACCAGCTGCAAGGGAATCTGGTTCTCAAGCAGCATGATGTCAAGAGCGATGTCATTGTCGTAGGACTCGAAGAAATCATACAGGACCGAGTCGACCGGCACGCCTGACTTCCTAAGAATGTATATCACCAAGAAGCAGGCGTCAAAGAACATCATAGGTAGGAAGTCGTCCTTATAGTTGATACCTGCCAGCACGTCCTTGTCGTAGAGGCCGCCGGCAACAGAGACCACCGCGCCATACAAGTCCATGACAGGGAGGCTGGAATTGCTGTTCACCTTTTCGTACTCCTTGATGCAGTACAGCGCAGCCACATGCTTCATCTTCTCTGTCTTCTGGAGGTGGTCTCGGTAGTGGTAGTAAGGGCCGATGGCCACGAACTTGGGCACAGTACACCAATCGCCGAGAGTTTGAATGCTTGGAGGGTACCTATGCATCTTCATTTTAACTAATTTGGCATCATTCTTGAACTCCTCCTTTTCCTGGAACAGCTTCTCAGGGCTATTAATGTAGTCCGCCATAAGATCTGGATGAACAGAGGTCTCCACAGGATCTGGATCAACACAGTTCTCTACAGGATCTGGATCATGATGCTGTGCGGCCGCAGCATAGTTGTTGTAGTAGTTGTACTCTACCAGTTGCTGTTGCCCTCCGCTAGAGTCCTCAACCGCCAGCTGAATCTCGTCAGGTCCCACCCATGCAGCAGTAGATGTGGATTCCATACCTGCGCTTCTAGCTCCAAGAACCAATTAAGCTGAACGCATACAGCAATATGTAGTTTGCTGCAATAAGCACTGCACAAAATTAAAAAGAATGTAAGAAATGGTGATGAGTAGTGAAACATACAAGAGAACGAAACTGCATGGTAGCTAGCATGTATATAATCCAGAATTGAACGTAATAGTACTTGATGGAAAAGTTGTTTTGGGAGCGACCATGGGGATTTCATGCACTGCTGGGTTGCATGGCTCAATTATTTGGACCAACAGGTTAGGTGCCATATCACAGTAGATGGTGGCCATTGCATTGCATTCATTCATCGATGGAGACCCAACCAACTAGGAGTAATAGCCACAATTAGACTGCATCACTATAGTGAGTCGAAAAACAATCACCCTCGCCATCCTGTACATTGAGAGGACGAGAATTTCTTGAAAAAATCTCAGCCAAGCCGAAAGCTTTTCAGAAGATAAGAAAAATGAAAGTGACATAAGAAAATATCTGAAAATTTCCAGAGAGCCGAGTGAACCCTTGTTCGGGATGGCTAGGCAGCTGCCTGCTGGAACGCATATCGACACTGCCTGACTAGGCGTTGATAACGAGATTACGTGCTGCACAGTCCCAGTCCCAGTCCCAGGAAGTTAGGCCCTCCACCCGTTCGGCGGAATGCCACAATGGCGTGCTCGCCACACAGTTAGTCGTCCATGGTGATAAGATGGAGACTTCCAGTGCGTGTGACCACAAACTAGTTCCAATTTCCTGAGAACTGCTACCTACCCCACGCATATATATGACCAAATTTCCGATACAAACTGGAAATTGTTTTGTAAATTCAACAAACAACAGCGGATGAAATACGTGACAATTAAATTTAAAGGACACAGATGCGGCCATGCCGTTCAGCGTGAAGTGAACCATGTATTCTGTGAGAGCTGACCTGATTGGAAGAACGCCGCTGCCGTCGGAGACCGTCGGAGTTGACCGACGAGATCTCACTGGGGCCCGGCGGCGACCCTCTGGGCTTCCGCTGTTGGTCGCCATCACTGGGCACGCGCGCGGGCGCGGCTCAGTCCCCTCCCACGAAGCCTCAGTCTCCCCGCACGGCCGCCTCCCTCTGGCGCGTCGCCGTCCGCCGCGGCCTCGACGGGTTGGCTGGCGGCTCCTTGCTGGCCGACCGCCGCCGGAGTGACTGGGTGAGTGGTGAGAGCGCTGCTGGGCCACGGGGGCCGTCGATGCGGAGAAAGCCCACGGCCCAAAATTTAATGGGCTAAGAACACCGGATCACGAATATCAGAGGCCCGCACTCGGATCGGCCTACACGGAACGCACGATCACGTACTCTCGGCAGTCCAAACTCTGGCTTGTAAATGGAGCCACTCTGCTCCTGAAAAATGGATGCTACAGAGTTTCATTTCTGAAACAGGAGCACAAGGGATGCCATAGCATGCAAGACAATGATTTCATTTTCATCCTTGCATGCAGACTGGTAACTGCAAGTCAGACAATGAGCTGAAAAAACAAGCAACGCGGTCTCATGCCACAGCATGGAAGCGAAACAACAACGTTGTTTAAATTCTAGTCTGGAATAAAGGATACTTGCTTGTTTCAATTCATTTATTATTCATTTATTCAGATACGATACACAGAAGTCTGTCCATTGCAGTATATCATCATATATATGCTTTGCACAGAAAAAAAAAAAATGTAATAAACACGAAGGATAGCAGTACATCTTCATGTACGGGGACGCCCCAAAACCTTCACGCGGGACTCAATTAACGCTGGGGACGTCTGACGATCCAAACCTATGAGAAGAAGCACATATGTTGTAGACAAAACATAGTGCGGCTTCATCGAAGTCCGGCCCTGCAAACAGATGATGGGACAACACGTCTCCATGAGTGCCTCCAGTCTTGGAACTAATACTACTCTCTCCGGTGACAAATAGCATATTTTAAGATTTTGGTTCCAACAGTTTAGGCCCTGCAAACGGAAAATGTGTGTTACTAACTACGGCATCCAAGAATAATAAAAATTAATAAACGTATGAAACAGACCAACAGTTAGGATGGGGTTGCATCAGAGACAATAAGCACCGTCTACAAACCATACTGCAGACCTCCACCCACCTATTATATTCCCTTCATTCTAAATTATAAGATGTTTTGGACGTTCTAGTTGCATTGATTGATTTTATTATGTATCTACACATAATTATATCTAAGTTCATAGCAAAAACTATATCTCTAGAAAAGACAAAACGTCTTAGAATTCAGAATTGTGGGGTACAACTAATCTAACGGACATAAATAATAAATCCAGAAGGGTCGGACCTGACTAAAATTTAGGTAGTCCGGATTTTATAGCATATATAAAGTGTAGGCAGAGAATAAGGAAACAAAGAAAACAAAATTGCACAGTGTACCTTCACATGGGTTCCTTGAACGAGCGTGTGATATTTCTTTCTGTACGAGGCTGTCAAGCACGTTTTTGTTAAACTGCTTCATATCCAAAGCAGGACAGTATTTGATTTCAAGTCCCTGAAGAGCTGAGAAAATCCCAGGACCACCACTGGCTCCTAAGGACGCAAGGCATCGGCAACTCTTAAGAAACAGTGTTTCTAATGATGACGCCGTCTTCAAGGGATTGGACTGACTGCAGTTTATTGCAGTCGTAAATATGTAATCCCTCGAGTCCACCCAGCTGTCCTGACACGTAACGGAGCTCTCCACACCAGCAGATTACCAAATTCTTGAGGGACGGTGGTAGATATGCAAGTGTTACCAAGCTAGCACAACCTCTTATCTCCAGATTTACTAGACATGGACAAGGAATCAATGGATACGGTGACTGCTCTGGTGCACCGGTAGCAGTAGTGTCTTGGCAGTATTCCAGAGATGTATAGGCTTCAAGATGTTTCTCCTTTAACCATATGAATTCAAGTCTAGGGCATTCCAAAATATCAATAATTCTGAGAGATGGGGGAAGACTGAAGAGCTGTACCAAGCATTCGCAGAAGCTTACATATATCTTGCTTAAATGTGGCAGGACATGCTCTGTTGTTTGGGTAGATTCTGCATCTGTCACCTGCTCGGGCCCAATTAGCTTATTACAGAACTCAATCGACAAACCCTTCAAGGACACCAAGCTTTTGAATACTTGTTCAGGCCAGTACATCAGCACGTCGCAGTGTTCAATTGTCAGATCTACAAGTTTTTCAAATGATTTCCAGGCCACAAATGTTAGCTCTGATTCACTTGGGAAGAAGAAAAAGTTGCAGCCAGATATGCTCAGTTCTGACAGAGGTGCTGCTTTCATGTTATGAAGGGATTGTTCTAGCTTCTGCGATGAACCGCAGCTACTATCTATCTGAGGTGGTGCTTCAGTGTCACGGACACGCATTTTTAGCCAGGAAAGTGAAGTCATGTGCCTTGATTTAATTATTCCTAGGGATAGCAGTGCCCTGCCTTCGTCCAGCCTTATGACCTTGAGCCCTGGTGCTTCAGGAAGACTTCTCAACTTTGGACAGTTTTCAATGTCAATCTCCTCAAGTACAGGAAAGGTTAATTCATCTTTTTCCTTCTGTTGCCACCCACCTCTCCAAGCTCTCCAAATCATGTAACCGCAGTTGCTTCAGTGCTGGAAATGGAGCAGAGACAATATCGCTGCATAGGCTTTGCAATTTGTCCAACTTTTCCAAGTAAAGAACTTCAAGAGCTTTGAAATAGTAAAATTGAGGAAATTCCTCGCACAGCGTACAACCAGGAGCGCAGTCAATTGCTGCAATTTCCTAACATCGGTTACCCATGATGGTAAACTAGTGCCTCTGTAGTTGACTATCCTTAGTGTCTGCAGACGATCATGAGGTTTAAGGGCATATAGCACCTTCTCATGGCAATCCATTAGCACTGATTGTTCTTGACCCTTACTATCCCATTCAAGAGACAAGTGTGTTATCTTCTCTTTATGTTCAAGTCTGACTTTTTTTGCAAGTTGTTCTGTTACATTTTCTAGACCACTTAATTGTAACTCACCACCAAGATTTAAATTTCCAAGTTCTCCGATAGTACTGCAGTCCGAGCTATCACCAGCAACAAAATATGTTAGAGTCTGTAGAGAAGTCATCTGTCTGAGTCCAGAAGGCATGCCCGTCAGTGATTCACATCCATGGGTATAGAGGTGTCGTAGGCTTGCAATATGCTTCATATCCTTTGGAAGCTGACGAAGCTTCGTGCAAAAAGAAAGGTCCAATGTTTGTAGATTATACATAATGCTAATATCTTCAGGAAGTATAACAAACCCATGTCCTGAAAGATTAAGATACCTCAGGTGCTTTATCTGTCCTGTAAGGCATTTCTGTACTGAATAGCCTCTTGAAGGAAGGTGTAGGGCTCGCAAAGAAGTGTACTGTGATATGTCAAGGGGTTCATAATAATCTGTAAAGAATAATGTCTGGAGCATTGCAGTTTGTTTCTTCAATAGACGATCCAACGAGACTATACTCAGTCTTTTCTGAAAAACGACACTTGCACCGTATACTGACAAGAAGACGTGGCGAGTAAGATTTTGTGATAGCTTGTTTACTGTCGGCTTGCCAACTATGGTGGCACATTCTTTATCCACAGATAGAGCAATATCATGCATGAGATCATGTATCTTGCATATGGTTCTCTTACGAAGCTACAAGCTTCCAGTCGAATAGTGACGAACTGGAACAGTTTGCTTGATATCTTGAAAGAATGACCTCCAGGTTAGCTCCTTGAAAATTTGTGTGCCTACAGTTTCAGGCTAGACGCCATCCTGCACAGGTATAAAATCATGTGCCATCCAGGGCTGAACCAATAGGTCAACATCGATCTCAATGTCTTTGGGAAATAAAGCACAAAATGCAAAGCACAGCTTCATATGTGATGGTAGGTGGTCAAAACTGAGCTTGAGTATTGTAAAATTTCACTTGTCTCATTCCATATGTTACTTTTGGCTAGTCTTATTACTCAACATAGATCCAAAGGCTTTGGCAGCCAAAGGCGAACCAGCACATCAATCAACAATCCTACTGAAAATGTGATCCAGCTCATCATTATTTGGATTTTGCAACCTGAGTGCTCTACTCTGGACAATTTCCCTCAAATGTTCGTCACTCAAGTTTTATTGAATCACGGGTACTTGTCAGAACCACACTGCCCTTGTTAGTAAAGGATCATATACAGGCTTAGACCGTGCTAAGTATATTTTTATGAAAAAAAAAGAATGGGTTGGAGGACAGCTATACTTAGTTAAATAAGAGAGCAGCAAATTATAAAGCCCCCACCATGGACTCCTAAGGCCCGGACAGTTACTTGCTCAAGGATTACAGCCTGCCATCGCATAGAGGGTTGAGCCATTTAGTCTACGAACTAGTGATATTTTGGATCACCTATGACGACAAGGTCGTTCCAATTACTGAGCATCACCATCCCACACATCAACGGAGTCAGTGGACGGAAGTTTTGAAAAATTCAGTCAAAGGGCGCAAGCTCTACAGAAGACAACAAAAACGGACAGAGCAAAATAGCTGAGTTTCAGAGGGCGAAGCATTGGACGGTGCTCTCGAAGAAGCATTTTATATACGTCCATACAAACAGTGGTTGTTATTGATAGTATTCAAGCAATCACAAACTTGGAATAACAAGCAGCTTATACAGAGTATGTACTCAGATATGATACATTGTTTTCAGTACTTGAACAAGCCAACCAGTACACGGCTTCGATATATATAGAAATTTTAAGGCCGTCCTTTATTTGTATAGAGAGAACGTGAAGACAGAGAACAACTGCTGCTCTTGACCTTGACGGTAGCCTCGAAGAATTGGCATTCATGCGATCACTTTGTTGAGGACGACGATCCACCTGAATTTGTTCCTTTACTGCCCATACGATCTCTAAAGTGTTTAGACAACACCTTATCCTTAAAACGGTGAAGCTTGTCGTTTGATTCCTGCAGTGTATTGTTTATTCCGTTTACTGTCATACTGGCTAACGCAGAACCAACTCTAGGTAGATGAGTTATTAGTCCTCCGGTCGCTGTTAGAAGAGCACCTGCTGCTACACTAGCAAATGCACCTGCAAATCCAACTGACAGAACCTCAGCTGCATCCCACCATGTCTGTGTCTGCAAAAATTTTTAAAAAAATGTACTAGTAAGACATTAAGACAAGTAGCTGAGTTTTGGTTTACATAGTTTCATTATTTCTGTGATTAATTTCTCCAAGAGGTATGATTAATTTAAAATCAAGCACACAGAAGGCCCAAAAAAAACACAATAAAATTAGACAGTTCCAAACATTTGATGCGCCTGTTTTTACTACATAGCATTTACCTCCTAATTAACAGTAGAATCAGGATGTGTAAATACTGCTAAATTACCTGCTAGTTTTAATAAACTAATCATTGAATCTATTAAACTCTATAATGATTAGTCCCCGAACCAGCAACAATTCTCTTTCTTTCATTGAATCTATTAAACCCTAGAACATTCACTACACCACAACACTAAAACAACATCATACGTCTGTTCATAATTTTAATAATTACCGTTGAACGGTCCTACAAATATCGATGGTCTATCCATCGCTATATCAATTTCCCTTTGGCGATCGGCGATCTTCCATTGATATATCATGTTAACCGGGGTCAAACCTTCCATCGCTGAATAAAAATAGGCCTTTGGCACACTAATTCGGGCACACTCCTGCAAAAGTTTGTCTCAAAATTGTATCCATAACCTCAAACCGTTGCCCACCTACCCCCCACACGTATACCACCACCAGAACCTCCGATCCTCCTGCATGCCGCCACAAGCACATCACCACTCCACAAGCGTGCCTCGTGCTCCACACACCTCTCACCATCACACTGCGGTCCCATCATGCAAGCGCAGCATCGTGGCCATGACCACGCATTTTCCCATGAATCGACGAAGGGCGAACCCTAGTCCCTAGCGCGGTGACAGTATGTGGGCGACGGCCGGTTGGCGCGCATCGCCTGCTTTGTGGCTTGTGTTGGCAGCTTCTAGCGTTGAGTCTGCAGTGCGCTGGGCCGAGTCACGGAATAGAGTGGGACGTGTGCCGCCCGTATCCGCATCAAGGCCTCTTACATTTAGTATGGTGCTCCATATAGTATCACTGTCTCGCTGTGTGAGTTGCAGCAATTTACTGCCCTCTTATATGTTTGCAGCGAGAGGAGGAGATTAAATGCTGATACAATATTGAAATTGTGTAATGTAGACTACTACACAATTGAACTTGCATGGTGTTTGGAAATCATTTTCCGTGGCGTTTTTTTTAGGAACTGCCATGAAAAATAGGTGGTATGGCAGCCCCCGTCCAGGGGAAAAACCGTCACGGTAAATAGATTAACCATGACGGTTTTTATAATTTGCCCGCCACGGAAAATAAGGCCCAACATATCAGCCCAAGAGTCCATTTTCCTAGCCACAAGTATACATACAAGAACTTCACTGTTCTAGGGTTTCACTCACTTCTTTCCTTCCTCCCAGCCCGACACCTTTTTCTCCTCAGCGCGGGCGCATCTCCCGGCCGGCGGCGGCCCGCCCCTCCCCACTCGGCATGGCGCGGCCACGAGGGCGCGGGGCAGGCTTGCAGCGGCCAGACAAAGGCGGCCCACGCGGCGCGGCAGCCGGGACCGGGCGGATCTCGGCGACTCGAGGGCGGATCTCGGCGGCGGTGGCCGGGCGCTCCCCGGGCGGAGCAAGCGGCGGTTAGGCGGATCCCGGCGGGCGCGGCGGGCGCTCCTCCCGGCAGAGCAAGTGGCTTGAGGGCGGATCGGCGGGCGCTCCTCCCGGCGGCTAGAGGATGGATCCCGCGCCCGGCGGCGAGGTCCAGCGGATCCATGTGGCGGCAGCCAGCCCAGGCCGAGCCAAGCGCCGGCGGCAAGCTCGAGGCCGATCCATGCGGCGGCGGCGGCACCATGCGAGCTCCACGCCGGATCCGCTATGGCCCGCATCGGGGCCCGTTTGGGCCTGGATGGGCTCCGGTGGGCTCGAGAGTTTTTTTATTTGTATTAATGGTGGCGGGAAAAAAACCGCCACCGAAAATAGATTTTGCCCGCCACCGAAAAATCATTTATCTAGTAGTGGTATTGAAATCAAACAAGAAGATGCTCTCAGTGGGAGGAAGGCTTGTTCTAATTATTCTAGTTCTAAATAGGTAAAAAAAACCTTGTATATATCTGAAACCCATAACATGTGGAAGAAAGATTTGAAAGAGACGAGTTGTTGGAGAAGTAAGATGCTCTTTGTGGGAGGAAGTCTTGTTCTAATTAATTCAGTTCTAACTACTTTCCCTATGTTTATGATGTCCTTTTTTGAGATACCTAGAGGAGTATTGAAAAGATTGGATTATTTTAGATCTAGTTTTTTCCGGCAAAGTGATGAGCATAAGAAGAAATATAGACCGACAACATTGAATGTGGCCGCAACCACTAAAAAGAATCTTTTCGACAGTATGTAATATAGTGAGAAAGAAAAGTGCTTTTGTTATGTCAGTATTGTTTACGTACCATTAAATGTAGCGTTCAGGAGATCTCTAATAGGAATTTATTTGCAGGCATGGCACAATGTGGTGGCCATGATTGCATATGTACAATTTATTTGTTTTCAGTTAATTCCATATGTAGAGGACTGTTACTTGTACAAGCCATATCATACAGTATATTATTTTGGAAACTTAAACTACCCCTCAAGATTAAAGACTTTATGTGGTACTTGTACATGGGAATAATTTTAACCAAAGGATAATTTAATGACGAGACAGTGGCAAGGAAATAAGAAGTGTTGTTTCTGTTCCTTCAATGATCGAGGCCATACAACATTTACTCTTTGACTATCTTTATGCTAAATTTATATGGAGAATTATTCATATTTCATTCAACCTTGAACCTACAACTAGTGTACACAATTTGTTTACATGTTGGTCGGAAGGGTTAAATGGAAAAAAATGAAATCTCAAATTCTTTTGGGTGCAAATGCTATATGTTGGGCACTTTGATTAACATGTAATGATTTTGTGTTTGACAAGATCACAACACCCTCTTATTTATATGTTATCTTCTAGGGGACGTATTGAACCGTGTCTTGAACCTTACTTTAGAAGGAGGACTATTGAGACATCCATGATGGAGGTGTTTACATGACATGGCTGGAGATTAAGCAACATAATTGCTCTTTAGTTTGTTCCTTTTAAAATCATTATTGTCTTGATGCCTCAAAACTTCATTTTTGAGATTGGATGGAATTGTTTTGCTTGCTTGTAATAGTGAACAACCATATGCATTAGTTGATCCAAAAGCTAGGATATTAATATATAACCTTTTCTAAAAAAATCTAGTATGTTTGGCATGGTATGAGACATTTTGTTGACGTAGAAACAAGTGCTCAAGTCTGATCAATGGATTGTGGCAAGTAATGATTGTGGAGTATTCATGGAATTGTGAAGACGTTGCATAGAAGTAGAGTGTACGAGATGATCTCGCCCATTAGAAAGATAGAAACCAACCGTTGCCACTTCAAGCAATTCAACGCCAATTTCTTTGATGACCCTTTTGAAGACTTCCTCATGCTTCTTAACCTGAACGCGGTACATGCATATATCTGCAGTTTCAATCGATAAGAATATAAGTAACTCGATCAGATGTAAGATGTGTAATGTTCAAGCTATTGCAAATTGATGGGAAATAATGCATGAAAATTTTAAATTTTAGACCATATCTATTAGAGACTTTAGTAAGTATTCTTGCACCCTGTACACTTGTCAAGTGCATATTCATAATATATAAAGTGTTAAATAACGAGTGTCGTCCTCTACAATTTTTAATTTAATTGTATTGAAGTTATGGATCTGTTGAGAAGGGAGGACTCAAAAAAAAAATGTAACTCAAGGCTTTCCTTTTGTTATTGGATTCCACATCTTTCTTTGTTTTTGTAACACCCAAAAATTTGCAAACCTTTTAAAGAGTCAAAATGATTTAATTATGTATTTCCGTGCTCATGAAATATAGGAGAAATACAAATTTTTTGAAATTAAAATTGAATATAGGGCTTAGCAACATGCATGTTTGATGCATTCATGCCACTTGCATTTATTTATTTATTTTTGGGTGAAACTTTGTTTATTAAATTTGATCTAGAAATGAATTGTTTTTGCTCTATTTATAAAATAAATGTAAATGCTTGAAGGCCTATATATATATATATATATATACACACACACACACACACACACACACACACACACACTAGTAATAAGATCAAAGGTAAGCTAGTGAATAAGAGACCAGCAGGTAAGCAGAGCTTATCATCAGTGTAGTGCATGCACATAAAAAAGGAGCATATATGGTTAGGAGGACAATGCAAGCAGTATAGCTAAGTAAAGTAAATTAAAATGAAAGAGCTATATGAAGTTTCAAGTGGGCTTCTGTTGCATTGGTTAACCTAATCGTGTATGTTTCAATAGAGTTTGAGCTAACTTGATGAAGACACGTATAAATAGTAGTGGTGTCACCTAAAGCTAGCTAATTAATATAGTTCGATCGATCGAGGTGCTATAGCTTAGTTGGCCGAGATTATATTAGAACCGGAGGATGCCGTCGCGGATCCTCTACGTGTTATGTTATATTAAACATCTTATTTAGGTGCAAGAGTTGAAAGACAATATTTGTAAACATTTTTGTGAAGAAATGGATAAGAAACAAACAAAACAAGTTTGGTAGACAATGACATTGAATGTTGTAGTCGTACTCTATAACATTTTTTGTTATAGCTAAAGGATGAACTAGCTATAAGGAATATGTGTTATGTTATATTAAACATCTTATTTAGGCGCAAGTGTTGAAAGACATTATTTGTAAATACTTTGTAAAGAAATGGATAACAAACAAACAAAACAAGTGAACGAAACATTTGCATAGTTTCACTAGATTAGATTATATCTTTAATCTTGTGAAGGTTATTGGCTAAACAGAGAGGACACACATTGTAACTTGTATGGCCCAGCTTTATAGGTGGAACGGGTCTGCATATGCGTAGTACCTCGCTTATGCTTTAGTTTTTGCTTCCTATAAAAAGGTTAACCTGGAGGTGCCACATTTGAAACGACAAGGATTGTAAGTTGTTTCTCACCCTCCTGAACTTCCAAGGTGGTACTAAATTAACCAACCAAGTACAACTACTCATTTGTCATGTGGGCCAACCCCTCACCCTTTTACTAAGCCCACTAACAAATCCTTATGTGCCACATGATCCAACAACACAACCACTACATGCTTCTTATGGTTGCGGTGTTATATTGACCCCCCTTAAGGGCAAATGTTGTCAGTAGCACACCACATATATGCAACAGATGCCCGAAACCACCTCTTCTTTGCAACTCCACGGGCACATGCAGCAAGGGTATATATTCTGATACCATCTGCAACAACCCGCGTCCAAAATGTGCTTTGTGATACATCAGAGGTAAGTAACCCCTGTTATTAGTGCATAGTTACAAATATTTTAGATTTTAAGCTTGAGAGCATGACAAAGTTAGCTTAGTGCTCCTTTTTATCATTGGAGGCTTCATGCCTCGATGATTTCGTGGACATCTACTGAGCCTAAGGTTGAGTGTAGTGGCAGCTTTGTGTTTGACAAATGAGGAGACCACCTCCTATTGTGGAGAAGCTTCATCATGGAAGCACTATGGTGACCAGGATAGATGGGAGGCAAGTGGTTGGTCTTAGTATTTTGTGGAGCTTGTCCTAATTAGTGAAGGCCTTTGCGACAATACCAACACACTTACTAGTCGAAGGCTTAGTGATTGTGAAAATATACTTGTGGAGCTCGAATGTGGATTAGATGTTCCACTATGGCACCTAAGTAACACCCAACCGACCTCCCCATGAGTGCGAATTTAAACAGTCTCGTATTTTTACAAAATTTTAAAAAGTAGGTTGGGGTTTCCCTTGCTGACTTTGAAAAACTATGGCAACCGATACCACCAAAAGCAATGCAACAATATATCTCGCATCTTAGTAGTATGCCCCTTCCTCGCTTGAGGTTTACTTGCCTTTCATGCTTCCTTTTGTGTGACTTTACCTTTCCCGCAGTACTATAACAAGGTCTTAGAAAAAATTGGGCATGCAAATCTAAAAAAAAATTATGTTTGCCGAGCGCCTGCAAAGACCATTTCGGCAAAGAGCCTTCTTTACCGTGTGCCGAAGAAAATGCACGCCGACATACCGCTTTTTCAAATCAGTTTTTGAGGCTCTATACTAATTCAAATCGAATTCAAATCGAAAAGTTGTCAACTATAAAGTTTTATAATTTTTCAAGATCTACACTTTTTATTTATAAAGGTCTTCCATCGGGGTCATTTGAAAATTCAAATTTCAAATTTGTATGTCCGAATCTCTCAAATTTGAAATTAAAATTTTCCAAACGATCTCGGACAAAAAAACTTACTAAATAATAATTGTAGATCTTGAAGAGCCTTTGTAGTTGACAACCTTTTTGACCTGAATTCGTTTAGAGCCTCAAATAAACAATTTACACTCGGTTTAGTATAATATTTGAATAACTAAAACGAATCCTTTGCACAAACCAACAGGTAGTGTAGTGGTAGTGGCAGGAGATAGCTCAACAGGAGGTCGTGGGTTTGATTCCCACCTTCGACGCATTTGTATGTCGAATAAAAGTGGGAAAAATCATAGGAGCCGACGATGGCTGGGCTCTAGCTAGCGGGGCCCTCCACCCCAAATTTTTTGCTATTATTTTTGGTGTTTTTTTTGCATTGTTATTTTGCCGAGTGTAAATATTTGCCGAGCGTTTTTGGGCTGAAAGAAGGCACTTGGCAAAGACCCTTTGCCATGCGAAAATTTACCGAAGCGTCATTTGCCGAAAGCACGGCGCTCGGCATAGCCTTCGCCGAGTGCAATCGGTCTTTGCCGAGCACCCGTGCCGCTTCGGCAACAAGGTTGTCTCCCTTAGTGATGCATTGCTTGCTTAATAAATATCTAGTATTACATTGAGTGCAAGCTGTGAGATGAAGATGACATGCGGTTTTTGTGGTTCATTTTATATGTTTCAATAAAATCTTGTTTCAAGAAGGCATATTCGTTGCTAAATTAATGTACGTTATATTGTTACTGCTTGGACTATCAGTTGTTACAATTTCGATGCAACAGTGCTTGGTACCTTCTTGTTACAACATAAATTTTGTTAGGAATATTCCCTAGAGATAATCATAGAGATGATTGTATCACCTTGTATTCATGATATATTATGTGTTCATGAATATCCATTAAAGACAACTTGTATCATTGATAATTATGTGAATTGTTTGTGAGACTCTTTACTTGATTATTTCGTAACAGTCCCCCGATCGGAATTCATATGAGGACACACATGAATATTAGATCAGCACACATATTGGTTGATGACTATGTTTCACAAGTCATAGACATGGAGATGTCAAACTAATAGTGCGGGCACATGTATGACATGGGGCTGGATTGACCCGACATGAGATGTTATTATTATTGTCTCTTTACACATCATGTGCGTTACGCCCTTAGACCTGAGATTGTCGTATGTACTCAAGATGTGAAACGACTTACTTAGGGACGATCAAACGTTACTCCGTAATTAGGTAGCTATAAAGGTGGTCTTTGGGTTTGTCACGAAGCATGCTGTGAGGCATAGACGATCAAGATGGAATTGCCCCTCTCCATGAGAGAGATATATCACGGGACC
Source organism: Hyparrhenia diplandra (assembly GCA_015847255.1). Taxonomy (NCBI): domain Eukaryota; kingdom Viridiplantae; phylum Streptophyta; class Magnoliopsida; order Poales; family Poaceae; genus Hyparrhenia; species Hyparrhenia diplandra. Next base: position 664,019 of record JADLZK010011792.1, read on the forward strand.
ACTCGAATGATTGGATCAAGAAATGCATGGCCGTGGTTGGGTCAAGTGTTAACCCACGAGGTGGACCAAATATCGTGTGGCAAGGGAATAACATATATGTGATTTTATGGTGGTTTGTCTGATATGATCATTGTGTACACATGGGAGTTGACACGTCTTGCTAGAGGCCGCTATCAGCTATTGGTCGAGTAGGAGTACTCGGGCCATGTCTTGTGTGCGTGAGCCCATAGGGTCGCACGCTTAAGGGGAAGGAGGCCTAATTCGGATTTGATCCAATTAGACGAGGCTTACGGTTACTAATGGGCCTCCAACTCGGGAGCCTGTTAGGGACGCCTATATATGCCCTCGTCTCTTGCTCCTCGCGGACCTAGCGGTCCGGAAGTGCATCGCTTCCTCCCTATACGTGTGGGATACCCCGGAGGTGCTGCATCTGGAGCACAAGGACGAACTGCACGTGGAGGACGGACGTGAGCAACAACACGGCACTGCTGCGACGCGTACATCTACGTCGAGGGTCGATGCATCCGCTGCACCTGTGCGTATAGTGGTAATCTCATGATCTATAACTAGCAGTAGTTCCTGGTTTATGGGTAGAAAAATTTTATTTTCTAGCTAGCGTAGCGATCCCATATTCCTTCAAATATAATTTATGGTAATTAAGGTGAATTATCCTTCGCAAATTGTTTATTGAATTTAACTATCCATAAGGTGTCTTGCGAGTCAGATTTGCAAAATTAGGGTGAGGGAAATGAACATTTTTATAGGCTTAGGGGTTATATTATACTCCCTCCATCCTAAATTTAAAGTCATTCTAAATTTCTGGAACAAATAAAAGCAACTCAAGTTTGACCAAAATTATGGAGAGAAGTACAAAGTTTTAGGACAACCAATAGGTATACTAAGCAAATATAATTAATGAAAAATCCAATGATGTTTATTTGGTATCATAAATGTGTATTATTTTACTATATAAATATTGTGAATCTTAAGATGTTTTGACTCCTCAAGAAAATTGCAATGCCTTATAATTTGGAATAGGGAAAGTAGATGATTCTCACGTTTCATAATTGAAGTTTTATTGCCTGCTTCCTAGGTAGACAGGAGAATTTTATTCTTATATTAGGAAAAAAAAAACTAAAGTGGCCATTGCTTGCAGGTCGAGAGTCAGTTACGGTGCTTACTATTATTTTTTATCTAGCTATATAAGCCTTTTAACAATGTTTCAGACAACATTATTACCTTTAGTCTCCGACTTGAATTTAGAAATGTAGTCCTCAACCACGGAGTTCACACAATCTCTCTTTTCCAGTACAGTACCCTGACAATCATTTGTGATTTTTGTGGCCGCCTCCACACAAAGTTCAAATATGAAGTTGTTCATGATAACTTCAAAACCTTGTCGAACTTTCTGCATTAAATGCATGTGGCAGGAAGCAATATTTCAGTAAGACGTTAAAACAATTTTCTCATTGATGAATGCCATGAGTTTTTACATGGCAAGAAACTCATCCTGTAACAATATTATATATAATAATAAACACCACAAAATAATTTATATTTTTTTGCATTCTTTTGCATAAAGGCAAAATACCATTTCACTCTGCATACTTTTTACGAACAAGAAATAAATAAGAGTCTTAATAGTGAATAATTATATTTTTTAAAATGATGGTAGAACCAAGTATATTTAGGCTACAAGTTAATCATTCAATTCGTTCCTTGGATGGTGGTGTGTGTGTGTTGTGTGTGTGTGGGTGTGTGGGGCGTTCTTGGGCATGAATGCGTAGATGTCGTCGAATGTATTTGACTACTATAACACCCTAGCCTATTAGTACCCTATAGAGGTTCATCTATGTGGCCCATGTGTGTTCATGGGTTTAGTGTCACATTGTTTGTTTTGGAGGATAAGAGAGCCAAATCATAATCTTTGTCCACTTCAAACGCAACACCACTAGGTTAAACCTTTTACACAAAGAAAAACAAAATTATAGTGGTGCCCATTCCACGTGAGGAGGTGGGACGTAAGTAGATTTTGGACAAGGGATACTACACACGGACTTGTCCAAATGCGTCTGCGCTGGGGCTGCACGCTGGGCTGGTCGCGCACTTCCTTTCTGTGCGACCCATTGCTCATGGAGAGGTACAATATACACGCTTACGTGCTCAGCATGTAACATGGGGGTGCTTCTAGGCGCATCTCCTTCATAGATGGTGATCTGGTGAGGGTGTTTGCTCGGTGCATGATCGTAGCGCACGATGCCTTTACCAGCCTATAGTAGTTGGTCTATGTACCTCATGTGTGGCCGTACGTAGTTGTTGTTGGTGTGAGGTTTAGTATGCTCGGAGGTTCATGAGGGTGATGATCAGCTTATTATTCTTGTTACTCCAAACATAGTAGCTTAATATTCTTGTTGCTCAAAACGTAGTACGACTGGATTATCCCTTCATACGCGAAGACAGGATGAACATATAAGAGAGGTGCTCCGCGTATGCGGGCCCATTCCATGTGAGGAGTTCTGGGATTTTGGACCTAAGACCTCCCAACTTTTTTTACGCCATAATTGAAATTTGGGTATAGAAATATATATATGTTTGACCTCTAGGGTGGTTGTGGTGTCAAAGTTATTTCTCTTTTTCCTTTGTCGTTACTTTACCTCCCACACCCTAACTTATCTGTCTCTTTTTTTTTTTTTTTGAGTCACGACCTAGCTACATGCAAAGGGGATATAAATGGGAGAAGGAAGAGTAAGGAGGAGAGGGATTGGAGGTGTTTCTGATTGCTTGCCGTGCTTAAGCCTCCCCAAAATGTGTTCGATGTGTTATTTCTTTGTTTAGCAACCAATTTTGTTTCCTTTAGTCACTACTACAAAAATAATTTGTAGCAATGCCTCCTACAAATGGTTGCCATCATTGCACGCCATGCTGGTCCCTCTCCAAATCTAATTTGATGCTCTACCTTGCCCTATTAGAGTTTTTCGTGTTAACTCGTGGTGGTGAGTATTTGTCTAGTGCTTTTCGCCAGTTTTTGTCTTCGAAGGTACTCTTCCTCAACTTTCTTGTCCTGGCGCACATGCTCAAAATGGTGTTGCTAAACGTAAATAGCGTCATCTTATAGAAATAGCTCGCACACTTTTAATTTCATCCTTTGTTCCTTCTCATTTTTGGAGTGAAGCTGTTTCTACTGCGGTTTATCTCATCAATAGACAACCATCTTCAAAGTTGTCCGACAAATTTCCTGTTGAGGTACTTTTTGGTACTCCTTGCTATGATCATCTACGAAGTCTTTGGGTGCACATGCTATGTTTTGCTTGCACCTCGTGAGCGCATACTAAGTTGACCGCATAGTCCGTTGAGTGTGTTTTTCTGGGGCATAGTCTTGAACATAAAGGTTATCGTTGTTATGATCCATCTTCTCGTTGGTGATGTCACCTTTGTTGAGGATCATCCTTTCTTTTACAACCCCTCTACTCAACCATCATATTCACCCATAGAGTCCACATCTTTTTTGGGCCTTCCGCCTATTTCTTCAGGTGATAACATCCCCACTCCTCCTATTACACTCATTCCTACTCCACCCTCACCCGTGCCACCTCCACCTTTGCCTCCGCCTTCTCATTCTTTTTCCAAACCACCTATCACACATGTCTTCCATCATCGTTCCCAAGCTCCATCCACTTCTCCCACCTTGGCCAGTCTGGACGAGCTTGTTGTTGATGATTCCAATAATACTAATGATGAGTCTGATGAGTTACAGGTTGGTCCGCGATATAATCTTCGTGATTGCAACACTATCCATCCTGAAGAAAAGTATGGTTTTCCTAAGGTGAATGCTATTATTGATGAGCCATCCACTTATCAAGAAGTGTGTGGTATTACAGAATGGTAGTTGGCTATGTCTGAGGAGCTTGCAGCCCTTGACCGTCAAGGAACATGGGATCTTGTTCCATTACCGTCTCAAGTTGTGCCTATCACATCTAAATGGGTATACAAAATTTAGACTAAGTTGGATGGTTCCATCGAAGCGCCGCATTTAAGCTCTTCTTGTTGCTAGATTCTTTCAACAAACTCATGGTCTAGATTATGATGAGACATTTGCCCGTGTTGCTCATATGACAACGGTGCGTTCATAATTGTAGTAGCTTCTTCTTCATATTGGCCTATCTCAAATGGATGTCAGGAATGCTTTTCTTCATGGTGATTTGACTGAAGAATTTATTTTATATGCAACCACCTCCAGATGTTGACGCTCCTCCGTGATATGTTTGTCGCCTTCGATGTGTTTTATATAGCCTTAAACAGTCGCTCGTGCTTGGCATGAGCGTTTTGTATCGTTGATATGGGATGCTTGTTTTTCCCTTAGTGATCATGATCTGGCTTTATTTGTTCATTTATCCGCACGTGGTCGTACATTGCTTCTTCTATATGTTGATGATATCCTAATTATGAGTGATGATGTGGACCACATTTCCCTTGTGAAGCAACAACTCACTGTTGAATTTCATATGTCTGATTTGGGTCCTCTCAGTTATTTCTTAGGCATTGAAGTCAAGCAATCTAGTGAGGGATATTATATTTCTCAGTCTAAGTACATATGTGATCTTATTGCTTGTTTAGGCATCACTGATAATTGAATTGCTGCCACACCCATGGATCTTCACTTGCAGCTTCGTCCCACTGATGGAGTACCTCTTAAGGACGCCTCTCGATATCGACATATTGTGGGCAGCCTTGTTTACCTCACCGTCACTAGGCCTGACATTGCACATGCGGTCCATATTTTGAGTCAGTATGTTTGTGCCCTAACTTCTATTCATTTTGGACATTTACTTCGCGTTCTACGCTACTTACGACGGACATCATCTCAAAGTTTATTCTATGCGCATGATAGTCCGCTTCAACTTCATGCTTGCCGAGACTCCACTTGGGCGATCAACGGAGATAGATCGCCTATCCATAATAGGGTATCAGATTCTTTTTGGCTTTTCCCTTGCCTCGAAGTTCAAGAAACAACTAGGTTGTTGTCTTTCGCTCTAGTGTAGAAGCCGAGTTCGAGCTCTTGCCACTACTAATGCAGAAATTGTATGCACTACTACGAAGTGACTTTTAGTCTCGAGGCCAAAATCGAGGTTACTCCCTACCGGAAATTTACCCGGAGTAAATGTATCTTTACTCCCGGTTGTAGCTCCCAAATGGGAGTAAAGGGTCCCGCGCCGCGCCCCCCCCCACCGGGAGATCTAATCCCGTTGGGGGCTTGAACCGGAGTAAAGATCGAGCTTTACTCCCGGCCAGATAACCAAGGGAATAAAGATCTATTCCCTGGTTGGTAATACCAACGGGAGTAAAGCTCGAGCTTTACTCCCCTGCTCAAGCCCCCAACCGGGATTAATATTCCCCCTATAAATACTCCCGCCCCCTTGAATTTTTCAACGCATTTCCTTCCAAAAAACAGCTCAACCCCCTTTTACTCCCGGGTTTCCCAACCAAACCGGGAATAAAGGTTTGGCAACCGCACCCCCCTCCTTTTCATCCTCTATTTCATGTTTTTGCACTTTATTTAAATATGGTTGTTTATGTAATTTTCTTTTGATTAGAGAAATGAGGAAATTAACTTAATTTACCAAATTGTGTAATTCAATAATTTGTAGTCTAAATTAGAAATCAATTTAATTTAATTAAATGTGTAGGAAACATGGCATGGTACGTAGTGCATGTTGGGCGCGTATACGTGGATCTATCGAACCCGCCGATTGCCATGCTCAGTCCATCGCTACAAAGGAAATTGTTACAAAAATACAACACGTAATTTGAAGCTTTGGCGGCCTATCATGGTGCAAATATTCCAAATAACAATGACCAAGGTGTAGCAATGGAGATTCGGGGAGATACCAGCTTAAAATATTAGTTTCTTAGGTTCATTGCTTCGTGCCCTACCAAGGATGTTCTCGCTTTAATTGATGTCTATTTCTTCTTTCTTTGCTTTAGTGGAGTTCGTTGTATGCGTGCAAACAAAAGTTGTAGGCTACCCGTCGTAAAATAATAAAATGTACTATTCATGCATGTTGTGTATTTACTCAAATGTATCCGTGTGTACTTTTTTTTCATACGATGATTATGTTAAAAATTACAGATGAAGTTTAAATTGATGTACAACGTAGATCGACGCGACGATGAGTACGACGTGGGGTGCATGAGTTCCTATGTGCGCCCAAGCAAACAAGTTTAAACGGTTTTATGTGCTGCCCATGTGCCTTGTGCGGGGAATAAGAGAGAGTTTTCCAAAGCACATATCCTTCATTTACACCGTGATAAGTCGGGATTCATGCCCAACTATGTTTGTTGGACCAAGCACGGAGAGACCGTGTCCCAATGGAAGAAGGTGAAGACGAAGGAGGGATGACGACAATGTTATTGCTGAATATGCTGAATTTGGTGATGTCATAGAAAATATTGCAATGGAGGAAGATGCGGAGGAGGCACCGGTGCCGCCAGGAGATGAGCCTACCGATGGGCTTGATCGCTATTCGTGAAGCACGTAATGAATGCGAAAAAGAAAAGGAGAAGAAGAAGTTTGAGCGCATGCTAGAGGACCATAAGAAGTTGTTGTACCCAAGCCGTGATTCAGGCGTAAAAGTTGGGTACCACACTAGAATTGCTGCAAAGTGGAAGGCGAAGAATGGTGTTTCGACAATGCGTTTAGCCGCTATTGACTATCCAAAAGAAGATGCTTCCGGCGACAATGAGTTGCCCGCCAAAGACGCACGAAGCAAAGAAGGTTGTATGTCCTTTGGGATTAACAATCAAAAAGATTGATGCATGTCCTAATGATTGTTTCCTCGTACTATGGCGAGGATAACGAGAAGTTGGATGAATGTCCGACATGTCATGCATCACGGTATAAGATCGCGAGACGATCCTCGGTGATGTTGAGGGCTTAAAGGCCTAGGTTGAAAATCCTCGCTAAGGTTATGTGGTACGCCCCGATAATACCACGCCCGAAACGCTTGTTCGTAAAACAAGGACCATGCAAAGTTGATGCGATGGCACAAAGAAGACCGTGAAGATAGACGGCAAGTTGAGGCACCCCGCCGATGGGTCACAAAGTGGAGAGCAATCGATTCGTAATTCAAGGATTTTGCGATGATGCAAGAAACGTGAGGTTTGCCTTAAGTACGATGGTTTTAACCCCTTCGGGATCGTAACAAAGAGCCATAGCACCCGGCCCGTTACTCGTCTATCTACAACCTTCCCCCGGATATGCATGAAGCGGAAATTCATTATGATGCCGATACTCATCCAAGGCCCGGCGTACCGAAACAACATCGATGTGTACCGAGGCCACTAGTTGACGAAGCTTCTTCTTTTTGTGGGATAAACCCGGGTAATGTATGTGGGATGAGTACAAACAGAACACTTTGACTTGCGCGCTCTGTTGTTTGTAACAATCAACGATTGGCCGGCTCTAAGTAATATATCGACAGTCAAACAAGGGATATAATGCTTGCACGCGACTTTGTTTCACCGGATTGTAAGGGTATTTTTGAAAAATCGCCGAAAGGTCGCGGTACCCCGGCTACCGCCGATTTCTTCCCAAGAGTCACGTGTTAAGAAAGAAAGGGAAACATTTCAACGGTATCGCAGAGACCACAATGCCAAGCCTCGCGAACCGGACCGGTAAGGATGTACCGGAGATGGTCAACGATGTCAAAGTAGTGTTTGGGAAGGGACCGCAAAGCATAGCTCATTTCCAAACGATGATGAAGGTCACGCACCCATGTGGAAGAAGAAGTCAATATTTTGGGAGCTACCCTATTGGCAAGTCCTAGAGGTTCGCAGTGCAATTGACGGATGCACCTAACAAAGAATCTTTGTGTCAACCTCGCTAGGCTTCATGGGTGTGTACGGGGAAGCATAAGGACACACCAAGCGCGACGGACGATGATGGACGCCAATACTTAGGCCCCGCTAGCTTTAGTCTTACCAAAGAAGAGAAGGAAAGCATGTTTGAATGCCTAAACAAAGATCAAGGTACCATCCGGATTCTCCTCAAATATAAAGTTTATTAATAAATGTGCCGTAGAAGAAATTTCAACACTTAAAGTCCCATGATTGCCACGTGCTCATGACACAATTGCTTCCGGGGTTGCGCTAAGAGGGATTCTACCTCCCAAAGTAATGCCTGTTGCTCGTGAAGCTATGTGCATTTCTCAATGAAATATCTCGTAAGGCAATCGATCCGCAGGAATTAACTAAGCTACTGAATGATGTGGTTCGTTGTCTTGTCGGCTTTGAGTTGGTGTTCCCTCCTCCTTCTTTAATATCATGACACACCTCCTAGTTCACCTAGTCAAAGAGATTGCTATTCTCGGTCCCGTGTTCTTACACAACATGTTCCCTTTTGAGAGGTTCATGGGAATCTTGAAGAAATATGTTCACAACCGGGCTCGCCCGGTAGGGAAGCATCGCCGAGGGCTACGGAATGTAGGAGGTCATTGAGTTCTCGTGGTTGACTTTATTCCCGACCTTGACCCAATTGGTGTCCCCGAATCGCGACATGAGGGAAGGCCGAAAGTGGAAAGGGGACACTAGGAAAGAGAACACTAGGAAAGAGAACATATATCAAGATGGAGGATAATAATTTTGACAAAGCACAATACACGTTTCAAAAACAAAGACTTTGGTGTGTCCGTGATATCCAAGAACATAAGGAGCTAATACGATCAAAGTTTCCCCGACATGGATGAGGATTCTATTAGGCGTGAGCACTTGTCAAGTTTTTATCGGTTGGTTGAAAAAAAAATGTCAAGGTGATCGAGTCTTCCGTGAAAGCAGCCTATATAGGTTGGTCGCGACAACCATCGTGGGCATGTCCTCACATACAAAGGGTATGAAATAAATGGTAGCACATTTTACACAAGATCCCCGGATAAAAGGAGCACAAACCAAAACAAAGTGGTGTTCGAATAGATGCCAAGACCCAAATGGGGTGAAAGAAACATTTTATGGTCGCATAGAGGACATATGGGAACTAGACTATGGAGGTAATTTCAAGGTCCCTTTGTTTAAGTGCCGTTGGGTGAAGTTGACCGGAAGCGGGGCTTTAGCAAGATTGACCCAGATTATGGATCGACAACAAGTGGATCTAAAAAACCACAGATTATAAAGAAGAACCATTTGTCCTCGCCAAAGATGTAAGTCGTATTCTATGTGAAAGACATGGCTACAAAACCTAAGAAAGGGAAAAACAACAAGGAGCCAACAAATGATGAGCCCAGCGCCACATAGTTCTTCCGTAAAACAAACATCGTAGGAATTGAGGACAAGTCGGACATGTCAAAAGATTATGAGAAGCAAATCAGAATTGTGCCTTTCAAAGTGAGCAAGGATCCCTCCATCTTACTCAATGAAGAAGACACTCCATGGACAAGATAGAAGCCAACTTAATTTAGTGTTTGTGTAATATCGTATTTTGAGACAACCCTATATGTAATAATTATGACCGAACATCTTTATTAGTTTCTTCCATTTGACAATGTTTGACAATGCTACTAATATACTTTTTAAAAACAAGTAATGTCGAATTTTTACGCATGTGATAATGTAAAAATAATGTTCCTGCCAAAAATACATTATATTTAATTATTTTATTTAATGGCAACAATTTTGCATTAATGAATTATTGATTATTAACTACATTATCATAGCTAGTCAATAGAAAAAGGTAAAATTTTTTAGGTTACATATTTTTATAGTGTGGAGTAAAACAATGTGTAGTTAAATTCAATTTTTCAAAAGTTTTAAAATTGCTATGTAATTTGCTTTATTAAAAAAAATGAATTGTAGTGCATAAAAGAAAAGAAAATGTAAAGAAAAACACAAAAAATGAAACGGTGGCGGAAATAGGAAAAAAATTCACCTTTACTCCCGAGGCTGAACTCGTGGTCCCGGGAGTAAAAGGTGGCCGACATCACCGGCCCGCCAAAAATTCACCTTACTCGGGGCCCGACCTAGTACGGGAGTAAAGGTGGGGACTTCTACTCCCGGGCTGTATAGAGGAGCGGGGAGTAAAGGGGTTCTACTCCCGGTTGTCGAGGGGAGCCGGAATAGAGGTGCCTAGTATATACTCGGGCGCCCGTTCCCTCTCCTTCCTCGCCCCTCCGCCCGTCGATCCGGATCTACGTCGCCGCCGTTGCCGCCGCCGATTCGCCGCGCTAAACCCTTCCCGACGACGTCGTCTCGCGCCGCTGGTGCTCCGTCCAAGCTCGCCACGCGCTTCGCCATCCCCTCGCCGACATCGCGTCCGTCTCCCACGTCACCGACGCCCGCGCGGCGCCTCCAGCGCCTCCGCGGCCGCCGACGCCGGCCGGTCGGCGCCCGGCCGCAGACGGCGGCCGCGCGCCGCCCGCCCTCTCAACGCCGGCCACGCCCCTCCACCTCCCCACGGCGGCGTGCCTCGTCTCCGCCTCCCACGTGCTTCTCTGCGCCTCCCGGCCTCCTCGGCGCCGGCCGCGCGCCGCTTCTCGTGACGGCCCGCGCGGGCCGCCGAGCCCTCCTCAACGCCGGCCGCGTGCCTCCGCCCCGGTCCTCCTCAACGCTCACCGCGCCTCCGCCTCCCGGTCCTCCTCAACGCCGCCGCGCAAGGCGGCCCTCCGCCTACAGCCCTCGACGCCCGCACGCGCGCTCCCTCACCCCCCTCCCCGGCGGCGGCGTGCCTCGGCTCCCCCGCTCCCACGGCCGCGCGCACGCCGCCCGGCCCGCTCCCTCAACGCGCGCCCACCTCTTCCCACGGCCGGCCGCCGCGCCGCCGAGAACGGGCGCCCGGCGCCCGCCGACCCCGCGTGCGCGGCCCCCCACCGCCCCGCATCAGGTAGAAAAAAATTCCAAAGAAAATTGAAAAATGGAAATAAAATTAAATTGAGTATTGTATATATATGATTGTATGGGAATTGTATGTTAAAACCAATAGGGTTGATGACGAGTTGAGATTGTATGACCAAATTGCATGTTAACAATGCTAAAACCGTTAGGGTTTCCGATGACTTGAGATCGATTGTTCGCGAATGTGTGTTAGGTTTCCGGACGACGCATCGTAGATTTTTCGCGAATGTGTTAGGGTTTCAAACTAACTTTAGATTTTTTTTGAATGTGTTAGGGTTTCCGACGATGATGAACTATATTTTTCGATGAATGCATGTGTCGACAACGCCGACGTTTTTTCTCATCGATGTAACATGTAAAATTGAAACTTAGTTTTTCCGACGGAAAGCACGTGTGTGTTAGGGTTTCCGACAACTTTAGATGTTTCGCGAATGTGTGTTAGGGTTTCCGACGATGATGAACTATACTTTTCGATGAATGCATGTGTTAGGGTTTCCGCGACGACGCCGACGCTTTTCCGATCCATGTAACATGTCAAATTGAAACTTAGTTTTTCCGACGAAAAGCACGCGTGTTAGGTTTCCGATTTAAGAACTAAACTAAAAAACCGTGGCCCCGATTTAATCCATGTGTTAGGTTTCCGATCCATGTATACAAAGAGTTCAATGTAACATGTCAAATTGAAACTTAGTTTTTCCGAGCTAAAGCACGCATGTTAGGTTTCCGACGAAGAACTAAACTAAAAACTTACTTCGACGGTAATCCATGTGTTAGGGTTTCCTACGACGCCAAACGTGTTCTCGATGTACAACGTAACATGTAAAATAAAAACTTAGTATTTTTTTTTTGTTTTTCAGGGGGATAGATGGCGATCCAAGAGACAACATCAACATGGACGATGAAGAATTAATGATGAATATTATCCACGGTGGTGGCAATGATGAAGTTGACGATGCGGATGTCCACCAATACTTAATGGATTTTTGCGTAACAACCCGGCCATGCTATGACGAGGAGGTATATATGTGATCATTTTGTAAGAATTAATATATATATATATATATATATATATATAATATTTTCTTCTTATTTGAAATGTCATTAATTTTTCAAATTTTTCGCAGATCAACGTCAACTAACGCCAATAGTAAGACAACTCGAGGGCCCGTTAAGCCGTTGGGACGGCCGATATATCATCTCGTAGTTCCATGTGGGAAGAGGACAAGTGCTAGGAGAACATGCCAAAAAAATATATATACCATCGGGTACCTTGTAAGGGAAAGGATCCCGATCACATGTCGGCTATGGAAGATGAGGAAGAGTGCACCTCATATTAGTTACGCCGTCTCGATGCCGACAAAGATATAATCCGGCAAGAGGTTGAATTGAAATTCTCGCTTGACGCGGAGATAATTACCACCATGTCATCACCCATGAAGATTTGGTGGCTAGAGTTAAGAACTGGAGTATGCAAAGCAAATGGCCAAACAATTCGTGGTCCCGAAGAAGGATTTGTACACCAAATATGTCAAGAAGAACCCGACTCCAAATTGGTTAGTTCCAGCTCCGATTGCCAAAGCAGAGACCGTATTGGGACTAATTTGTGGAGTACAAGACTTGAGAGGAGGCAATGGAACTTTCGAGAAAGAACCAACAAAATGCCGGAAAAAAGGAGTACCACCACCGCTTAGGTTCTCGTGGATATGCAAGTTCCATTCCTAAGTGGAGACAAAAAGAAGAGGAGCTTCTCAAAAAGGGGATCACACCGTAAACACTCAACCCGGCCCGAACGCATCAAGCGGTGGCTTTCGGGTCATGGGGACAATTGTGCCCGTGAGACCGGCAAGGTAATTCATGGCCAAAAACTTGAGGAGGCAACAAGAAGATTGATGGACATTCTTCAAGCTTAAAAAATGTTGGCTTGTTCAGGCCCAATAGAGAGAGAGATGAACTTACATATGCCATTGGGACCGCTGAGCACCGGGTCGAACAAGAGGCAAAGGGGCCGTTCCGTGGAAGTTTGGTTTCCCGTGATGACATCGGTACCTATAGAACCCACCGTGAGAAGGAAGGAGCTTGAGTTAGAGCACATGCGCATGTTGGAGCAATATATCGTTAACGCAGTTGAAGGAAAAGGAAGAAGAAATGCAAGCAAAAAATGCAAGAAGAAATCAAAAGGCAAGTCCAAATTTTACAATTGAATGAGCCGCTTTTCGGTGCACCGGGCAGCAGCTCCGTGTAGCCACTCGTCAAGTGACAAGCATTTTGTGCTTCCACACAACAGTACCAAGTCTTGTTGACACGGACTCCGCGCTTCCCCTCGTGGATGACATCACCGAGAAGTTGACACATCGCGAAATGCACATCCCAAAGGAGGGTGGGCACGCTGAAGGTGGCCATTGCGCGTTGTTAGTCCGATTGACCGCACCAAGACACCAAGACTTCACGGCACGAATAATACCACCGGATTTGCTGCCGCCTCGGTGGATAAAGTGGTTGAAGGTTACGCCGACGTGGATCTTGAAATTCGCGAGGAGGTGACGGGGATACAAAACTAGAGATGTTGAGAAGCAATTTATTGCATGGCGAAAACGGTACATTGTTATTCCGGGATGCCGATGCCGCGAGATGCCTCCCCGAGTTACCGTAACCGGTGGAAAGGATGGCTCCCGGAGGATCGTAGTAGTCCCGGCGGTGCTTACGATGGCCCAAGAGAAGACACGCGGCATCCCCGGCGCATCTCCAAGGGCGCCGCCACGGCCTCCACCACCACCACCACCACCACCTCGGGGGCCGCCAACGGCTCGGCAAAGGTGCAGCCACCGCCACCACCACCACCCACCACCTCCGGGGCGCCACCGGCCGCAAAGGTGCGGGGCCACCGCCCGCCAACGCATGCCGCAATGCCTCCTCCCGTGACAAATGCAACAAAGGCAACGCAGATCTCGGAGCAGCAGGCGAAGAAAATATTGACTAGTAAACGAAAAAGCTCATTCCCAAGAAATTGCCCGGTGAAATGAGTAAGGAGGAATTGACGCTGATGTCAAAGAAATAAACAAAAAATTTTTCAAGTCAAGCAGTGCAAGAAGGCGGCGAGGAGGCGCGGCGGCGCGAGCTCAAGACCTACTTCCTACCTCAAAAACGCGTGCTTAGACGTAAAAAAAAGGTAGGAAAAAGAAAGATAAGGATTCAAGCAAGCCCTCGCCACTTTCAGACTTTGACCGCGACTCTATTCAAGGAAATTGACCCAAAGAAAAGAAAGAAGAGTCAAACTGCTCCACAACTTGAGATACGCCGGGACCATTTTTCCAAGTGAAGTGTTCGATCAATACGGTTGAAACACGTAGTACATAAAGTTTCCTTCCTGGTGCATCGCTTAATACCAAATTGAGCTTTTAGAGTACTATATTGCTAGTGGTATCGACATGAAATGAGTGGATTTTTGAGACCGAAGTGGTAAAGAGATGATGACCAAGATAGAACCTTTCAATTGGGCGAGAGTCTATGGGATCCCGATAGATGTTCTAGCCTCGGTACTCAAATGTATGAGCTAAACAGAAGTACCTAGACTTGTGTGCAAAAGGACAAGACAAATTTGGTGTCGACTAAGAAACCAGTGGGAAGCGGCGATGACGTGATGTGGGTTGATTTTTTGTGAATTGCACCAACTATTCCACCCGAGCTCCCTCGACAAAAGCATCATCGGCATTTATTGTTTGTAAGTGATTCTTTTTTCTCGTTTTACTAATACGCCAATATGTCCCGATAATATATGTATGTGTCTAATACCATATGCTCTTTTTCGACCATATATGTAGATCTTGGATTCAACATTTTCGAATCAAGGAGCCGCATCGATATTGGATACATTGATCCTATATATCGTGCAAAAAACCCAAAAATCAATACATGGTTTGAAAGTAGACACACAAAAAAAATATAAAGATGTTCCTCGAGCAACACCGCACCGACAAGAGGGTAGTAATGTTCCCATACGGATTCAAGTGAGTGTTCGTGAACTTTGACGATCATGTTCTTCATAATAACCTTTCTATCTAGCTAGCTCAACCGCCGCGTTTACATACATGTAGTGGATTTGGATATTGTTTCACATCGTGCAACCAAAAAGTCACCTCACAATCTTTGACTCGCTGAGATGGCCCCGAGAGTGGTACGAAGATATGATCAAATAATTCAGTGGGTAATTGCATAAACCTCGTCAATTTTATATATACTCAAGATTTTCAAAACCCTTTGCTTATGTGTTAATTAATAGTCTAGTTTTTTGTTCTATTGTGCGGGGTTTGGGGAGAGATAAAACATGAACATAACATGACCGATCGTGTAATCGCGAATCAATGTTCAACTATTCCCTGTGATGTACCGTATATATGGTTACATTAATTCAAGTCCCTATATTGCTTCATATATATGACAAATGACTCTTTTTTTTATCTTAAAGTGGGGTCTACAACAACCACGTGGGAGCAAATCATTGTGGATTATATTGTTGCGAGAATATCGAGGATAAATTCCACCAATTACACCGAAAGCATGAACGGGTAACGTATGTACATCAAAGTCAGTTGTTATTGACGCCGTTATTTATATAACTAATCATATCTTATATATACTAATACTTTTTATTTTACTCTAATTGCAGACGAGGAGGTTAATGGAGAAAACATTAGAAGAAAAGCATCTTGAAGCCATGCAAGAGTCTATTGCCGGATTTATTAATACCCGGATCCTAGAGCCTTCCTACGAAGTTCTACAACGACACCAATGACAGATGGCTGCCAAAGGATCCTCTCCCTGTGTAATCGGGACATGTAGTATTATCTTAATATGTAATCGAGACATGTATGAACAACTTATATATATTTGTGCTTGAACAATTACTAATGTGTAATATATATGTGTGTGCTTTAATATATAAATATAAGTGTGTGCTTTTAATATATATATATATATGTGCGCTTTTAATATATGTATATATATATATATATTACAAATTAATAAGCACTATTCAAATGTATTATATTAGGAATAAAAATGAACAATTGGCACGGCAAAAAAAAGACCTTTACTCCCGGTTGGGGGTACCAACCGAGTAAAGCCTCCGGCGGCCACGTTGTTCGGTAGAAGCTTTACTCCCGGTTGGTACCCCCAACCGGGAGTAAATCTCCCCTCTAGTCCCGGTTCCAATACCTTTACTCCCCAAGCCGTGTTCCCGGTTGCATAACCGCGACTAAAGGCCCCGTGAGCCGAATAAAAAGTGGATTCCCGTACTAGTGATGGCTTCGATGGTTGTCGGCTGATTTTGTGATATCTTGTGCTGCTACCACACCTCTTTTTGTGTCATAACACTGGAGCCATACATATTGCTCATGAAGCTATAAAGCATGAACTTACAAAGCATATCGGGTGTAGATGCTTTCTTTACTTCGCCTCACTATAATCAAAAACTATTGCTCTTGAGTATGTGCCATGAGAGTTGCAATTGGCTGACTTCTTCACTAAACCACAAACTCGAGAGCAACATCCTCTTCACTTTAATCAAACTCAATGCTTCCAATCCTCTGCTTCCACATTGAGTTTGACGGGGAGTAATGTTAAATGCACGAAGATAAGTTATGTTATAGGCCTATATGGCTCGAGAGATTAAGCTCTTAGATCCCCAAGGTACATAACAGTTACATACTCTAGAATTAGATGGGGATTGTTGGATTTACTATGAGTCTAGTTCATATTAAATTTAATAAATCAATAAACTCTATGCTATGTAACGGTTTGGAACTGAATAGTTTTAATAAGTTTTTTAACTAAACTTAATGGTGAGGCATGCAGACAAGCATGTGTGTGGTGAAGTACATCTTGTTATGGCTTTGATGAAAGTCATTTCTATTCTTCCATTAGCTCCATTTAATCTTATTTAAGTGGTGGCTACATGTTATGTGATTAAGTGCTTCACGGAGTTGCTATGGCTTCTCTTCTTGCATGTTGGCTTGCTATAGAAGGATATGTCCTCTACGATGATTGAAAGAAGTCACACACACAAACACATCTTTTCTGTTGCTTGTGGGTTTTCTCCGTCCAGTGATCTTGCGCCCACAAGACCGCTTTTGAGAGCAGGTGCCTTCAGAACCGTTGTTGCTCGTGAACTCTACTTGGGGTGTGCGCGGCGATTAGGTTTTTGGGAGGATTCATGCAACTGCTCCATCGCCCTCGTCTTGGTCATCACTACACTTCAGATCGACTACTTTGAGCACCATGACTGGAAGTGGAACCTCCGATGCTTTTAGCATTGGACCCTCCTCTGGGTACACTCTAAATTTGTGCCTTGTTTTTTTACTTTTTTTTTCTCTCTTGTGTTATGGCATGGTTGTTCCTTCTGATCATGATATTCATGTTATGCTATATATGGTTATATTTGTTTATCCATGTTATTATCTTTCCGTAGTGTTGCGTCTTTTTTGTCATGCTTACATGCTTACGTACACTCTTTTTATCATATTCATGGATATATGTGACATCTTGCTATTTACTCTATATGTCATCACATTTAAGTTGTTAATTTTCTGAATTAAAATGACATGGAATGCTTAATTATCTAACAAGAGCTCTCTTGGAGGCGAAGGCAGCCAGCGCCCGCATCGCTGCGCTGTGCCTCGAAAGCGGCCTCCAGCATGGCCCAAGGGGTTCGGAGGCACAAGGTCTCGATTCTTTTCGTGCTCGGGCTTCTGGTAGAAGAATTATTTCTCTTTTAGTTGAGCTGATATGTATGTTATTTTGGCATTGGAACTTTCAGTTTTTGTCTTCGCGTAGCTTCTTAGAGTTTGTTTTCATCTTGCATTGTATCTTTTCGCCCCTAGCCTTTGCCGCCTTCCAAGTTAGAGTTGATTCTGCGTATAATTATGAACCCATGGATATTTGGGAAGGCAGGAACGATCCATACTTTGTGATCGGGGAATGGCAAGTAAGTCCAGCTGGATTGGATCAATTTCCGAGGAGGTGAGTCCGGCAGCACAGGGAGCGATTGTGCTCATTTTTCAAATCGACTCCACTACTCATCTTCCAAATCGGTTCCGGCCGGAGGAGAAAAAAAAGGGGGAAAAAAGAGGGCTGGCGGACACCAAGAGAGGTGAAAAGAAGGGGTGAATGAGGTGGAAAAAAAAAGGGTGAAAGGAAAAAGGTGAAAAAAATTTGGCACAAATTTTCTTGCTTTATTAATAGGAATACATTTCTAAATAAAATATTACCATGTTTACTTAACAAAGATGTATATGAAATTTATTTAGAAAACGAAAAATTAATATTTGAAAAGCATGTGGAATGAGCCAAGAGAACTCACTTGTATAATCCATTCCTCCAGTGATGATTTCTTTTTTTCGGCAATGCTTTTATCATTAAATTTTGTCTCACAATCATATCTGCACAGTCCAAGATTAATTATCAGGACCAGTGTTTCCGATTAGAATATAATGAAAAGGAAAATATATGATCATAAAAGCAGTTTTCATGACAAGTACATATATGTGTCCCTGATCCCTTTAGAAGGACAATTTAAAGTTATGGATAATAGTAAATATTTTGAACATTTGTAGGCATAATATCCTTACATAGAACCAACTTCATCCTTTACTTGTACGAGCATATGGTGGAAGGCACTTGGGAGCGCTGCGTGATCACCTTTTGAAAGTAAACGGAAGTCATTCTCAACTTGTACCAGCCTTTTGAAAGTAACTGAAAGTAGCTGAAATTCCTGAGTCGCAAGGGAGGACACATCAATATAATAGTAATACCTATTATAGTCCAGACGAAGATTGAGGGAAAAGAGTTATAGTAGTACCTCATTACGGTTTTCAAGATACCCAATTATATCAGACATGATTTTCTTACAGCAAGTCTCAGATAACAAAGGCTACAACCATGGAATACAATAGTCATATTTTTTTAAAAAAATATACCACAGGTTAGGTTATTCCAGAACTATGTGTTGTTTTAACCAAAGGATAATTTAAATACGAGACAGTGGCAAGGAAATAAGAAGTGTTGTTTCTGTTCCTTCAATGATCGATACCATACAACATTTACTCTTTGACTATCATTATGCTAAATTTATATGGAGAATCATTCATATTTTATTCAACCTTGAACCTACAACTAGTGTAGACAATTTGTTTACATGTTGGCTGGAAGGGTTAAATGGAAAAATGAAATCTCAAATTCTTTTGGGTGCAAATGCTATATGTTGGGCACTTTGATTAACATGTAATGATTTTGTGTTTGACAAGATCACAACACCCTCTTATTTATATGTTATCTTCTAGGGGACGTATTGGACCAGGTACTGAACCTTACTTTAGAAGGAGGACTATTGAGACATCCATGATGGAATGGAGGAGTTTACATGACATGGCTGGAGATTAAGCAACATAATTGCTCTTTAGTTTGTTCCTTTTAAAATCATTATTGTCTTGATGCCTCAAAACTTCATTTTTGAGATTGGATGGAATTGTTTTGCTTGCTTGTAATAGTGAACAACCATATGCATTAGTTGATCCAAAAGCTAGGATATTAATATATAACCTTTTCTAAAAAATCTAGTATGTTTGGCATGGTATGAGACATTTTGTTGACGTAGAAACAAGTGCTCAAGTCTGATCAATGGATTGTGCAAAGTAATGATTGTGGAGTATTCATGGAATTGTGAAGACGTTGCATAGAAGTAGAGTGTACGAGATGATCACGCCCATCAGAAAGATAGAAACCAACCACTGCCACTTCAAGCAATCCACTGCCAATTTGTTTGATGTCCCTTTTGAAGACTTCCTCATGCTTCTTAACCTGAACGCGGTACATGCATATATCTGCAGTTTTTGTTGAAAAACAATGCTTTCAATCGATAAGAATATAAGTAACTAGATCAGATGTAAGATGTGTAATGTTCAAGCTATTGCAAATTGATGGGAAATAATGCATGAAAATTTTAAATTTTTAGACCATATCTATTAGAGACTATAGTAAGTATTCTTGCACCCTGTACACTTGTCAAGTGCATATTCATAATATATAAAGTGTTAAATAACGAGTGTCGTCCTCTACAATTTTTAATTTAATTGTATTGAAGTTATGGATCTGTTGAGAAGGGAGGACTCATAAAAAAATGTAACTCAAGGCTTTCCTTTGTTATTGGATTCCACATCTTTCTTTTTGTTTTTGTAACACCCGAAAATTTGCAAACCTTTTAAAGAGTCAAAATGATTTAATTATGTATTTCCGTGCTCATGAAATATAGGAGAAATACAAATTTTTGAAATTAAAATTGAATATAGGGCTTAGCAACATGCATGTTTGATGCATTCATGCCACTTGCATTTATTTATTTATTTTTTGGGTGAAACTTTGTTTATTAAATTTGATCTAGGAATGAATTGTTTTTGCTCTATTTATAAAATAAATGTAAATGCTTGAAGGCCTATATTTATATATATATATATATGTATATACTAGTAATAAGATCAAAGGTAAGCTAGTGAATAAGAGACCAGCAGGTAAGCAGAGCTTATCATCAGTGTAGTGCATGCACATCAAAAAGGAGCATATATGGTTAGGAGGACAATGCAAGCAGTATAGCTAAGTAAAGTAAATTAAAATGAAAGAGCTATATGAGGTTTCAGGTGGGCTTCTGTTGCATTGGTTAACCTAATCGTGTATGTTTTAATAGAGTTTGAGCTAACTTGATAAAGACACGTATATTGTCATGAACCAGAATTGGGCGAGAGAGTGGCTAGATGGGCCACAACGCAACACCGCCGCCGGGGAGGGGGCAGAGGAAGCAAGGCGTCGCTGCTAGGGGGGCCGGCCCCTGCCGCCGCCACCTCCTCTCCCGCACAAGTCTGAGTTCGCCCAGATTCAAGTTAGGATTATCTTAGGTTGTTTTTTGGTGTGCAAGGGGATATCTCATATATAAGGGAGACCCTTATTAGGAAAGAATAATTTAGGATATGCTTGTAAAAAGGTATTCCGATTGTATAAGGAAACCTTGTAGAGATTGCTTAGATTACAAGTCCCACTAGTCGGGCTATATAACAAAGAGGCATGTAATCTCTAGGGGATAAGCAAGCAAATAAAGAAAATATCTTCAGCTCTCCGGCTCTCCGTGCCACCACCGCCACCACTTTTGCCGCTTTAGCCCCAACGCCCCAAGACGCCGCCCGCCCCACGCCCGTGGCGCGGACCCACGGCCGCCCCTCCCCGTCACGACGGCCCCTCCCATCTACCTCGACCCTTGTGCTGCTGCCGTCGCCGCCCGGCGAAGAGCTGCAGCCCCCCGTACTCCTGGCCACGAAAAGCGGTAAGCGAGGAACACGTGTCAATTCGGCTCAATCTGGCGAATCGCCAGTAGTATCCGGAAGCCGGGGCGATTCCCACCACCCATGGCTTCGAGATACGGGGAGTTCAATGATGCGGTTGTGAGCTCCTCGGCGTCCCGCTGGCGCAGATTAACAAGCGCCGACGACATGGACCGCCGCCGATTGGATGTTACGCCTACACCACCCGAGGATCCCAGCCGCGTCGGCGACCACGCGGCCCCGGAGGGCGGCCTGCGGCGGCCGCCGCCCCCCTCCCTGCCTCGGCTTTCGGCGTGGCTCGACCCTACTATCCTCCAGCTCGAGGAGACACATGGACGTTGTACTTGCGCCTTGCTGGCCATCAACGGCGTTAGCATCGGCGACACAGCGGCGGCATGGTACGCACCTTCCTCTCCTCAGGCACGCAACCGTGCGGGACTCTCCGGCGAGATGGCGTCACCCGCGGCGCCCTTGCTCTTGTCGTATCCCGCGCCACGCGGCGCCCGCCACCCGTCTTTGCCATTGGGCACTGCACCCTCCTCGCTACATCACTGGCGCCTTCAAGTCCTGGAGTTCGATGGCACGAAACGACCCGACCTCTGGATTATTTGGAGCTCTTCTTCGAGCTCAATTTGGACATCGACCCGGACTACTACGTGAGTTCTGGCTGCTTTCCACCTCACCGGTCTTGCTGCAGTTTGGTACATCGACCTGTCAAGAAGAAGTCCCTTTCGAGTGGGGCGAGTTCACGAGCGCGCTGTGACATCACCGGACCACCACGGCACCTCGATGCCATGGCGGCATACGCGCCCGCCCTCGAGGGGGGGCAAGTTGGGCGACTACATCGGCGCAACCGAGGTCTATGCTTCGCGCATGGATTTTTGAGGGACAGCGCCGCAGCGTCGACCTCTTCGTAGAAGGCTTAAACACCTCGGCTGCGGGCGACACTCGAGTGGTTCGAGCCCGTTCGATGGAGGCCATTGACCTCGCCCGCCGATTACAACGGCGGCAGGCGGACGGCGCCGGGGCGGGCACCGCCATCGGTGCTGGCAACATCGACAACGCGACATCATGGCCGCCCTGGTTGTCGCACACCAGGCCAGCGGTGTCTTCTTTGTTGCTATGGGCGACAAAAGACGTCGGCGTCAAAACGACATGATCGCGGGAGCTGCACTTGGCCGGCGACCAACATGAAGCTTCGGGATCATCTCCAACGCTCATCGAGTTGGGGCCTCTGGCGCCAGAGTGGAGCCTCCACTATGGCATCGTGAGGTACTTCCATCGCTACTACATCCCCGCCGCCTCGAACTTCTTCGAGGACTTCATGATGGAGGAGGACGCCCATTTGCATGGCGTAGCGGTGGGCTTCCACCTTCCCAGCTGCCCCGTAGGATCGGGCGTTGGCATACGTCCCTTCTCCCGGGCATGCCCCGACGAGTGGATCGAGGGTGCCACAGTCCTCCTCTTCGACAACAACGGCGACATCTTCTTCCGCATGGGGAACATCACCGTTGGTGCAGCGGGGAATTTCTTGGCGATACAGCCGGGGGCGCCGTGAGCCGCGATTGATGACCTCCTCTACGGCTGCCTCCTCGACTTCACTTCCCGCCCGCCCGCGTCGATCCGTCACGTCTCTTGTCGGCAGCTCCATGCTAAGGTGGCGATGCCGACGACCTACACCTACGTCTCCTCCGCCCGACCCGCCCGGATGATCGAGGCATCGGGGACTTCGGTGCCAACATCATGCGTCGTGCATGGGCGCCGCGTCCCTTAAATGCGACCTCCAGCGAGCTTCAAGTTCAGCATCTACGCCCGGCGACCTCCACCTCGACTTTGCCTTCGCCAGCAGCGGCGCCAGTGTCTGCAGCGACAACAACGACAAGTGCGGTCCTCTCATCTTGTACTTCGGGCCTGGGTGGTCACCTCTCGATCGGGCTGCCCTTCGCCCCCGTGGTGGGTTCCACGCGCCGCCTCGTCGAACGGTGGGGAGATGTCATGAACCAGTGGGCCGCCCAGAGTGGCTAGATGGACCACAACGCAACACCGCCGACCCGGGAGGGGCGGAGGCGGCGCGGCGCGCAGGGGGGCCGGCCCCTCGCCGCCACCACCTCCTCTCTCCCGCACGAGTCCGAGTTCGCCTTCAGATTCAAGTTAGGATTATCGTAGGTAGTTTTTGGTGTGCAAGGGGATATCTCATCTATAAGGGAAACCCTTATTAGGAAAAAAATAAATTAGGATATGCTTGTAAAGGTATTCGATTGTATAAGGAAACCTTATAGAGATTGCTTAGATTACAAGTCCCACTAGTCGGGCTATATAAGCAAGAGGCATGTAATCTCTAGGGGATAAGCAAGCAAATAAAGAAAATATCTTCAGCTCTCCAGCTCTCCGTGCCACCACCGCCGCCGCCTGCCCCACCAGCGCGCCCGCCGCGCCCCGCCGCCGCGCCCGGCGCCGGCGGGGCGCGCTGCCACGGCCGCCCTCCCCTTCATCACGACGGCCCCTCCCATCTACCTCGACCCTCGTGCTGCTGCTCGTCGCCGCCCGGCGAGAAGCTGCAGCCTCGTACTGCCCGTCCCTGAAGCTTCGTCGAGCGAGGAACACGTGTCAATTCGGCCCAATCTAGCGGAATTTGACATATATATAGTAGTGGTGTCACCTAAAGCTAGCTAATTAATATAGATCGATCGATCGAGGTGCTATAGCTTAGTTGGCCGAGATTATATTAGAACCGGAGGATGCCGTCGCGGATCCTCTACGTGCGAGATTGAGCCCCGGCCCGGTCTCTCCAACAGAAACCCCAGAAGCCCACGTGGAGCTCCCCTTGCTGTTAATCGGGCCCACCACTAGGTCCTCTTCAACCTCCCGCAGGAGCCGGATTGCGTCTCCATTGCCAGCACTCGCAAGCAAACAGCTACATCGTCGTTCCCTCCTCTCGCGGCTGAAGACGAGCATGTGTTTGCGGGTTCATGCGGGACCAGGAAAGCATGTATACGTGATCAAAGTCTGCTTGATCTTGCAATCATAAATGGTATGCCACATTATTTAATCGGCTAAATACCTTGCTGATGTGACGCATACATCATCCTTGCGTGTAGTTCCACATGAATTTAGTTATGTATGAATAAAAGTTCATGCAGTCGCTTCACGTCTATTTCTGAAGCTCTTCAAATATCGTCCAGTGGGCATCGTGCTTTATTAGAACATATAGTTATTTAGGTCGCAGCTCAGTTTTCTTTACAAATAAAATATAATGGTTTTGTCCGGGTTTTCTAATTCAAATTACCAACTGAATTAATATACATACTTTTATTACATAATTAAAAGAAATGAAGGTTGTTAAATATTAAAATTGATTAACATATATGCACTCAGTCTTACAGTTAAAAACAGTGTAGTTAAATGCACATCTTTTGTCAATAAACTCTAATATGAATTAGTAGTTTCCACATAATTTTTCTTAACTAAAATATAACACACATTTAGTCTTTTCTATTATAGTACAGAACTTCGGTATTAGTTTATTTTAATGGTAGCTCCGTTTTCAGTGTCGATCCGTTGTGTTCTCTCGACCATAGCAACGAAATCTCTCTTAGCACGTTATTTTTAAGCTTCTACTATGATTGGTGTATTATTCTTAGATTATTCTGTTTTCTTGCTTGAAGTGTGGTGTTTGCTACGAGTAGAATGAGAAAACGACCGTAGGCACTAAAGATCGGAAGATGATGACCCGAAGCAGAGTATGGGAAAGTTGGAGCAAATGAAAAAAGGCAAGTATAGTTTGGGAATTTCTAGCTCATTATAACCATGATCTTGTGGCTTAATTAATATCTTTGTAATAAATGGTAAAATGGTGCCCTTGTGTGCGCCCCTTACCCTATGAGAGGCCACGATGAAAAGTTGATAGCCTCGGGCATGGAATAAAATTCTTTTATGAATATTGTTGGTGCCATGGTCAAAAAAAAAAAAAAAAAAAAAAAAATAAGAAAAAAAAATAGAGAAAAAGAGAAGAAATATCATTGATAGTTTATGGGCACCATTTTGATACATCAAGGAAGGGCTATGAGTATGCCGCGAACAGAAATACCGAGGTTAAATTCTCTAAGTGGGGTAGAGAAAAGAAGTGTTAAGAAACGAAGTTAAGCAGTCAGCATCGACAAAGAATATGCCGTAAACACTGGGATATGAGTCCTAGCGTGGTGGCATCTTCTTAACTAAATAAAGGTGGAATTATCAACCAACGAGAAGACATAGGGTATACCCCTGACTCGACAAGTTGGTAAAGTGGCAAAACCTGAGGACTCTCTCTCGAGGACATCCCCGTAAGGCAGTAAACCTATCCCTACCCTTTCTAAATTTTCTCTGCCTTCCCTCTTCAAACCCGGTTAGGCCTCTCTCTGTAGTTTACTTGGAATCTCGGGGACGAGATTCGTCTAAGTGGGGTAGATTTGTAACACCCGTGTTTTTGCATCATTTTAAAATTCACTAAAAATTTGAACTTTTTGAAATAAACTAAAACTTGATTTACTTTCCGCAAAACCAAACCCCTGTTTTCAAAAAACCCTGCATTCAAAACCCACCATATAGAAATTAGACTCCCTTTTTGTTGCTTGTTTGCAGAGCTTATGGTGACCAAGGTACGTGTTCTCGATCTAGACTTTAAATTATGGAAGTATATTTTTAAACATGAGCATGATTTACATTTTCTCTGGGAATAAATCCGCAAACCCTAGAACCACATGAAGGAGCCATCTATATATTCCTAGCATGAACCTAGGGAACATATACGCTCTTGACAATGTGTAAACACTAGGAACATAAAAGGGAAATTATGAGGACATGTATACTAAAATGTGAATATGTGTGTGTATCCTTCCAAACAAGAATATATATAGAGTGCTTCAGGATAAATTCTGAGAATATATATATAAGCTTGATTATATAAATGGGAGGTACTCACATACATATACCATCATAAAGAAGTATACGGGAGCAAGGTGAATAATCGGGGAAATACGAAAACATGTATACTAAGATGTGTTTCTCTCAAACAAGTGTATATATTTTTAGAGCTCAGTAAAAGAGTCCTAAGAATATATTTACTTGAATAAGATGGGAGAAAAACATATTTAACATACATGGAATAGAAAGGTAAAGAGGAAAAGAAAATGGAGAAAGAGAAAAGAGAAGGAAAGACAGCTCGTGGGCTCATTTCTCTATCACTTTCGGCCCAGCAGCTCCCCTCTCCCTCCTTTCCCATTTCCTCACGCGAGCAGGCCGGCCCGGTTTAGCTTGGCCGCGGCCCGATGTATCTCGAGCCCAGCTCGAGGGAGCCGAGGCCGAGCCCGTCCCGTTCCACCCCAGTGCCGAGCAGGAGCGGCGGAAGCCGTCGTCTTCCTCTGGCGCCCCGGGCCGCGCCGGGCCCCGCCTGCATCCACGCCGTGCCGAAGCCTCGCTGTAGGAGGAGACGCACGCGCCTGACGCACGTCCATCCTCCCGAAGAACCGGCGCGACAACAACCACCTCCGTCCACGAGTACGGTGGTCGGTGTCAACTTATAACAGCGGCGCCCGGCGCATGATGCCACTCGTCCGCCGGGCCGGCGGCGACGGCCGAGCCACAGCGTAGGCATTAACTCCGGCGGTGCCGCCCGGGCGATGCCACGGGCGGCGTCAGGCGTCAACCAGCGGCGGCCGGCGCCGTGCCCGCGGTTTGCCGACGCCATGGCCGGCAACTCAGCCTGCATGAGGCTCGGCTCGAACACCAACGCGCCGTCGATGTGACACCACGCCGGTGCCACAACCGGAGCACGAGGAACACGGCGTCGCGATGCGTCTCGGCCAGCTAGTTCCTGCTCCAGTCGCCGTGCACAAGGAGGCTTCTTGGAAAATATCGCCGCCCGGGAGCACCCCCATGGCCGGCCTATAAATAGGCCCGGCCAGAGCTCAATCGAACTCGCCCCCCTCCCACCATCGGCTCCGCCGTGCTGCAGAACGCGAGGCTCTCCCTCGCCTCACTCCTCCCCTCTCCTAGCTCGAGGAATCCGAGCTTCCCCCAAATCAAGTCCGCCGCCGTCGGAGTCCCTCCGACCACCTCCCTTCCCTGATGCGTAAGGGCCAAATTAGGAAGCGAGGTTAGTCAATTGGAAGCTCCTCTATTCGATTCGCAAATAAAAGCGCCCCTGTTTCCTCCCTTGTATTGCCCTGCGCGAGCGCCCCGCCGTCGGCCGCCTCGCCCGTGCCGCCGCCGCCGCTGAGGCAGGACCCCTCCGGCACCGCTCCACCTGCTATCGGGTCGGGGCAAGGGCGGGAACCCTAAGCACCCGAAGACGGCGAGCCATGGGCCAACAGGCCGACTCGGCGAAGTCCGCGAGGCGCGCCCGTGGCGGCTCGGTCAACGGAAGACGCCAACTCCCGCCGGCCGCCGTCGTTGACGTCGTCGCCACAGCCGTTCCCTCCCTCTCCTGCGCTATGCGGGCCGGTGAAACGGAACGCCACGCCGATTCGCGCCCTCCTCTGCCCACATGGCCATGGCCCACGCCCACGTGGCGCTCACGTGAAACCCACGGTGGCGTCCTCAGGACACGGCCCGCACGCGACATGGAGAATCGACCGGGTACACACGCTGGTAATTGCTAGGTACACACGCAGATAGTGTACACGTAAAAGGTAGAAAACCTATTTCCGTGACGTAAAAAAATTCGAGAAAATTTGTAAATTCATTATTCGATTTATGGAATTTTATCGTGTAATTAGATTCAAATTAATTACATGATAAAATTATATTATAATATTACCCTAATTAATAAATTAGGGATTAATATTGTAAATTCCATAACTCATGCATTTTAATTCCGTTTCGCGTGAAACGACTTCCATAATTTATCTAAATTCTAGATCTATGCAACTAACCTATTACCACCATGATGCTCTATGCTTGTTTTGTGTGCTATAGTTCAAGCTAGGTTCTATCGTCCGACGCGAGGTAGTTTCGACGATCGGATTAGAGGTTTCTCCCGGCACGTTAGAGACGTTCGACGCCCGATTACCCGTCAAGAAGAACATCCAGTGCAAGTCCTTACCCCCCTTAATCATGACCTTAATATAATGATGATGAACTATGATATAATATGACTAAGTAAGATCGATGTAACTTTGAGTTATAAAGTGAACCCTCCAACAAAAGGTGAGTGGTGATTGTCTACATGGAGGTGGACTAATCACAATGGGGATGAATCCCAGCGGAGAGATGCTCGCCTTCCTAAGGACCGGTTCATAGACCTTCTACCTAGTGCGATATTTTCATGCGACCACACGTCGTTTATGGGGCGGCTTGATTCACACCCCGTTGGGTTGAGGTATAATTGGGATCCAAGGTGGCCGGAGCAGGCAAACGATCTATTAGGAGCAGACATGGGGAGAGTGGCCCCATGGTCCGGTTGGCGTGGATGCTGAGTGGTCTTCCACGTAAGTGTTTGGGCGCTTGATGGCTAAAGTGCTAGAGGCACATATTGATGATTTGAGATTGAGAGTGGTGTTGGCGGATAGGTTGGGTAATTAGGTATTACCAGTAAAGCCGCTGGGTGATTTGGTATCACCATATTGTCTAGGGTGATGCGTCATCCTCGTGGTGGCGTGTTATCCTCCCAACCCCTGAGAAGTCGTGGTGAAGATTATACCAATATACCTAGAGTAGCACTCAAGCGGGTACGGATCTCGTTAGGCCTGTTGGAACCAAAACCGGATGGGAAAGACTGTGCCTATCGTGTGGGGAAATTTGTACAACCTCTGCAGAGTTAATTAAATCTATTCGAATAGCCACGTCCTTGGAATGGGCGAATGCTAGGCAAGAACATCTATGATTAGAGATAACTAACCTTTTGTGAAATGTGAAGGTGATGGTAAGATGAGATAATCCCGGGAACTAGCGAGAGCAGTTTTAGAGACTCTGCTAGGGCCCAAACCTTTAATATACCAAACCACCCCTGGTTTGGACTTGCTGAGTACCTTTGTACTCACCCTGCATTTTTACGGATATCGGCACATCAAAGGTAAGATCGTTGTCAAGGTAAACGATCGGCGTTCGTAGGAGTCCGAGAGGCGTTTGCTTAAGAAGAAGATGTAGTTGCCTAGGGTTTCCGTCCGTGCTCAAGATGCCACGTGGAGTATGAGGCAACAAATCATAGTTAATCCATTGCTTTCGGTTGGCTAACTCGATAAAATATTCGCCATCGTAAGACTTTCTAATCCTATTTTATTAAAGCTCGGATTTCTATTATATCCGCATGCCATTATCTAACACTAATGACCGTATTTGTGCGTGATCCCGGCGCAAATACGAGGTTAACGACCCATTAAAAGTGGGGCGTGACAGAGTGGTATCGAGCCGAGCTTGACCATAGGATGGAAATGAAGTGGCAATGGCCTCGATTAGCCTTACTTATGGATATTTACTCTAGACTTGTTGTACCATTCGATTATCCTTTTGTTGCTTACATGTCACTAATGAACACACGTCTATATGCAACAGATGGATGGATGGTCGCGCACTGACGGATTGACCATTGGGGAATTCCCACGACTCCTCTGGGAAGTTCTCACACACCTCGGGTTTACGCAGGAACCTCAGTACTACTACCAGGAGTACTTTGAGGATGGAGCATTCAAATGTGTAATGCAGTTGCACATTCCCCTCCAAGAAGGGTATCGAAGATTCCGTGAACGCGGAACTGACATATGGGACACTTGCCAGAAGATTGCATTGGAAGCTCTCAAGACCTACTGCAAGGAATATGAAGACCAGCTCAACGACACTCACGCCAAGTACTACCCGGTGAAGGATCAGACTTCTGCTATATGGTTCAAGAAGGTCAGAGAAATGAAACGGGCAACACCCCAGACTCCAGATTACACCCTTGTCTCTACGGCAAAGTATCTGGATGCCTATCAAGCCCTCTACGACCACCAGGAGTTGGAGTTGAAGATCAGCAAGATACAGTGGAAGAAAGAAGTGGAGAAGAACAAGAAGTTGAACGAAGACATACAAGAAGGAGCTGCACAAATGGAAGCCCTGAAGACAGAGTTAGAAGAGAAGAAGGCCCTGCTTGAAGCACAACAGCAGGAGAAGGAAGCCACTCAGCAGAAGTTGCAAGAAGCCCTGGAGCGTTTGAAGAAACGGAAGAAGAGAAGGAAGTACTATTGAAGACCTGGCAAGCTCAAGTGATCCCCATATGCCCAACAAATGTGCAAGAGAAATTCCTGAAGCAAACCCAAGGGGCACCGTCAAGTGTTAGACAAGTTTAAGTAGTACCATCCATGTTAAGCTAGTAGCCACAGTAGCATGCTTGTTGCAGTTGTTTTTAGTAGTAGTAGTAACCTTTAGTTGTTGTTTAGTAGCAGTAGTTACCCTTGCTTCTATGTCTGTAGTATGCTTGAAGTCGCGCAATGATCGTCAAGGCAGTTTTATGGGTGATGTGACTCCATATCATCGGTAAAAAGGTCCTTGTGATGATATATTGTCGCGCTTGATTGTTTAAAATAATATCCCAATCTTTCTATCCTAAAGGAAATCCTCTAAGTTTTGCTATTCGTAGTATTCAACGAAGAGGAAAGTCCGATAGGATCAGTGAACGTATCGAAAATTTCCCCAAGTCACGAGTATCATAGCAAGTCCCATCAAAATAAGCTCACCGTGACCACTATTTTCATACGTCTCACAAACAGGTAAGTCTATTGTAATGTTCGTTTAAGTGGTTAGTTACTAAATTACCCCCATAGATTGTCATCTCAAAACCGTAACTTTTCTTTCTAACCCACCGCTAGCCGGACCCTTTCCTTCCCTCCCATCCCTTTTCAAAAACTGCCGAAATCGGACGATGACCACCAATAATTGGGGTACAAAAAAAAAAGATGAAAAAGAAAAAGAAAAAGAAAGAGAAAACATGATGACCCCACTCGACCCCACCCAAGCGGCAGCGGCCCAAAGGCACAGTCCCCAGCGCCCGACAAAGCGCTACACGACAACGTGCTCAGAGCTACAGTACACGCTGCCGCGATTCGCTACCTCCCCCTTCCCATTTCTGTCTCTCTCTCTCTCTCGTCCACACCATTCTTTTTCTTTCTCTCTCTTTCTCGTATCCTCCCCCGCCGCTGCTGTCCTCTCAGCACCACGCCGCTATCCCCATAGCAGGCGCCGTCCTCCTCACACCGCACCTCCTCGGCACGACCGTCGCCGTCGAGCACGCTGTCCTTGCCCCGCCGTACGAGGATACCGTCGCCCGCGACCACCACCCGAGCTGCTGCCTCTGTTACCCCCACAACGCCACTATGCCGCGCGATGCTCGCCGGTAATGGCGCGCACCCAGCCGCGCACCCACCCCGAGCCCGCTAATGGCTGCCTATAAAAGGCCGTTCGAGCCTCTCCCTCGGCATTAGAACACCAATCCCCACCCCACGCGCAAGACCAAATCCAAGAAATCAGCGTAAGACCCAGGAGGAACATAGTCATGAGAAGATCGGAGAAGATAGCAAGAAGAAGGAGTACGCCGTGAGCGAGAAAACCTCAAGATGTGCATGGATGAAGAAGAGGTCATTTTCATTGCGTGCCGCCTCAAGTAGCCATCTTTGGTAGCATCACTCGTTCTATATGCCCTTGTAATGCGCCCCTTACCCTATGAGAGGCCACGATGAAAAGTTGATAGCCTCGGGCATGGAATAAAATCCTTTTATGAATATTGTTGGTGCCATGGTCAAAAAAAAAAAAAACGGGGAAAAGAAAAGAAAAAAAAATAAGAAGAAAAATAGAGAAAAAGAGAAGAAATATCATTGATAGTTTATGGGCACCATTTTGATACATCAAGGAAGGGCTATGAGTATGCCGCAAATGTAAATACCGAGGTTAAATTCTCTAAGTGGGGTAGAGAAAAGAAGTGTTAAGAAACGAAGTTAAGCGGCCAACATCGACAAAGAATATGCCGTAAACACTTTGGGATATGAGTCCTAGCGTGGTGGCATCTTCTTAACTAAATAAAGGTGGAATTATCAACCAACGAGAAGACATAGGGTATACCCCCGACTGACAAGTTGGTAAAGTGGCAAAACCCGAGGACTCTCTCTCGAGGACATCCCCGTAAAGGCAAGTAAACCTATCCCTACCCTTTCTAAATTTTCTCTGCCTTCCCTCTTCAAACCCGGTTAGGCCTCTCTCTCAGTAGTTTACTTGGAATCTCGGGACGAGATTCGGTCTAAGTGGGGTAGATTTGTAACACCCGTGTTTTTGCATCATTTTAAAATTCACTAAAAATTTGAACTTTTTGAAATAAACTAAAACTTGATTTACTTTCATAAAAACCAAACCCCTCGTTTTTCAAAAACCCCGCATTCAAAACCCACCATATAGAAATTAGACTCCCTTTTTGTTGCTTGTTTGCAGAGCTTATGGTGACCAAGGTAACGTGTTCTCGATCTAGACTTTAAATTATGGAAGTATATTTTTAAACATGAGCATGATTTACATTTTCTCAGGGAATAAATCCCAAAACCCTAGAACCACATGAAGGAGCCATCTATATATTCCTAGCATGAACCTAGGGAACATATATACGCTCTTGACAATGTGTAAACACTAGGAACATAAAAGGGAAATTATGAGGACATGTATACTAAAATGTGAATATGTGTGTGTATCCTTCCAAACAAGAATATATATAGAGTGCTTCAGGATAAATTCTGAGAATATATATATAAGCTTGATTATATAAATGGGAGGTACTCACATACATATACCATCATAAAGAAGTATACGGGAGCAAGGTGAATAATCGGGAAATACGAAAACATGTATACTAAGATGTGTTTCTCTCAAACAAGTGTATATATTTTTAGAGCTCAGTAAAAGAGTCCTAAGAATATATTTACTTGAATAAGATGGGAGAAAAACATATTTAACATACATGGAATAGAAAGGTAAAGAGGAAAAGAAAATGGAGAAAGAGAAAAGAGAAGGAAAGACAGCTCGTGGGCTCATTTCTCTATCACTGCCCAAAGCAGCTCCCCTCTCCCTCCTTTCCCATTTCCTCACGCGCGGCGAGGCCGGCCGGTTTAGCGGCCGCGGCCCGGTATCGAGCCCGGCTCGGGGAGCCCGGCGAGCCCGTCCACGTTCCACCGGTGCCGGCGGGGCGGCGGAGCGTCGTCTTCCTCTGGCGCGGACCGCCGTCGGGCCCGCCGCCGCATCACGCGTGCCTCGGCCCGCTGTAGGAGCGCGCCGCGCTGCGAGCGCCGTCCATCCTCCCGAAGAACCGGCGCCAGCCACCTCCGTCCACGAGTGCGGTGGTCGGTGTCAGCTGCTAGGCGCGCGGCGCGGCACCACTCGCCGTCCGCCGGGGCGGCGGCGGCGGCCGGCCCGGCGTAGGCATTAACTCCGGCGGTGCCGTCGGGCGATGCCGCAGACTGCGGCGGCGTCAACGTAATAGCGGCGCCCGAGCGCCCGTGCCCCATTTGTGGTATAAATTAGCAGAAATCAGAGAAATCCGCCAAGCGGACGGATACCGATGTAGCTTTCACGGGAGTATTCCAGTATCGATTTTCCACGGGAACGTGAAGTGTACTAGAAAGGTTTAGAACGCCCTAAGATAATAATGGTGATGATGTGAGAAGAGAGGGTTAAGTTTTCTAAGTATTCTAATGAGATCTAAATAATCAAAGGCTTACTTTACTTTACTTTACGCCGAGCAACGGTACCGCCCCGATCCTCGAAAAAAAGACGGGAAAGGGTGATCGGGAGAAAGGCCGCCAAAAAGCTCTACGAATCACCAACCCTAACGTGGTAGAATACAAAGACCGACAGTGGCTGTCACCCAGGGCTACCACAACTAACCGTGGGATTGGCGCAAACTCGTGTAAACTCTAGTCTAGACACCACGCCTACACTATCGATTACTACTCTAGCCACATATGATAACTAAAGCACTCAATACGAAGCGGAGATCCAAGTAAATATAGTAAAGTAAGAACTGAAAAGTAATTAAATAGAATAAATAGAAATAATAAATAAAGAACCGGAGAGATTGTGAAGACGAACTTGTTAAAAGCCAGTACAATGATGATGAAGATCCCACAGTGTCCGGATCTCCGGCTTTCTCCTCGCCTCTCTTCTTGATCTTACAACTAGATGAACTAGAAGAACTAGAACTAGAACTAGAACTAGAACTAGATGAACTAGACAACTAGAGGGACCCTCTCTTCTCTTCTAATATGAAACCCTAGTTTATGCTCACGCCGATAGCTAATGAGAAGATGATCCGAGATGATGTCTCTTGGGGGGCGCCTTGGGGCCGCTTATATAGTCGAAGGAGGTACCGGTGTTGGATTAGATCACAACTCGTATTCCACCGGCGCCCTCGGATCAAACCGACATTAAACGAAAGCGGATTAGATTGCATCTTAGAGGCGGTTGGAGAAGCTCGGAGACGGGGGTGACTTGGCGGAGGAGGCAGGGCCGATCGGCTTTGTTATTTGTCGATCGGCCCGAGGTGGGGCCCACCTCTGGGTCCCGATGCGTCGTGGCTTCCGGAGTCTTCTAGATGATATTTTCTTCGGTGTCAAGTTTTCGTCCACGCCGGGGTAATCCGGAGCCTTCTAGAGTCTTTCTCGGAGTTGGATTGCGTTACGTTACGTCGGTCGTATGACACGTCAATTCTCTTTGCTTTTCTGTTTAGTCCCCGCAATTCACAACTTTACCAAAACCGGTGGAAATATGTTAGTGACACCCTATTCGGGTTGTTATTATGATTTATACCCCTTTCTCATGTTTATTTGATTAATAAATTTATACGATAACAAGTGTCAACAAACTCCCCAAGCTTACCCTTTGCTAGTCCCTAGCAAAGCTATATGCTATAGTAGGATCGGGAGTTGCTACTACGCTTTCATATCTCAGAAGTACTGTGTTTATCGAAATAAATTCTCCTCTTAACCAGATTGCTCTCTCATGCACTTTTACCATGGGGCGTAGCCTTCTCACGAATCATAAGCAAGATAAAACAATCAAGTTAAGTACCATGTCTCAAGTTCTTTGAGCAACTATCATCCCTGGGGTTTTGCAATATTTTTCAAAAGAAACTCGAGAGATCCTATGTATGACCCTCTTAAGTAGATGGTGGTAGTGGAGTTACACATGTGGTAGGACATACATAGTAGGATGATAGTGGTGAAGTGGATGAGGATGAAAGGTAGTAAATAGCCTTTAGCCTTTTCTAGTAATTTTTTTTCTCAAGCATCTTGGACTATATCTCTCTTTCTAAAAATTGCTAAGGCCCTGGGCTATTCATTCTTGGAGAGGTGGGCTTTGCCCCGGACTTATGTCCCTTTTTCTCTCTCCTTAGAGATGTGGGCCCTACTCACCCTCGGACACGTGTCCATTATTCATCTCTAATTATTTTTTTAGGGAGGTAGGCCCTTCTCGCCTAGTATGACTTTTTTGTTACTCTCCTCTCTCGTCTCACTTTTCTCTCTAAATATTTATTTTTCTTTTTTTTCGAATGTAGCCCAGACTCTATTTGGCATAAACATTGAGAGAGATATATCCAAAAATTGCAAGAGTTTATTTTTATAATTATGGCTAGCGGCTTGATGGAGTATGGGGAGGCGTACTAAGGGTTAGAAGCCGCCGTATTTAATGGAGTGGGATGAATGATAAACTCTTTAAGGGTCATAGCTAAGGAACTCATCATGTAATGTTTTATAATTTTCAAAGATAAAAACCAGGAATCAAGTATCTCTAGGAATATGCTAAACAAAAGTAGCTCAACTCTTCATGTCTCTTTATCTTTTATGCTAAGACTCGTGATTAAGCATGTGCTTCCCACAAAAGTGTTGGTTTTAGAACAAATTAAGCATTTAAAGCTTTGGGAGAATCTAAGTCCAAAGTGTAAGTACTTTTAAGAAGAATTAAAGCGGAGCAACTATTCATCATTTCCTTAGCATATATCATCAAGATCATAAAAGAGAAAAAGCCAACTTAGCAGACTCCAAAGATTTATTCAGATTCTAACAAACTAAGACTCTAATTATGACCAATTAAATCTAGCAAAGAAAAAACATATATAACTAACTAATATTAAAATGGATAGGATAGTGATACTTATCGCGATAAGCGGGGGTGCTCTCCCCAAGCCGGATCTTGAAGTAGTCCTTTGATTCTCCTTGGAGCTTGTTTGTCTCCCGGGTCTTCCTTAAATATTCTCCCCGCAAATATTAATTCCACATACCCGAAGGAACAAATTTAGGAACATGTTGTGAGCCTTCATGTGCTCACTTCTTTTGGGTTTTTCTATAAAAGTATGGGCCTTCATGTGCCCACATATTTTGAAAAATTTTTCTATGCAAAAGGATGATGATGCAAAAACATATGAATGCAATATATTTTTTTATATATATTTTTATTTTGTGCCACCACAGTAAGGAGTGCTTACATGGGGCTTAAAGATAAACAGATGCAAATGCAATAACATATTTATGGTCTTTTCTAATGCAGGTGTAGGAAAGTAAATATGCTAAAGGAAATATGCTAATTTAAATATGCTTTGCGTAAAAATATGCGAGATAAATACCAAGTTACCCTCGATGAGAGTTTTGAGTACTTACTCCCATGGCGTGCTGTCATCTTTGGCATCTCGGCGGAATGTCGTGGTTCAAATGGTGCCTTCAATGATCTCGACGAGTGGTGTAGATGAGGTGGCCGATGGAGATGGTGTTTGTTCGGGTTGATGACGCGGGTAGTGGTAGGTCTTCGAAGGTGTACTCTTGACGCCCCTCTTGAGGTGATGCTTCTTTCTTTTTCTATGTCGCTTCTTTGGAGGAGACCTTTCTTGGAGTGGCAAAGTGCCGAAAGTGTTCGGGCTTGGTCGGGGGAGTTTAACTTCTTTAATCTTTCTTAATGTCTTCCTTGTTCATCAACTCCGCTCCAATTGGTCTTGTGATTTTTAGCCGCCTCCGCCGCCTTGTTCTTCTTGGGTCTTGTGGTGAGGTAGGCAATAGTGGTGGTGTACGGCCCTCTTGATGGAGTATGGGGATGAATGTTGACCCATTACTCTTGTCAAGTGGTCTACATCTCCAGTCATGTCGCGGCTCACTTTGATCTTCCTTGGTCACTCCTCAAGTGCATCATCCGATCTTAATAGCCACTTGGTGATGGCGTTGTCCATGTTTTTCGCCGATTCACCGCTTGAAGGAAGATTGGATGGTGGCAAAACCGGCGCCGCCTTGTTTAGTGTGCATATTTGTAGGTCGGGACTTCCACTTGTAGGAATTGGGGAAGTAAGACTTCTCCTCTTATTGCGCAAAGTGAGTCCCGCCATGAAGACAAGGTAGAGATCAAGTGCATGGGCTCGTTGGTGGGAAAACACCATCGTAACAAAAATTTCATTTACTTCTACTCTAACCTTGTGGGCTCATTGAACAAGATAAAGATAATGTATAAGTTCATTTATGACAAGGGTGGTAAGATCAGAAGATAAATCTAGCATGTAAATAATGAGCTTAATAAGAAAGTGATGCTAGAAACAGTTTTAAAAAAAAAACTAACATGTCGAAGTTAACAAGATTGAATCATGTGAAACTATAACTCTAGCATGCTTGACTTTTCATTTATGAGAATGTCATAGTAAAGAGGAATTAACGACAACTTACCTCAAGGTGTTACCTTTATTATTGGAATATGATGGCGCTTATTACACCTTGTGGTGGTCCTTCTCTTCTTCTTGAGTGGCATGTGGAGTGACAGGTGCATGTCGAGGAAGAGGATGGCTTAATTATCTTCAATGGAATTGACCTCCCTCCTTGATGCTTCCATCACCCATGAATTCCCCATGAGTGAGTGCTTTCGATTGTGGATCTTGTCTTCGCCACTCTTCTTCTTCTTCTTGGCTCATCGGGAATTCTTTTTATCCATAAGTCATGTCTCACATGTCTTGCTCAATCTCTAGTGAGTTCATCTCAACCTTCCCCAAGTTTGTTTCAAAGTTTATTCTTTTCTCAGTAGGGTTAGTCCAACAAAAATATACCAAAGATCTACTATAGTGTACTATGGTTCAAAAAGTCAACCTAGACACCACGCCTAATTTGATTTAGGAAGGCGTTCTCACCTAAGCACCATGCTTAATTTAAAAAACCTTTAGAAGAAAGACTACCACACCTTATGGTTTCAGGAATCAAACTAAACACCATGTTTAACTCGAGCCATGAAAACAATTTAAACTAGGCACCATGCTTAATCTAAAAGGCGTATGAAAATACTTCAAAACCTAAGCATACTTTAGCAAACAACGATAGCATGAAAGCATTATAGAGATTTATTCAAACAAAAGATGATAGAGCTGTTGGGAATATGCCCTAGAGCTAATCATAGAGATGATTTGTATTCCTTCAATTGTATCCATGATATATTATGTGTTCATGAATATCCATTAAAGACAACTTGTATTGATCGGCAATTATGTGAATTGTTTGTGAAACTCTTTTACTTGTTTGGTTATTCAATAATTGTCCTCGATCGGAGTTCATGTGAGAACACACATGAATATTAGATCAGCACACGTGATAGTTGATGACTATGTTTCACAAGTCATAGACATGGAGATGTCAAACTAATAGTGTGGGCACATGTATGACATGGGGCTGGATTGACCCGATATGAGATGTTATTATTATTATCTCTTTATACATCATGTAACGTTATGTCCTTAGACCTGAGATTGTCGTATGTACTCAAGATGTGAAACGACCTACTTAGGGACTATCAAACGTTATCCGTGAATTGGGTAGCTATAAAGGTGGTCTTCGGGTTTGTCGAGAAACATGCCTTTGGAGACATAGTCAATCAAGATGGAATTGCCCTCTCCATGAGAGAGAGATATAACCGACCACTCGATTGATTGGATCAAGAAATGCATGGCCGTGCTTGGGTTAAGTGTTAACTCACGAAGTTGGACCAAATATCGTGGTGGCAAGGGAATGGCGAAAGTACATAGATCGTGGTGGTTCGGTGCGATATGATCATTGCGCACACATGGGAGTTGGCACGCCTTGCTAGAGGCCGCTGTCAACTATTGGTCGAAAGTAGGAGTACTGGCCATGTCTATGTAATGCGTGAGCCCATAGGGTCGCGACGCCAAGGGAAGGAGGCCTAATTCGGATTTGATCCAATTAGGCGAGGCTTAGGGTTTTCTAATGGGCCTAATTCATGTTAGGGGCCTATATAATGAGAGGTGGGCGCTGGGCTGGAAACCTAATTCATTCCACGCCTCCTTGCAGCCGCCGCACCACGCCCACGCCACTCTCTTGCATCTCGCGGACCTAGCAGTCCGGAGGCGATCGCTTCCTCCCTCGTGACGCGTGTGGGATACCCGGAGGTGCCGTGATCCGGAGCACAAGGACGAACCGCGACGAGGAGGACGGGACGATCTCGCGAATCGACGACGCACCGCCGCGACGGCGTATCATATCTACGCCGAGGGTCGACGCTTCCGCTGCACCGACGCCTAGTGGTAATCCCGTGATCTATAACCAGCGGTAGATCCTTGGTTTATGGGTAGAAAATTTTCGTTTTTCGGCTGGCGTAGCATCCCATAACCCTTCGGTGGTATCGAGCGTAGTCGCGCCGCTATAGATTCGATGTGTGCATATGGTGGCGCGCGGTTGTAGATGAGTCTCCGATCTCGTTCATGGTCTTGCCGCGACCGTCTTGTTCGATCTACTCCTACCGGTCGGAATTCGCCATCGGAGTTAAGTGATACATGTAAACCCCGGCCAAGGCGAAGTTTGAGATCAATAAGATTGATCGAATCGAACCTAGGTCATGGCCTGGTCGGGCGCATGTGATGCGAAGTTTGCGGTGGTGGTAGATTTGATCTAACACCGATCGTCACCGAAGTTTGACCAGCCATAACTTTTTGATCCAGAACTCGGATTGAGACTAACTCTAAACTAAAAATCGTTGAGAACTAAAAGTTACATCGCCTTACAAAATAGGGTTTTCGGCCCGGCCAAATTTTAGACGCCGGAATCGGTTAATGCTGTTTTTGCGAGGATTATGTGACCGGTATGGTCCGTATATGTATGAGATGCATGTATGTATGTAATTAATTCATGACTTGCATGTCGGAGGATGACAATATGGCCGAGCCACCGATATATTGTCCACTTGATGTAAATGGCCTGCGTGCCAAAAAAGTGATGAACGCCAAGACATGTAAATTGTTATCTTCAAGGCTTAGTATAGACTAGTCTTAGCAGATTCATCACTGGAGGATGGCATACATCGATCATGGAGATGGAGATCATCATGATGAACAGTTCATTGGAGATGGAGATCCCCAAAGTGATATAAGACCATACCAAGTCACAAATCGTTTAATGTCATTCTTATCGTGTTCTACTTTTTCACGCGACTATGTTTTTTGTCTACATACGATAGTGAAGTAGAACGATCCCTCGGCAAATGTTTTAAGTTTTGATGCTTCCCCAAACCTTGCACTGTCACAAGTCTTGTACAATCGGTGGTGGGCCTATAAAATTAGGGTACCATCGGTTTTCCCTGACTAGGCAGGATCGTGATCGGATACTTACTGCGAAAGGTTTGTTACTTAAACAAGATCATCCTAACGGTTAGGGATCTTGAGCATGACAAGTTGGCGTTAGCATAGAGATGCTACCCAACAACAAGAGTCATATGTGATATGATTAGCAAAGAGTTGCTTACCGATCTACCATGTCTTCTAGCGGTGATGCTAAAGCTCACTAGTCGACTTGTTAGTTGTGGGTCTTGAATCACTAAGTATCAATTGAGGGATATTGATTTTTAGTGGGAGTACATTCTATTAAATGTTAATATGTTTTTTACTCTATCTTGGATACATTGTCTTAGTATTTTTGCATTATTTCTGTTGTAGATAAATGGCGCCTAACAATCAACCATTTACTTTGCGTTCGGTTCTTGAGAAAGATAAGTTGAATGGAACAAACTATGCGGATTGGATCCAGAATCTCGAGAATTGTTCTCGTGGCTGAGAAAAAGGAAGATGTTCTAGACACCCCTTACCAAATGAACCCGCTGATAATGCACCTGCTGCTGAGAAGACCGCTTACAAGAGAGCATGTGATGCTGATCTTGAAGTGAGTTGCCTTATGCTTGCCAAGATGGAACCCGACCAGATGCAGTTCGACAACAATCATGCAAAGGCACGATATGATCGCGGGCGCTTTGAGGATATGTTCCAAACACAAGCGAGAACTGAAAGGTTCAATGTCTCAAAGGCGCTTTGTTGAGAGCAAGCTAGCAGAGGGTGCAGCGAAGAGGGCCACACGTAATCAAGATGGTTGGTTACACTCAGAGATTGGAGAAGCTAGGCTTCCCAATAGGCCCAGAGTTGGCTATCGATTTCATTCTTGCATCTGCCGCCTAGCTATGGAAACTTCATCTCGAACTATCATATGCATGGGGCGGAGAAGGGCTTGACTCGAGCTGCGGTGGCATCTGAAGACAGCAGGTTTGACATCAAGAAAGGTGCCAAAGCACTAGCCATGTGATGGCGGTCCAAAATAAGCCTAACTTTAAGAAAAGGGGCAATCCTTATTGGAAGAAGAAGAAGGAAAAGGCTAAAGGTGAGACCTCTAAGCCAAAGCCTCCTTCTCAGCCCCAGGCGGACCAATCGCCGATTTCTCGTGCTATCATTGTGGTAAGAAAGGTCACCTTTGGTTAAGAAACCGCAAGGAGTACTTGGCAACCAAGAAGGATAGCGGTGGTAAAGGTACTCCCCGCCGCCTCGCACTCTTGTTGTTTATGTTACGCATACATATTCCTCGCTGATTCTTATATTAATTCTTGGGTATTTGATACCGGATCGGTTGCTCATATTTGCAATACGATGCAGGGAATGATAAGAAGTAGAAGCGTTGGAAAGGGAGAAGTTGACTTCCGCGTGGGCAATAATGCAAGAGTTGCCGCCCGAGCGCGGACGATGCAACTCCATCCGCCGTCCGATTTATTTTGGAATTGAATAATTGTTATTTTGTTCCTAGCCCGAGTCGAAACATTGTGTCACCTTCATGTTTGATGAAGGATGGTTATTCTTTAAGAGTGAAAACAATGGTTGTGTAATCTCTAAAGATGGCATGTTTGTGGCTTCGTGATCCATTGTGAATGGGTTATTTATTTTAAATCTTGATGATGCACCTGTCTGCGTAATATAAGTGCTAAAAGGCCTCGGCTTAATGAGTTAAGTCAAACATATATGTGGCATTGTCGTTTGGGTCATATAAGTGAGAATCGCATGAAGAGGCTCCATACCGATGGGCTTCTAACCGTTTGATTTTGAATCATACGAGACATGTGAAGCTTGCCTTCTAGGCAAAATGACCAAGTTGCCTTTCAAGGGTTTTCCGAGAGGGCAAGCAGACTTGTTGAACTAGTACATACCGATGTATGCGGACCAATGAGTACGACGGCCGAGGCGGATTCCAATACTTCATTACTTTCATCGATGATTTCAAAGAGATATGGCTATGTCTACTTAATGAAACATAAGTCCGAGACTTTTGAAAAGTTCAAAGAGTTTCGAATGAAGTAGAGAATCAACGTGGCAAGAAAATTAAGGCCTTGCGATCCGATCGTGGAGGCTAATACTTGAGCCACGAATTTAGCAATCATCTTAAGAGTTGCGGAATTGTTCCCACGTACTTACGCCGAACACCTCAGAGAAACGGTGTGTAATTTAACGAATCGGACTTTGTTGACATGGTTCGGTCTATGATGAGCCAAAGTGACCTACCTTTATCATTTTGGGGATATGCTCTAGAAACAGCCGCTTTCACATTAAATAGGGTGCCATCTAAGTCCGTAGTTAAGACACCACATGAGATGTGGACCGGTAAGAGTCCCGTTTTGTCTTTTCTAAAGATTTGGGGTTGTGAAGTTTATGTCAAACGACTTCAATCGATAAACTAACACCCAAGTCGGACAAGTGTTTTTCGCGGGATAAATTCAAGGAAACTTTGGGGTATTACTTTTACAACCGATCAGAGGGCAAAGTGTTTGTTGCTCGAAACGGTGTCTTCTTAGAGAAAGAGTTTCTCAAAAGAGACAAGAGTGGACAAAGGGTGTATCTTGAAGAAGTTCAGGATGAGCCAACAGGTCAAGACTCTACGAAAGTGATGCTAATGTAGCGTAACAAGTTGAGATACCAGAAGCAAAGGTAACACCGCCACTACCACTAAGATCCGCTAGACTCCGCGGAGTTGCATGGGGATGTGTTATTGTTAGACGATGACGAACCTATGACATATGCGGAAGCTATGATGGACCCAGATTCCGAGAAATGGCAAGGTGCCATGAGATCCGAGATAGATTCCATGGGAGACAATCAAGTTTGGAACTTGGTTGACCCGCCTGATGGGGTTAGACCCATTGAGAGCAAATGGATCTATAAAAAGAAAAGAGATATGGACGGAAATGTTCACGTCTATAAAGCACGACTTGTCGCAAAGGGTTTTCGGCAAGTTCAAGGAGTTGACTACGACGAGACATTCTCGCCAGTAGCGATGCTTAAATCTATCCGGATCATTCTAGCAATTGCTGCTCATTTCGATTATGAGATATGGCAGATGGATGTTAAAACAGCCTTTCTAAATGGAAATTTGGAAGAGGACGTGTATATGACACAGCCTGAAGGTTTTGTTGATCCTAAGAATGCTAGAAAAATATGCAAGCTTAAGAAATCCATTTATGGGTTGAAGCAAGCATCTCGGAGTTGGAATATTCGTTTTGATGAAGAGGTCAAAGCTCTTGGCTTTTGTCAGAATGAAGAAGAACCTTGTGTATACAAGAAGGAAAGTGGGAGCGCTGTTGTGTTTCTAATCTTGTATGTGGATGACATACTATTGATTGGGAACGATATTCCAATGTTGCAATCCGTGAAGACTTCACTGAATAATACATTTTCTATGAAGGATTTGGGAGAAGCAAAGATACATTTTGGGGCATAAAGATCTATAGAGATAGATCAAAGAGGCTAATAGGATTATGCCAAGATACGTACATTGACAAGGTGTTGAAACGGTTCAACATGGAACAGTCCAAGAAAGGGTTCCTGCCTATGT
The DNA here is from genome assembly GCA_015847255.1 of Hyparrhenia diplandra. Taxonomy (NCBI): domain Eukaryota; kingdom Viridiplantae; phylum Streptophyta; class Magnoliopsida; order Poales; family Poaceae; genus Hyparrhenia; species Hyparrhenia diplandra. Next base: position 708,402 of record JADLZK010011792.1, read on the forward strand.
CACATGGTATGCGTTTTAGCAAGAAGCGGCGTCCTTCATTTCACGATGAGCGAGAGCGCATGAGTAAGGTTCCATATGCCTCGGCAGCTTGGTTCCATCATGTATGCCATGATATGTACACGCCAGATGTCTCATATGCTCTAAGTGTTATGAACGGCGGTACCAAGCTGATCCGGGTGAGAGTCAATGGACACTTGTTAAAAATATTCTTAAGTACTTGAGAAGGACTAAAGATATGTTCCTAGTCTATGGAGGTGAGGAGGAGCTCGTTGTAAATTGTTACACCGATGCTAGCTTCCAAACCGACACGGATGATTCACAATCTCAATCGGGATATTTGTTCACAATAAATGGTGGTGTTTGTTAGTTGGAAAAGTTCCAAGCAGGAGACGGTGACCGATTCTACAGCAGAAGCCGAGTACATAGCCTTCTGAAGCTGCAAAGGAAGGTGTTTGGATGAGGAAGTTCCTCATTGAGCTTGGTGTGTTTTCGAATGCAAGCGCCCATTGAATCTTCATTGTGACAATAGTAGCGCCGATTGCGGGCTAAGGAGCCGAGGGATCACCATAAGAACAAACACGATCGCGGAAATTTCACCTCATTCGAGAGTTTATCAAACGGGTGAAATCAAGTTATGCAAGATACATACGGATTTGAATGTTGCGCATCCTTTGACAAAGGCTCTTCCACAGCCTAAGCATGAGGCGCACATGAAAGAGATGGGTATTAGATATCTTAAAGATTAACTCTAGTGCAAGTGGGAGATTGTTGGGAATATGCCCTAGAGCTAATCATAGAGATGATTTGTATTCCTTCATTGTATCCATGATATATTATGTGTTCATGAATATCCATTAAAGACAACTTGTATTGATCAGCAATTATGTGAATTGTTTGTGAAACTCTTTTACTTGTTTGGTTATTCAATAATTGTCCTCGATCGGAGTTCATGTGAGAACACACATGAATATTAGATCAAAGCACATGTATTAGTTGATGACTATGTTTCACAAGTCATAGACATGGAGATGTCAAACTAATAGTGTGGGCACATGTATGACATGGGGCTGGATTGACCCGATATGAGATGTTATTATTATTATCTCTTTATACATCATGTACGTTATGTCCTTAGACCTCGAGATTGTCGTATGTACTCAAGATGTGAAACGACCTACTTAGGGACTATCAAACGTTATCCGTGAATTGGGTAGCTATAAAGGTGGTCTTCGGGTTTGTCGAGAAACATTTGTGAGACATAGTCAATCAAGATGGAATTGCCCCTCTCCATGAGAGAGAGATATAACCCGACCACTCGATTGATTGGATCAAGAAATGCATGGCCGTGCTTGGGTTAAGTGTTAACTCACGAGTTGGACCAAATATCGTGTGGCAAGGGAATGGCGAGTACATGGATCGTGGTGGTTCGTCTGATATGATCATTGCGCACACATGGGAGTTGGCACGCCTTGCTAGAGGCACCGTCAACTATTGGTCGAGTAGGAGTACTCGGGCCATGTCTATGTGTGCGTGAGCCCATAGGGTCATGACGCTTTGGGGAAGGAGGCCTAATTCGGATTTGATCCAATTAGGCGAGGCTTAGGTTTTCTAATGGGCCTCCAGCTCGGGAGCCCTGTTAGGGGCCTATATAATGAGAGGTGGGCGCTGGGCTGGAAACCTAATTCATTCCACGCCTCCTTGGCGCCGCCGCCCACGCCCCGCTCACGCCTCTTGCATCTCCGGACCTAGCAGTCCCAGAGGCGACGCTTCCTCCCACGTACGTGTGGGATACCCCGGAGGTGCCGTGATCGGAGCACAAGGACGAACCGCGACGAGGAGGACGGACGGACGTGGCCCGACGATCTCGCAATCGCAAGACGTAAGTAATCGCCTGCGACGCAGCGCATACATCCACGCCGAGGGTCGACGCTTCCGCCGCACCAAGGCGTCTAGTGGTAATCCCGTGATCTATAACTAGCAGTAGATCCTTGGTTTATGGGTAGAAAATTTTCGTTTTCTGGCTAGCGTAGCGATCCCATAACCCTTCAAGAGCATGATAAGTGTTTAACATCGAGCATGCATAAAGGTAAAGATAGCAACATGACAATAAATGTTTCTATGTATGTAATTCAATGTTGCATAATGACTGGTTGGACATACCTTGTATTGTCATCCTTCATTCTTCTTTACTCCTAACCTGGCATGGTCAGTGACAAGAATACCCGAAGGAAAATTTTTATAATCATATGCTCATAATGTAGGGGTATATAGTGATATATAAGTCTTTATAGTATTTCCCCTAGAGTGCTTGTTTTAGGACAAAAATCTCGTCCTTGGGAAACTTTCAAATTATGAATCAAGATGATGAAATGGTTTCCCTTATATTGCCAGTCTCAAAATTTCAAGCCGTTGGAATATTCATCGACAACCACCCTTTCTAAATTTTTAAGAAAGAGAGTATGAGGGGGGGTGGAGATTTCATGTGCGGCAAGAATTGAGATGGCAATCAATTTAGGAGTTTTCAAATGAGCATGGACTAGATGGAAAAAGTTCCATTTATGAAGTAGTCTTTATGCTCATTGATGTTCTCCAGAAAATGCGCTCCTTTTGGTCTTCCTTAGATCGTTCATAATATTTTAGGATCGTGAGGAGACGCAAGAAAAGGGCACAAGAGGATTCATTGGGCTCAAGGATGTGGTTAAAGATGGGTTCGAAAAGAATTATCTAATTTGAACCTAGAAAGAGAGAGACAGGGGTGGCTTCTTGATGGCTTTGCTTTCTTCCTATGGCATGATTAGATATGCCATCCTTGAGGTTCCCCCAATGTCCTTGTGTAGCAATAAAGGTGCTTTCTAAGAGATTAAAAGAGGTTTGGATTGTATATGGTCTCTTGTGAAGCTGGAAGTTCATGAAACTCATCATCTAAAGAGATATCCAAGGGTTGAATTTCTTCTCCCCTTAAAGGTTTTTAGCGCATTGATGGTTTGGGGTCGATAGCTAAGTCTTGGGATTGGAGTGATGGTGATATAGCTATCAGAACTTCTATTTTTTTTCGGTTGGAGGATGATTCTTCTTCCTTTGGATGGTCATAAAGAATGCTAGTATATGGGTTTCACCCGCTGAGTTTGTCAAAGCAAACCTTGCTTAAAAAGGGAAAGAAAAGGTTCCTCCAAAAACTGCATGATGATCATGCGCACAACACTTTCATGATGTCGGCAAAGACTCCTACCATAGAAGATATGATCCTGCTTCTCACTCATGAGAAGTATTGCTTCATGATCATTTTGGTCAACCGTAGGCGTAGCTAATGGCCAGATGTAAGGATGAGATCTAAGGATTCTAGCGGCCAGAGCTTCCGCTTAAGGGTGCAGTAAAAGATAGATAAATATGGAATCAATTGATCCCATGTTGGTATAGGTAGGGGTAAAAGGAAAGAAAGGTAGAAAGGAAAAAAGGTAAAAAGGTAAAAAGGACGATCGTGGTTCTAACTAGCACACTCACTCTGGATTTCTAAGCAACGGCGCCGTAAAAGCTTGTTGGTATAAATTAACGCTGAACAGAGAAATCCGCAAAGCGCCGCGGATACCGATGTAGCTTTCACCGGGAGTATTCCAGAGTATCGATTTTCCACGGGGAACGTGAAGTGTACTAGAAAGGTTTAGAACGTCCTAAGATAATAATGGTGATGATGTGAGAAGAGAGGGTTAAGTTTTCTAAGTATTCTAATGAGATCTAAATAATCAAAGGCTTACTTTACTTTACTTACGTCGAAAGCAAATCTGCACGGGCCCCGATCCCGAAAAAACGGGAAGGGGTGATCGGGAGAAAGGCCGCCAAAAGCTCTACGAATCACCAACCCGAACGTGGTGGAATACAAAGACCGACAGTGTCACCCCCCCGGGCTACCACAACTAACCGTGGGATTGGGCGCAAACTCAGGTAAACTCTAGTCTAGACACCACGTCTACACTATCGATTACTACTCTAGCCACATATGATAACTAAAGCACTCAATACGAGCGGAGATCCAGTAAATATAGTAAAGTAAGAACTGAAAGTAATTAAATAGAATAAATAGAAATAATAAATAAAGAACCTGGAGATTGCTGAAGACGAACTTGTTGCAGCAGAAGTACAATGATGATGAAGATCCGACAGGTCCGGATCTCCAGCTTTCTCCTCGCCTCTCTTCTTGATCTTACAACTAGATGAACTAGAAGAACTAGAACTAGAACTAGAACTAGAACTAGATGAACTAGACAACTAGAGGGACCTCTCTCTCTCTTCTAATATGAAACCCTAGTTTATGCTCTGTCGATAGCTAATGAGAAGATGATCTGAGATGATGTCTCTTGGGGGCGCCTTGGGGCTGCTTATATAGTCCGAAGGAGGTACCAGGTGTTGGATTAGATCACAACTCGTATTCCACCGTCGCCCTCGGATCAAACCGACATTAAACGAGCGGATTAGATTGCATCTTAGAGGCGGTTGGAGAAGCTTCTGGAGACAGGGGTGACTTGGCGGAGGAGGCAGGCCGATCGGCCTGTTATTTGGGCCGATCGGCCCAGGGTGGGGCCCACCCTGGGTCCTGCGGTGCGTCGTGGCTTCTGGAGTCTTCTAGATGATATTTTCTTCGGTGTCAAGTTTCGTCCACGTCGGGGGTAATCCGAGCCTTCTAGAGTCTTTCTCGGAGTTGGATTGCGTTACGTTACGTCGGTCGTATGACACGTCAATTTATTTGTTTTTCTGTTTAGTCCCCTCGCAATTCACAACTTTACCAAAACTGGTGGAAATATGTTAGTGACACCCTATTCGGGTTGTTATTATGATTTATACCCCTTTCTCATGTTTATTTGATTAATAAATTTATACGATAACAAGTGTCAACACCCGCGAGTTTGCCGACGCCATGGCCGGCAACTCAGCCAATGCATGAGGCTCGGCTCGAACACCAACGCGCCGTCGATGTGACACCACGGCCGGCCGCCACAACTGGAGCACGAGGAACACGACGTCGCGATGCGTCTCGCCAGCTGGATTCCTGCTCGAGTCACCGCGGCACAAGGAGGCTTGCCGAAAATATCGCCGGGGAGCACCCCATGGCCGGCCTATAAATAGGCCCGGCCAGAGCTCAATCGAACTCGCCCTCCCACCATCGGCTCCGCCGTGCTCGAACGCGCGAGGCTCTCTCAGCTCACTCCCTCCCCTCCTAGCTCGAGGAATCCGAAGCTTCCCCAAATCCAAGTCCGCCCGCCGTCGGAGTCCCTCCGACCACCTCCCTTCCCCGATCGCCGTAGGGCCAAATTAGGAGGCGGGTTAGTCAATTGGAAGCTCCTCTATTCGATTCGCAAATAAAGCGCCCTGTTTCCTCCCTTGTATTGCCCTGCCGCCGGCGCCGCCGAAAGTCGCCACGCCCGCTGAGACGGGACCTCCGACGCCGCTCCACCTCGCTATCGGTCAGGGCAAGGACGGGAACCCTAAGCACCCAGCACGGCGAGCCATGGGCCAACGCCGCCGACTCGTGAAGTCCGGCGAGGCCGCCGCCGCGGGCGGCTCGGTCAACGAAGACGCCAACTCCCGTCGGCCGCCAATCGCTGGACGCCGCCGCCACGCCGTTTCCCTCCCTCTCTCGCTATGTGCGGGCCCAGGTGAAACGGAACGGCCACGCCGTTACGCCCTCCTCTCGCCCACATGGCATGGCCCACGCCCCACGTGGCGCCACGTGGAGGCCACGGTGGCGCCCCGGGACCCACGCGCCACGCCACAAGACATGGAGAACAGTCTGGTACACACGCGGGTAATTGCTAGGTACACACAGATAGTGTACACGTAAAGGTAGAAAACCTATTTCCCATATCAGAAAAATTCCTTAAAAAATTTGTAAATTCATTATTCGATTTATGGAATTTTTATCATGTAATTAGATTCAAATTAATTACATGATAAAAATTATATTATAATATTACCCTAATTAATAAATTAGGGATTAATATTGTAAATTCCATAACTCATGCATTTTAATTCCGTTTCGCGTGAAACGACTTCCATAATTTATCTAAATTCTAGATCTATGCAACTAACCTATTACCACCATGATGCTCTATGCTTGTTTTGTGTGCTATAGTTCAAGCTAGGTTCTATCGTCCGACGCGAGGTAGTTTCGACGATCGGATTAGAGGTTTCTCCCGGCAATGCGTTAGAGGCGTTCGACGCCACGCCGATCGATCAAGAAGAACATCAGGCAAGTCCTTACGCCCCCTTAATCATGACCTTAATATAATGATGATGAACTATGATATAATATGACTAAGTAAGATCGATGTAACCTGAGTTATAAAGTGAACCCTCCAACAAAAGGTGAGTGGTGATTGTCTACATGGAGGTGGACTAATCACAATCGAGGGGATGAATCCAGCGGAGAGATGCTCGCCTCCCTAAGGACCGGTTCATAGACCTTCTACCTAGTGCGATATTTAAATGCAGACCACACGTCGTTTATGGGGCGGCTTGATTCACACCCCGTTGGGTTGAGGTATAATTGGGATCCAAGGTGGCCGGAGCGGGCAAAGCGATCTATTAGGAGCAGACATGGGGAGAGTGGCCCCCATGGTCCGGTTGGCGTGGATGCCGAAAGTGGTCTTCCACGTAAGTGTTTGGGCTTGATGTGCAGTGCTAGAGGCACATATTGATGATTTGAGATTGAGAGTGGTGTTGACAAGTATAGGTTGGGTAATTAGGTATTACGTAAAGCCGCTGGGTGATTTGGTATCACCATATTGTCTAGGGTGATCGTCATCCTCGTGGTGGCGTGTTATCCTCCCAACCCCCCGAGAAGTCGTGGTGAAGATTATACCAATATACCTAGAGTAGCACTCAAGCGGGCACGGATCTCGTTAGGCTGTTGGAACCAAAACCGGATGGGAAAGATCGTGCCTATCGTGTGGGGAAATTTGTACAACCTCTCGCAGAGTTAATTAAATCTATTCGAATAGCCACGTCCTTGGAATGGGCTTAATGCTAGGCAAGAACATCTATGATTAGAGATAACTAACCTTTTGTGAAATGTGAAGGTGATGGTAAGATGAGATAATCCCGGGAACTAGCGAGAGCAGATTTTTAGAGACTCTGCTAGGGCCCAAACCTTTAATATACCAAACCACCCTGGTTTGGACTTTGCCGGTACCTTTGTACTCACCCCTCATTTTTACAGATATCGGCACATCCAAAGGTAAGATCGTTGTCAAGGTAAACGATCAGCGTTCAGAGGAGTCCGAGAGGCGTTTGCTTAAGAAGAAGATGTAGTTGCCTAGGGTTTCCGTCCGTGCTCAAGATGCCCGTGGAGTATGAGGCAACTTGATCATAGTTAATCCACCGCTTTCGGTTGGCTAACTCGATAAAATATTCGCCCTTTGTAAGACTTTCTAATCCTATTTTATTAAAGCTCGGATTTCTATTATATCCGCATGCCATTATCTAACACTAATGACCGTATTTGTGCGTGATCCCGGCGAAAAATACGAGAGGTTAACGACCCATTAAAAGTGGGGCGTGATGATGATGATCCCTATATTGTTTAAATTGTTCATTCATGTTTATCACTTATGCTTATATATTATTATTTTACAATGATCATGATTTTATGGGAAAGTTATTACCATGCTATACTTGTTGAGTTCGACATGGACTTACTCTTGCTATTTCCCCAACCCCAGTCTCAGATCAAGGATGGAATGAGGACTATCGCCCGGAGTATTAGACTTGTGGTCAACCAAATCGGCGTACTTCGATCTTGGAGCTTCCACACGAGAGTTGGAATTAGTTTCATTTCTACAGAGTTTTCATTTTAAATCTTTGTAATAAGCATTGTGATGATACATTCCAACAATTTGTCAACTTATGTGTGTTTCCGTTATGAGCACATTTAATGTTTTATGTATCAAATTTTGTTCTTGAAATTTGGGTATGACACTTTTTGACTTTTTCTGTACATTACATTGCCTATACAAAACAAGCATTGCTATTATCTAATTATGATCCGTCATTTACTTGTACTGCTATTTGATAACAAATTCTTTGGACAATATTCATGATGACAAGCCTCTTGCAAAACTAAGGCACATAATACCTCTTTGTACGTGTGTACTTATGATGAATTATATTGTGATGAATATTTGTTGTTATATGTACTCTCTCGTGTGGTGTTAGAGGTATACGCTCCAACCTAGTGCTATGTATTTCGTATGACGAATCATGCACCATGTTATGCCTCTAGCTCTATACTTTTAAGTCATAGGTGTAACTGAATTGTAATATCAAATTGTCTTTACCTTGGATTGTCTACATAGATTATGTTGAACAATAATTAAAATTAAAATTTGTACCAACAGTTGATTAGCATCAAGGGGTCAGTCTTCTAATATACATATTGGCAGATAACTCAGGCATGTCTTGGACATTTGTCTTCTTTTTTTTTTAGATAATGGAAATTATATTCGGCTTCGGTCATCCGAGGATGCATCAGGCCAACAAAATTAGGAGGCAGATGGCCTCCGCATCTAGGAGGCGGTTTACTTACGCCTGCGGCGGCTATTTTCCTCTCGTCCGACATTTTGTGGAGCTTTTGCTTGACCGAAGTGGCCTCCGGCTTTACGTGGAGGTGGTGCTCGATAAGGTCGCGGCTAACACCTTGTAGATCTTCTGCGGACCAAGCGAACACGTCGGCGTTTTCGCGGAGGCACTGTATGAGTTCCGCTTCGGAGACGGGGTCCAGTAAGGCGGATATTGTTACTTCTTTGGATGGGTCATCGTTGAAAAGCCTGAACTTCTTGGTTTCCTCTGCCTGCTGTGCTCGCGGGGAGGCTCCGGGTCATCTTTTGGCTAGTTCTCCCATCTCTCCGGCTCTTGCTCGAGATTGTGAAAATGCGCGCTGTCTGGGGCGACAGCCCCTCCGCATTCCTTGCTGCGTTCTGCTCCCCGAAGACAGCGATTATCCTACCGGCAGTGGGCATTTTCATACAGAGGTAGCTCGGGTGAAGAATCGCATCGAAGGCATTCGTTACTCCGCGGCCAAAGATTGCATTGTAGCTGTAGTACATGTCGACAACATCGAAGGTGATGTTTTCTTAACGGTGGACAGGGTCCTTTCCGAAGGAGACTGGCAAGATGATCTTCCCGATGGTCCCTACTTGCTGTCCCCTAAAGCCAAAAGGTGGGTTTCCGGCTGGTTGCAGCAAGCTCTTGTCCAGTCCCATCTTGTCAAAGGTCGAGGCGAATAGAATGTCTGCGGAGCTGCCCGTGTCCACTAGGATTACGGACCGGCCCGGCCCGATGTTGGTGTCTATGACCATCGCATCAGTGTGTGGATAGTCTCTGAGCTTCATATCGCTTGCGTCGAAGGTGATTGGGATGTGTGACCATCGGCTGTTTCTGTGGCGTCCCTCCGTGCCCACGTGATGGACCCTCCAATAATGCTCCTTCCTTTGGCGTTTGTTGGCATGGTCCTCGTTGGAGCCCCCAGTGATAGCGAGGATGACTCCGTAGGAAGGGGTGGGTTCTTATCGACTTTATGCGGAATTCCTGCTTGACTGGTGGATGTGGTGTTGGTGGGGGTGCAGGTAGTGGGGGTGGTGGTGGTAAGGCCTGGCTGTGGTAGTTTGATTGCGGCGGCTCTGGAGGGTGAGATATTGTGTACTCTTGCCGGTAGTAGCGTGGCTGGTGTTGCCTATAAGGGTTGGTGTGGAATCTTTGGGTAGTGGAAACCTGGGTGACCCGGAGCTCTGTAGTCGAAGGGGGTGTAGCTGTAGTGGTTGGAGTGGGATGTTGCGGGTTTCCTTGTGTGGTTGACTTGTCTTTGGGAGCTTTGCGATGCTAGCTCTTTGTCCATTGCTTCCTTCCCCTTTGCGAAGTATGAGCATTGTTTGGTGTAGTGGCCATTTCCCTCCCCGTAGTAGTGGCGGAAGGACCGTTTTTTTGAAGCCAGGGTTGGTATCCGGGTTTGGTGCAGGGGGCTCTCGCCGGATAGTTACGCCGGAGGTTGTTGGTGGGTTTTTTGTTCAGGCGGATGGGCAGTTGCGATTGCGCCGACTCTCATGGGATCTTGCATTGGGTAATGGTCCGCGCGTGGGGCGTTGTGTTTAGTCTTTGGGCTTGCGGAGGCCGGAAGGCTTCGAGCTTCTTTGTGGCTGTTGTCGGCCGTAGTACTTCTCCATTATCTCGTGTAGTTCGGCGAGGGTCTTCGGATATTTCCACTCGATCTTGGAGTGGCTGGGCCCTGGGCGAATGAAGGAGACTGCCGCCATGACAAAACTTTGATTGGTGACCCCTTCAGTTCTAGCCTTGGTTTGAAGGAACCTCCGCCACCATTCTTGTAAGGGCTCATTTGGTCTCTGTACGACATTCAGGAGCTCTATGATGTTGATCATTTTGGAGTCGACTCCCTTGAAGTTAAATGCGGAGGGCGGCGGGAGATCGGCCCAGCTTCGGATGGTGTTTGGAGGCAACATGCAGTACCACGATTGCGCTACTCCTCTCGCAATGATGACGAATGACTTGGCCATCGTAGAGTGGTCTCCTCCTGCTGTTCCACTACGGCTTCGTAACTCATGATGAATTGCCTGGGATCGGAGGTCCCTGAGTATCTTAGTAGGTGCTGGTGACTGTAGGACGGTGGCCACTCCGCGATCTGGAGGGCGTATGAGAGCGGGGACTTGGGATCGTAGTGGGTGTTTTGCCGGGGTTGGGCTCGGGTGCGATCTGTGTGGATGTCCTCGAGGGGTGCATTGGGGTATAGCTGGCTTATACGGAGGGCAGGTGGTGGGTTACGTGATGTGGGCTGGCTTTGTTGTGGCGATGGTGGGGTTGGCGGTGGCGGCGCTTGTCCCCGGCGGGGGTTGTGGGTGGTCGTGGGCGGCAAATTGCCCCCTTCGTTGACTTCCGTACAAGGTTAACACGGGAATTACACATGCGATCCCTTCTTGCTTGGGGCCGAAGCGTTTTCCGTCTTTGGCCGCCGGCTTACGTTGTCCGGGGCGAGGGGGTGACCTCCGGGGGGCTGCAGGTCTTCCTTAGCTTCCTCGGCATCGGCTCCTCCCCGACTCTGTCCATGCCGCCGCGAGGGTCAAACTTGGTAGCGGGGGCCCGACATGGTCGCTTCCAGACGATGGCGGAGGGTCCTCCCGCCCGCGGAACCTGCAAGACGTTCGTGGAGACCGGTTGAGGGAAATTTTCGACTAGGCCCCGGAGTGAGGCTGCTTGGGGCTGCGAAATTTGGCGGGGTCGCCCTCCCCAACAAGTACTAAATTAACCAACCAAGTACAACTACTGATTTGTCATGTGGGCCAACCCCTCACCCTTTTACTAAGCCCACTAACGAATCCTTATGTGCCACATGATCCAACAACACAACCACTACATGCTTCTTATGGTTGCGGTGTTATACCCCCCCCCCGCCCGCAACAACTGCGTCCAAAATGTGGTGGTGATACATCGAGGTAAGTAACCCCCATTATTAGTGCATAGTTATAAATATTTTAGATTTTAAGCTTGAGAGCATGACTAGCTTAGTGCTCCTTTTTATCATTGAGGCTTCGTGCCTCGATGATTACGTGGACATCTATCGAGCCTAAGGTTGAGTGTAGTGGCAGATCTATGTTTGACGAATGAGGAGACCACCTTCTATTGTGGAGAAGCTTCATCATGGAAGCACTATGGTGACAGGGTGACGGATGGGAGGCAAGTGGTTGGTCTTAGTATTTTGTGGAGGTTGTCCTAATTAGTGAAGGCCTTTGTGACAATACCAACACACTTACTAGTCGAAGGCTTAGTGATTGTGAAAATATACTTGTGGAGCTCGAACGTGGATTAGATGTTCCACTATGGCACCTAAGTAACACCTAGCGGACACAGGTTCGACTCCCCTTGAGTGCGAATTTAAACAGGTCTATATTTTTACAAAATTTTAAAAAGTAGGTTGGGGTTTCCCTTGCTGACTTTGAAAAACTATGGCAACCGATACTAGCAAAAGCAATGCAATAGTATATCTCAGATCTTAGTAGTATGCCCCTTCCTCAGTTGAGGTTTACTTGCCTTTCATGCTTCCTTTTGTGTGACTTTACCTTTCCTAGAGTACTGTAACAAGGTCTTAGAAAAAATACTGGGCATGCAAATCTAAAAAAATTATGTTTGTCGAAGCGCCGCAAAGACGCCGGCAAAGAGCCTCTTCACCGAGTGCTTAGAAGAAAATGCACGCTTGACAAAGCAGTTTTTCAAATCAATTTTTGAGGCTCTATACGAATTCAAATCAAAAAGTTGTCAACTACAAAGTTTTATAATTTTTCAAGATCTACACTTCATTTGGAAAGGTTTTCCATCGAAGGTCATTTGAAAAATTCGAATTTCAAATTTGTATGTACCAATCTCTCAAATTTGAAATTAAAAATTTCAAACGACCTCGGATGAAAAAACTTTAATTGTAGATCTCGAAGAGGAGGTCGTGGGTTTCATTCCCACCTTCGATGCATTTGTGGTATATGTCGAATAAAAGTGGGGAAAAATCATTGGAGCGGAAGATGGCTCTTTTGTAGCTAGTGGGGCCCTCCCCCCCAAAATTTTTTGCTATTATTTTTTGGTGTTATTTTTTTTTGCATTTTTATTTTTTCCAGTGTAAATCTTTGCCGAAAGTGTTTCTTGGGCGAGCGCCTGAAAAGGCATTTGGCAAAGACCCTTTGTCGTTTTTCCGAAGCGCAGCGCCGCAAAGCCTTTGCCGAGTGCAATCGGGTCTTTGCCGAGCACTTTCGTGCCGCTCGGCAATGAGGCTGTCTCCCTTAGCGATGCATTGCTTGCTTAATAAATATCTAGTATTATGTTGAGTGCAAGCTGTGACATGAAGATGACATGTGCTTTTTGTGGTTCACTTTATATGTTTCAATAAAATCTTGTTTCAAGAAGGCATATTCGTTGCTAAATTAATGTACTTTATATTGTTACTGTTTGGACTATCAGTTGTTACGATTTCAAGGCAACAGTGCTTGGTACCTTCTTGTTACAGCATAAATTTAATTTATGGTAATTAAGGTGAATTATCCTTCAGCAAATTGTTTATTGAATTTAACTATCGATAAGGTGTCTTGCGAGTCAGATTTGCAAAATTAGGGTGAGGGAAATGAACATTTTTATAGGCTCAAGGATTATATTATACTCCCTCCATCCTAAACTTAAAGTCATTCTAAATTTCCGAACAATTAAAGCAACTCAAGTTTGACCAAAATTATGGAGAGAAGTACAAAGTTTTAGGACAACCAATAGGTATAGTACTAAGCAAATATAATTAATGAAAAAATCCAATGATATTTATTTGGTATCATAAATGTGTATTATTTTACTATATAAATATTGTGAATCTTAAGATGTTTTGACTCCTCAAGAAAATTACAATGCCTTATAAAATCTAGCTATATAAGCTTTTTAACCATGTTTCAGACAACATTATTACCTTTAGTCTCCGACTTGAATTTAGAAATGTAGTCCTCAACCACGGAGTTCACAAAATCTCTCTTTTTCGGTACAGTATCCCGACAATCATTTGTGATTTTTGTGGCAGCCTCCAAACGAAGTTTCAACATGAAGTTGTTCATGATAACTTCAAACCCTTGTTGAACTTTCTGCATTAAATGCATGTAACAGGAAGCAATATTTCAGTAAGACGTTAAAACAATTTTCTCATTGATGAATGCCAAGAGTTTTTACATGGCAAGAAACCCATCCTGTAATAATATTATATATAATAATAAACACCACAGAATAATTTATATTTTTTGCATTCTTTTGCATAAAGGCAAAATACCATTTCACTCTGCATATTTTTTACGAACAAGAAATAAATAAGAGTCTTAATAGTGAATAATTATATTTTTAAAATGATGGTAGAACCAAGCACATTTAGGCTACAAGTTAATCATTCAATTCGTTCCTTGGATGGTGTGTGTGTTGTGGGAGGGGGGTGGGGGGGGGCATGAATGCGTAGATGTCGTCGAATGTTTCCTATTTGACTACTATAACACCTAGCCTATTAGTACCCTATAGAGGTTCATCTATGTGGCCCATGTGTGTTCGTGGTTGTGGTTCATGGGTTTAGTGTCACATTGATTGTTTTGGAGGATAAGAGAGCCAAATCATAATCTTTGTCCACTTCAAGCGCAACACCACTAGGTTAAACCTTTTACACAAAGAAAAACAAATTATAGTGGTGCCCCACATGTATGTGTGCCCATTCCATGTGAGGAGGTGGGACGTAAGCAGATTTTGGACAAGGGATATTACATACGGACGTCCAAATGCGACTGCACTGGGGCTGCACGCTGGGCTGGTCGCGCACTTCCTTTCTGTGCGACCCATTGCTCATGGAGAGGTACAATATACACGCTTACGTGCTCAAGGAGGGTAATTAAGAGTGGCATCAGCATGTAACATGGGGTGCTTCTAGGTGCATCTGCTTCATAGATGGTGATCTGGTGAGGGTGTTTGCTCGGTGCATGATCGTAGCGCACGATGCCTTTACCAGCCTATAGTAGTTGGTCTATGTATCTCATGTGTGGCCGTACGTAGTAGTTGTTGGTGTGAGGTTTAGTATGCTCGGGAGGTTCATGAGGGTGATGATCAGCTTATTATTCTTGTTACTCCAAACATAGTAGCTTAATATTCTTGTTGCTCAAAACGTAGTACCACTGGATTATCCCTTCATACGCGAAGACAGGATGAACATATAAGAGAGGTGCTCCGTGTATGCGGGCCCATTCCATGTGAGGAGTTATGGGATTTTGGACCTAAGACCTCCCAATTTCTTTTACGCCATAATTGAATTTTTGGTATAGAAATATATATATGTTTGACCCCTAGGGTGGTTGTAGTGTCGAAGTTATTTCTGTTTTTCATTTGTCGTTACTTTACCTCCCACACCCTAACTTATCTGTCTCCTCTTTTTTTTGTGAGTCACGACCTACATGCAAAGGGGATATAAATGGGAGAAGGAAGAGTAAGGAGGAGAGGGATTGGAGGTGTTTCTGATTGCTTGCCGTGCTTAAGCCTCCCAAAATGTGTTCGATGTGTTATTTCTTTGTTTAGCAACCTATTTTGTTTCCTCTAGTCACTACTACAAAAATAATTTGTAGCAATGCCTCCTACAAATGGTTGCCATCATTGCACGCCATGCTGGTCCCTCTCCAAATCTAATTTGATGCTCTACCTTGCCCTATTAGAGTTTTTCGTGTTGACTCGGTGGTGAGTATTTGTCTAGTGCTTTTCGCCAGTTTTTGTCTTCGAAGGTACTCTTCCTCAACTTTCGTGTCTGGCGCACGTGCTCAAAATGGTGTTGCTAAACGTAAACATCGTCATCTTATAGAAACAGCTTGCACACTTTTAATTTCATCCTCTGTTCCTTCTCATTTTTGGAGTGAAGCTGTTTCTACTGCAGTTTATCTCATCAATAGACAACCATCTTCAAAATTGTCCGACAAATGTCCTGGTGAGGTACTTTTTGGTACTCCTTGCTATGATCATCTACGAGTCTTTGGGTGCACATGCTATGTTTTGCTTGCACCTCGTGAGCGTATTAAGTTGACTACACAGTCTGTTGAGTGTGTTTTTCTGGGGTATAGTCTTGAACATAAAGGTTATCGTTGTTATGATCCATTTTCTCGCTCGTGATGTCACCTTTGTTGAGGATCAACCTTTCTTTTACATCCCCTCTACTCAACCATCATATTCACCCATAGAGTCCACATCTTTTTTGGGCCTTCCACCTATTTCTTCCGGTGATAACATCCCCACTCCTCCTATTACACTCATTCCTACTCCACCCTCACCCGTGCCACCTCCACCTTTGCCTCCGCCTTCTCATTCTTTTTCCAAACCACCTATCACACATGTCTTCCATCATCGTTCCCAAGCTCCATCCACTTCTCCCACCTTGGCCGATCAGGACGAGCTCGTTGTTGATGATTCCAATAATACTAATGATGAGTCGATGAGTTCTGAGGTTGGTCCAGCGATATAATCTTTCGTGATTGCAACACTATCCATCCTGAAGAAAAGTATGGTTTTCCTAAGGTGAATACTATTATTGATGAGCCATCCACTTATCAAGAAGTGTGTGGTATTACAGAATGGTAGTTGGCTATGTCTGAGGAGCTTGCAGCCCTTGACCGTCAAGGAACATGGGATCTTGTTCCATTACCGTCTCATGTTGTGCCTATCACATCTAAATGGGTATACAAAACTTAGACTAAGTCGGATGGTTCCATCGGCGCCTCTGAAGCTCTTCTTGTTGCTAGATTCTATCAACAAACTCATGGTCTAGATTATGATGAGACATTTGCCTTTGTTGCTCATATGACAGCGGTGCGTTCATAATTGCATTAGCTTCTTCTTCATATTGTCCTATCTCAAATGGATGTCAGGAATGCTTTTCTTCATGGTGATTTGACTGAAGAATTAATTTTATATGCAACCACCTCCAGATGTTGACGCTCCTCCAGGATATGTTTGTCGTCTTCGATGTGCTTTATATAGCCTTAAGCGGGCTGCTCATGCTTGGCATGAGCGTTTTGTATCAGTGATATGGGCTGCTTGTTTTTCCCTTAGTGATCATGATCTGGATTTATTTGTTCATTTATCCCCACGTGGTCGTACATTGCTTCTTCTATATGTTGATCACTACTACACAATTGATTTTACATGGTGTTCGGATTTCATTTTCCGTGGCGGGCATTTGAGAAACCGCCACGAAAAATACCCTAATTAACCGTGGCGGTTATTTATAATTAACCGTGACGGTTATAATGCCCGCCACGGTAAATCGATTAACCGTGGCGGTTTTTGTAATTTGCCCGCCACGGTAAATAAGGCCCAACATATCGGCCCAAGAGCCCATTTTCTAGCCACAAGTATATACCGGTACTTCACCGTTCTAGGGTTCCGCCAGTCCCGGGCGCCAACAGCCCCGCCCCTCCCTCCCTTCTTCCCTCCGCGGCGGCCGCCCCTCCCCTCCGGCATGCGCGTCCGAGATCCGGCGGCCAGCCTGTGCGACCCGCAGCGCCTTGGCGGTTAACTCTGGATCGGCGGCGGCGGATACCGATGAGCAAGCGCGGATCCCGGCGGCGCTCTCGCAGCGCAAGGGCGGATCAGCGAGCATGCGCGGGATCCCGGCGGCTTCCGTGGGCGGATCCGGCGCGGCGCTCCCCTCCGGCAGCGAGGGCGAATCCGCGGCGAGGGCCTTCTCTCCGCCGGATCGTGGGCGATCCACGGGCGGCGGCGGGTTCACGCGGATCCACAGCGGCGGGCGGCGAGTTCGAGGCCGATCCACGGGCGGCGGCGGCGAAGCTTCGACCCGATCCACGCGGCGGTGGCGGGCGGGGCGGATCCACCGGAGCCCGTGATCTGGGCCCGTTTGGGCTGGATGGGCTCCGGTGGGCTCTAGTCTTTTTTAAAATTTTTTTTCTATTAACGGTGGCGGGCAAAAAAAACCGCCACCGGGTTCGTTGTATTTTCTATGACCCTATGTCCGTGGCGGGCAGGAAAACCGCCACGGAAAATCAATTTTGCCCGCCACGGAAGTTTATTTATGTAGTAGTGGATGATATCCTAATTATGAGTGATGATGTGGACCACATTTCCCATGTGAAGCAACAACTCAATGTTGAATTTCATGTCTGATTTGGGTCCTCTCAGTTAACGGTGGGGAAAAAAAGAGGGCTGGCGGACACCAAGAGGTGAAAAGAAGGGGTGAATGAGGTGGAAGGAAAAAAAAAAAAAGCGTGAAAGGTAAAAAGGTGAAGACAAAATTGGCACAAATTTTCTTGCTTTATTAATATGTATAGATATAGATTTCTAAATAAAATATTGTGATGTTTACTTAAAAAGATGTATATGAAATTTATTTAGAAAACGAAAAATTAATATTGAAAAGAATGTGAAGCCAAGAGAACTCACTTGTATAATCCATCCCTCCAGTGATGATTTTTTTTTTTCGGCAATGCTTTTATCATAATATTTTGTCTCATAATCATATCTGCAAAGTGCAAGATTAATTATTAGGACCAGTGTTTCCGATTAGAATATAATGAAGGGGAAAATATATGATATCATAAAAGCAGTTTTCATGAAAAGTCCATCTATGTGTCCCTCATCCCTTTAGGACAGTTTAAAGTTATGGATAATAGTAAATATTTTGAACATTTGTTGGCATAATATCCTTACATAGAACCAACTTCATCCTTAACTTGTACGAGCATATGGTGGAAGGCACTTGGGAGCTCTACTTCACCTTTTGAAAGTAACTGAAAGTCATTCTTAACTTGTACGAGCCTTTTGGAAGTAACTGAAAGTAACTGAAATTCCTGAGTCGCAAGGGAGGACAGATCAATATAATAGTAACACCTATTATAGTCCAGACGAAGATTAGAGGGGAAAGAGTTATAGTAGTACCTCATTACGGATTTCAAGATACCCAATTATATCAGAAAAGATTAGCTGACAGCAATTCTTAGATAACATAGCCTACAACCATGGAATACAATAGTCAGATTTTTTTTTAAAAAATATACCGCTGGTTAGGTTATTCAGAACTAAGTTGTTATGAAGTGTCTACCTCGTAAGATGGAATGTGAAGCTGTTTTTTTTGCCGAATCATCTCCCATAGCTCTGTGTTAAGTTTTGGAAAATGACTAACAGGTCTGTAATTTGGTCCTTGAAAGGAAAACTCAGTAGACCACTTATCGACTACAGATTTACACTACATAAATAAGAGGCATAGATATATGTTAAAAAGTGCACTAAAATTTAGGAAAGAAAATTTCATTTGTTACGAAATCTATATTGATATGAAAAAAAAAAAAGATACCAAACCCATGTGCATCATCTGGAAAATGTTTTATAGCGTGTACATTGGTATGAAGAACCCTACGAATGCACCAGGAGATGTCAAGGGCACCCGTGCCCAAGGTAGCAGGTCCCCGACTACGGAGTTCATAGTTGTGGTCTGTGGTCGCCCGGCAGGGTTATACTCCCACGCCGTCCTCGTCGAGTAGGTTATGCCCCCTATGTCGCCGGCTTAGGAAGAGAGAAAGAGAGAGAGATTAGACGGATGATATTTTGCTTGATCCAAATGATTGTCCCGTAGATGCATATATGGCCCAAGGCCTCAACCAACTGGAGCAACAAGCTCCAGTAATTTAGGAGAAAAAACAGAAAGCTATTCCAGCTTTCCTTCTCAGTCACTGCTGGAGATCGCCGCGCCCAGCGCGTCCCCGGTGCGCTTTCACCGCACGCTCCGCACGTTCCGTGGCCCGACATATTTCACGGGCCCGGTGGCACCTGGTATACGGCGCGCGACCATGACATCTCCTCCCCATCGAGGACCAGCTCGTCCTCGAGCTGGAAGCTTGGGTACTCGGCGTAGAATGGCTCCACGTCCTCCCATGTAGCAGACGCCGTGGACTCACCCTTCCACTAAATGAGCACCTGGTGCATGCCCCGGGCCAGGAGGAAGCGCACAGCGCGCTCGGGCTCCAGCATGATCGTGCCATGGTGGAGGGGAGGCAGCGGTGGTGGAGCAGCCGGTGGTGTCCCTTGAAAGTTCTTGAGCAGCCCCACATGAAAGACGTTGTGGATGCGTGTACGGGGTGGGAGAGCGAGACGACAGCGACCTCATTGATCAGCTGAATGACGCGGTACGGCCCGAAGAAGCGAGCCTTGAGCTTGCCGGTGACCGCCTGGGGTTGAGACGCTGCGGCGCGCTTTGTCATCCTCGCGCTCCATCATGGTCTTGGTGACCGCTGGCACACTTGTGTCACCCCGTTCGTATGATCGAAGAGACGGAGGATCACGCCCATAGACCATGCGGAAGGGGGTGTCCCGCAGCGACGACTGGAAGGCGGTGTTGAAGAGGAACTCTGCCCAAGGAAGCCAGCAAAGCTACTCACACGGCTTGTCCCTGATGAGGCACCGCAGGTACATGATGATGACTCAATTGGCCGCCTCGAACTGTCCATCTGATTGAGGATGGAACGCTGTCGTCATGCACAATAGTGACTTGCCACACATGCGGGGAAGCGCTTCCACGAAGTAGATGGAGACATCAATCCACACACCCTATGGTATTGGTAGGGGAAGAAGAAGGCCAATCGGGTGCAAGTGCTCGAACTTGTACCACTGACAGACGATGCACGTGCGCACCAAATCCTACACTAGCTTCTCCATGTTAGGAAAATGGAAGTCACACCGCAGGCGGTGCAGTGTGCGTTGGACCCCTTCGTGGCCATTCTCATGTACTACCACCACGAGCAGCAGGAAGCCGGTGGAATGTAGAGGTGCCCCGCGTACTGCACCATGTCATCGACGACCATCCAGGGGGTCTGGCGTACGGTGGTGTCGATGTCTCCCCGAAGAGCGATGAGGGCCGGGTCAGAGGCGTTAGCTTGGCACTGAAGTCAAATCATGGGGCGAAGAGAGCGAGGAGCTCCCTATCCACGCTGTCCCTCCTGGACAACGTGTCTGCCATGGTGTTCGTCGCACATGGCTTGTACTTGATGGAGAAGTCAAAGCCGAAAAGCTTCCCCACCCAATGGTGTTGGGAGATAGTGGCGAGGTGCTGGTCCAATAAGAACTTCAATGGCGGACTGCTTGGACCAAGCCGATGAGCTCCCGCTCATAGGCAGCCTAGGCGTGGTGATGAGGTGCAACTAACTTTTAACTCATATGTGACAGTTCAAAAGTAATTATATATCCCAAATTGTTTTAGCACTAACTTTGACCAAACCATCTGAGAAAAGAATCGGACAAAACAGCAACCATAACAGTTTGGTGTAGAATATTTAGACACACACACAGAGTACGTACCCGGTAGCATATACTACTGTCCTGTATATAACAGATTTATTTGTAAGAATAAAATCCCTTTGGCAATACACCGGGGTATTCTTTCTAGAATAAAGATATACACGTAAAAACTGTAAATTGCTGATTTTCGCATGGTTACTATCAATTGTTTAGTGGCAAAACGTCTATAAGAATCAATTACAACTTGCCCCTAAAAGTTGTTTTATGGTGTTTTGTCAACCAGCAAGATTCAATTACCACTTGCCCCTAAACGTCTTTAATAAGACAATAGAATAATCTAAATCAAAGTTTTTAACATTTTAGAGAAAAAAAACATTTTAGAGATAAAACCAATGCAACAGAGTAGTTGTCGGTGTTTTTCAACTAGCAAGTGAATTTTTACGTGGGTCACACTGCTCTTGGAAGACGATTGGTAGCATCTAAAGGCACAAGAGTTATACTAGTTCAAACCGGAGCCATAAATCCACTCTCAGAGAGAGTACAGTGCACATTCCTCGGTTGAATGCTCATGAGTTCCTACACTTGGGGGAAGGGGGGTAAGATGAGGTAGTGAGGTACTAGATGGAGGATGGAATACCCGCAAGACCTTGATCATCGTCCTTCGGGTAGCCATCGTGGCTCCAGTTTGGGAGTTGGTTGTCACCTGCCAATGCCGATGGCCTTGATCCCGAGCCGAGGGGTCGAGATTGCCGGCGGCTTGGCCTTTCGTGGTGATCAAGGCAGAGGTCATGCGCCCCATCCCATGGTGATTGGGACTGTACGACCGTCTCGTCTGGCCGGCAGTCGTTATCTATATTGTGGTGTCGTCTGGCCCGAGATGGTTGTCCCCTCCATATGGAGCATGCCTGCCTTGTCACGGCATGTGTATTTGGCTAGCCCATCCTCTCCTCTTTCTTCCCAGGGGTCGGGATGGATGGGAGGTCATGTGGCGTTGTGCTGCAGGCAACTGAAGAGGAGGAAAGGAGAGGACATGGTTAAGCGCCTTGTCCTCAGTACGTGGTTGGGGCCCGTATGGCTTCGGCAGGCCTCGGTTGGTAGGCTTTATCTGACTACACCATTTGGTTACCATAACCCCAGCGGTAGTTAACATGATTGCAACAGCTTAATATTGAGCTGCAAGTTCAAGCATCGACGGTCGTGTAATAAGGTCAGAAAGAAATACCTTCTTTCGAAATTCATCCGGTTTATCCTCAAAATTAGGAAAAGCTTCCATATATGGCTGGAGAAAAACAGCAGGTAAATGTAAGGATTTCAGATTGATCACAAACATGATATACACACAGAGATACATATAAAGAAGGTTTCATGGAGCTACAAATAATGGGAACTAAGTATCCATAGATTTTAGGCCCTAGAAACTAGCAAACATGTCCATGTGCTGCAACTTGAGAAAGAAAGCAATCATATATGAGCCGAAAATGATGTTGAGAGAATGGTACATATCTATTTATGTTCTGCTTCTATAAAATTTGAAAACTTGCAGAGTCACGATATCTTGTCATGTTATGTGATGCTGTGTTGTCATGAGCCGTAGGGCATGCAGTTTTTTTTTTTTTTTTTTTTTTTTTTTTTTGGGACAAAGGGCAAGCAGATTATGATAAGATCACATGTGTACAGAAGGTGAAAAGGTGGAGGGACACTACTGCAATAGTTATTCATTTTCCGCACTAGGATGAAAAAAGGAGAGGTCTGCTGAGCTATCAACATGGATACATATGATGTGACGCTTGCATGATGTAGCGCCACTCAAACCTATTTCCGCCCAAGCCTACAACGCCTACAACGCATGGACATGTTCAGGCCTTAGGCGCAACTCAACCTAAAGGAGTAGCATGATGGTGAGGGCTGCCCACGCCTTATATGTTGCGCTCTTCCACCTAGTGGTGAAACCCAATTGCGTTTCTCAAGGACTAAAGAAACTTGGCCCCATATGGTCAACCCACAACTCAAGAGAAGGAACCTCTGGGAGCCTAAAAAGACCACGTCGCAGCACTTCCTTCAAGCCCAAGCGTATGGCGTACACTATTGCCTCGCTGAGTTACTGTGTCTTGGAAGTTGTTCCCTCCGTGCCAAACTAGAAGCCGCGATGCCTTGCCTGCCTCTTATCTCCTCGCGATTCAAGATTTTGAGTCAAAGCTATCGCTTGTCGCCCACATTCACCGGTCACGCCGCTGTGCATGCCGCTTCGCTATGGTCGATGGCTGCCCACCCTCTCTAAAGGTTGAAACCCAGACACCTATCCTACTCGATGAGTTTCTATCCTCCTCGAGTTATTTCTACATGGATTTATGAATTAAAATCTAATTATGAAAAAATTATAGGTAACCAGGGAGAGGTATTATAAATGTAAAGCTCAAGGCCATGTATGATGGATCTTTCTTGAAGAGCTACTACAAATGCATTAATGCATCTACTTCCAATGGATCAAACCTTAAAATCTCCCCCTGTGACACCTTGAATCCAACTCTTTCACAACATACAAACCTGTGTGATCTCCAGTATATGTTCTCCAGTCCCGGGGTCCAGCACTAGATGTCACACACAATGCATCTGACATCCGAGATGTTAATAGAGTACAAGGAACAAATGGTAGATCCCATGTTGATGTGGACTCGATGTCATTTAGGTTCCTGGTCTCCATAATACATAGAGGAGCTGATCGAGGATTACATAATGGCAATTGAAGTTGTTGGTGACCAGTTGTGATGGCTGATGGCAAACAACGAGCGCATCAAGCAGTTTGTCGTCACGTGGATATGGCAGGGATACTGGCGGTGATAAGAAAGTCATACCATTGCACTACTACACAACTGATTTTTACACAACGTTTGCAAATCATTTTTTTCGTGGCGGTTTTTAGAAAAACACCACAAAACAAAAAACTCATGGCCAGACCATGCCTCCAGTCATGATAAAAACCGCCAGCATGCGGTGGGATTGGGAGTGGAGCCAGTGCGACAAACGTGAAAGCTTGCCACGCATGCAGCGGTTTTCCAAAACAGGGGACACCGCATGCAGTGGTTTGCATGCCGCCCATAGATGTGATGCAGTCTTCAAGGAAATAAATCACGGGCCGACATCTCTCTTCTCTCTTCACATGCAAATCTGAGCAACGCCATCTCTCCTATCTCTCATCGTACGCGGCCTTCGGTGTGGCACCGCGGCAGGTGCCCCCTCTCACACGGTCTCGCGCGGCGGTGTTGGAGCAGGGGCGCGGCCTTGGGCGCCCTCTGTCGCGCGGTCCACGCGGCGGCGGTGTAGGTGGCGGCGCATCTTCTTCCTCAGGGGCGGTGGCCCACGGCGGAGCAACGCCGGGGTGACTCGGTGAGAGGTCCCTTGTGATTTTTGGTAATTGAGTGTCAACATTATGTGAACTAATAATGTGTCATTGAGACAATACACATGAGATTAGTTCATATGTGATGATGCAATGAAGGAGCTTATTGCATATGAGACATGACATGGAGTCATGTGACCGAGGTGGTGAAGATCAAGATGAGGCTTGGCTTGACAGACCTGTTGCAAGTGTGAAGGGCAAGTCAAGGCTTTGAAGTGATGGACCGTGAGGCGGTGAAGCTTGGGCAAGACTTGGCCGATGGACCGCCGCAACGGTGAAGAGCAAGTGAGGTCAAGATCGATGTACCAATAAGGTCATGTGATGATATGAAATGGATCATATCATTCTTGATCGTGTTGTTGCATTTATTGCATCGACACTCGGAGGAGGCGGAATGGAATACGCAAGGCAAAGGTATATTTGTAGGGCATTTCATTTCGACGGTCATAGGTGAGTAGAGTGTTTTATGACCGGATTTAGGTTTGATAACCGTACTATGAAGAGGGGAAAACTTCAATCGCTTTACCTACCTAGTGCCACTAATTCGAGTTTCAAATTGCATATGCATTTGGGGTTAGTGTCTCGGT
This sequence comes from Hyparrhenia diplandra, assembly GCA_015847255.1. Lineage (NCBI taxonomy): Eukaryota > Viridiplantae > Streptophyta > Magnoliopsida > Poales > Poaceae > Hyparrhenia > Hyparrhenia diplandra. The sequence goes on from JADLZK010011792.1 coordinate 733,215, forward strand.
GATATGATGAGAATCTCATTAAAAAGGTTTGATAAATGTCATCTAAATGTGCTTAAAAGGTTTGACTTAACTTGGATGAGATAACATATTTTTGGATCAAGAAAGTGGAAAATGCTAGCTGGAATTTCTATTCTTCGAGAAAGAAAAGGAGTGAGACGAGCTTCAATCTTGCTTGTGGTCCAGGAGGTGTTCGTGGGTTGTTATACCATGTTGTCAGTGGCCGCATTGAACTGGAAATGGAGGAGCCCGGCCACTCTTTGCTGCATGCAGAGAAACGAAAATAGAAGTGGCAAGCAGAGAAAAGAAAAGAAAATTCAAAAGGAAGAGCAACGTTGCATGCACTTGCTATTTATGGGCTGCTGCAGGTGCGGCTTCATGCTCGCGCTTGGGCCGGCCTGTCGTCGGCTTGTGCAGGCCACGCTGGGTAGCTTCTGGCCACTGGGCTGCTTCGCTGCTGGAGCTGGCTTGGGCCGTGGGCGAGTGCGCTGGCTGGTCCGTTTTGGCTCCTCGAGGTGGTCTGTTTCCTGCGCTGGCTGGTCAGTTGTCTGCTGCTGTTTGGAGTTCGCTCTGGTCCATTTTCTCTCTTACAGAAACAAGTCGCCGCCGCTCGAGCTTGTCACAAAGAAAGGAGGGGCGCTCTGCTGCTGCTGCCTGAGCAGAGCTCAGCCGACCGTTGGAAAGGAGCCGTTGGTGGCCTGGGGTGCGGACAAGGTTAAAGGTGCTGGTTCCCCTCTCCTTGCTAGTGTAGCTCCTGTCCATTCAAAGAAAATACAGTGAGCTATTCTTTCTCTTGGCTCTTGGTGAGCTAGGGTTTTATCTCCTCCACTCTTCTCCTATGATTTGATGAGTTGAGATTTAAGAAGAGAGCGAGAGACCTGTGTGGGTTTGGATGAGAGGTTGGGGTTCCACCTATTCCCCATTTGATTTCACTCAAGATTAGAGAAAATTTGAGAGGGGATTGGGAAACCTAGTGTACATGCATTTGTGATTCATTTTGGTGGCACTAGGTGGTGATTGCGATTGTGGATTTCCTATTACTCTTGGTGATTGCCATCACCTAGACGGTTTTGGAGATTGTGACTCCGTTCAAGCACGCAATTGGAGATTGTGCGGTGCTCCGGAGGAGGATTTGTGAGAGGTTCGTGCTCACCTCGCGGGGATCGTGAAGAGCAACTCTAGTGGAGCATGTCATTGAGCTACCACACTTGGGTGTGGGTTCTCGCGGTGCCCTCTAAGGGATTGGCTTGAGGATTCCCATCTTGTGAGTGATTCGAGCAAGCTTCCCTTTGTGAGATTTGACACCACCCATTAAGCTTGTGAATAATCAAGTGGGTGAATCGCCAAACCGTGGAATCACCAAGGTGCCGGCCGACACAACGAGGAGTATGGAGAAGTTGGCAAGCTTCGAGACCTTGGTAAAAAATCACCGGTGTCATCTTGTGTCCACTATTCGCGGTGGTTTGCATTCTCTCTCACAAGCTACACATTTACTTTGTTATATATATCTTGTGCTTGCTTGTGTTGTGTTGTTGTAACTATCTAGCTTGTGTAGCTTGTTTAGTTACCTTGCATAGCTTGTGTAGCTAAGTAATTTGAGCCTTTGGGTTAGGGCGTGTGTTGGCTTGTCCATTGTGCATCTAGTGATTTGAGCCTTTTGCTAACACCTCTAGACCCGACCTTGTCCGCCACCTGAACAAATCCCTGTATGGATTGAAGCAAGCTCCCCGCACCTGGCACCATCGGTTTTCCTCTTACCTCATCTCTCTTGGTTTTGTTGAGGCAAAGTCTGATACTTCAGTGTTCACATATCGTCATGGCTCGATATGGCTATCTTGCTTCTCTATGTTGATGACATCGCCTTGACGGCCTCCTCTTTGAGTCTTCTTCGACAGATCATTCTTTGCTCTCTGTAGGGAATTCCCTATGACGGATATGGGTCCTCTTCATCATTTTCTTGGAGTCGGTGTTCAGCGCCAACATGATAGTATGTTCCTCTCACCGCGGCGGCAAAGATATCTTTGGATATTACGGACCGCGGCCGGGTATGCTCAAACCGTAAGCCTTGTAGTACTCCTATGGATACTCAAGCCAAACCGCTCGCTGATGGTGTTGCCGTGGCCGACCCCCACCTCCTACCGCAGCATCGCCCGGCGCCTTACGATACCACACCTTCACTCGTCCGATATCGCCCACATTTGTTCAGCAGTGTCCGCTTGTATATGCATGATCCTCGGGAGCCTCATCTTGGTGCTATGAAGCGAATTCTTCGCTATATTCAGGGTACTTTGGACCTCGGTCTTCACCTTCACCGGACCACACCAGCTGATCTTATTGTCTACACGGATGCTGATTGGGCGGGATGTCCTGACATGCGCAAGTCCACCTCTGGTTATGCCGTGTTCCTCGGGGACAATCTCATCTCCTGGTCATCCAAACGTCAGCCTACTGTGTCCAGGTCCAGTGTAGAGGCGGAGTACTGAGCGGTGGCGAATGGTGTTGCCGAAGCCTGCTGGTTGCGCCAACTTCTGCATGAGCTTCATCATCCTCTTCGTCGCACTACCGTGGTCTACCATGACAATGTCAGTGTAGTCTACCTCTCCAGCAACCCAGTCCAACATCAACGAACCAAGCATGTCGAGATTGATCTACACTTCATCAGAGAGCGAGTCGCCCTCGGTGAGGTCCGCGTCCCCGCACGTTCCCCACAACGTCGCGATGCGCCCGATGTCTTCACCAAAGGTCTTCCGACGCCCTGTCTTCACCGAGTTTAGGTCCAGTCTCAATGTACGCGGTGCTCCTAGTTTCGACTGTGGGAGAGTGTTGGAGAGTAGCGTTCGGGAGTGAGTCTAGGCATGAGGCCTGCTATACTTAGCTCCCTCTTACCTATATGTAAACACTATCTATCTCCCGTTCAATGCATTCAGTATTCCCTATACTACTTCTTTCAATATATGCTAATGAAAGCTCTTAGACATAGCGAGATCCTCGTGATCAATGAGACAAATTCAGAAAGTGAGATGGCAAAAGCCATCACAGGGCTTTATTAAATTAAAATATGATACATCTGTCATCCAGGAACCAAAGGTCGACAGTTGGGGCTTTTTGATCCATGACCACGATGGTGATGTAGTGATGTTGGGCCGAGGAAGATCGAATCAGTAATGTGCTAAGTGCCTTCCACATTGAGTTAATTGCCTGCTTGCAATTCAATTGGGAAGTTGAGCCTTAGCTTGAGACAGATGCACTCAACAATTCTGTAACAATTCTGTTAGCTCTGCAGTCCTGAAGCTTTGATGTTCAACTAGAAGGGGACGTTGGGTCAAAAAAACTAGAAGGAGGCTTGATTGAGGAGCTCACTGACACCGATTGACAGATAGATCTTCAGCAACCCATGACCGTGCCTATACCTCCCATGGAAATTGTTCCATTTCATGACATCATCAAATTTGACAACTAGTTGAAACCAATTTTCAAATCTGGTTCTAGAGCCTAGAAATAAATAAGCGGGCCACGAAATCAGCTTATCCTTGAGAACTGGTTTTAAGAAGATGTGGACGTATTACATCTCAAACTCCAATTTTCCAGAATCTAAAAAATTTAATTAAAAATAGAAAAACTCTTAACTTGAGAGAATACAAGTTGCTCGTCACAAGATTTTCGCTCATAATACTGCACAAGCATTTCCTATATTTTGAACCCACTTCTCTCTCCTTTTCTACCATTATTACTAACTCACGCAAACATCACTTGTCACTGGAAGTGGATTCATAACCTTTTGTATTGAACTCTGATAACTTTTCATTACATATTGCAATCTCGGATAATTTTAACTTGTAGTTGTAGATGGTATGAAGAACAGCAATCTTGCCATATACCACACCTCTATATGAGGTCATATATGGGAGATTAAGATTTTAAATTGCAGGGCCATAAAAAAACTTATAAGGACTATAAGCGTGAATAAATGATTTTATATCAACTACAAAGTTTGAAATGCTTTGGATCTCTATAATATCGATATAAACTTTATTTTCTTCTTACTTCACATGAAAAGATTCAAGCATATTTGTTTGTCAAGTATCTTTAGATCCTGGCTCCTGAGAATCACCTCCAATTGGTGGAACTTAATTAGAAAATTCAAAGTTTCGGAAAGCATTTTGATTTTAATATAGCCCTTACACTATAGTACAGTGAGAGCATGAGTCATTCGACATCACAAGAGACTCACCTTGCCGAAATAGTCTGTAAATGTACGTAGTTCACCCTTATCCAAGTTCTTGTTCCAAATCTAGCGACAAATAGTATCTGTCAAAATTGTTAATTGAAACAATGAATAAAGCATGGATGGGAAAGAATTGAAGGCCTACCTTTTTCATTGCTGATGATTGTTGGTTCAACAAAACAGGTACCTCGGTCTGCAATGTTAATAGGGAGATGAAGACAAAATATAGAGATTTCATGATGTAACTAGAACAGAAGCATTTGTTGTTGTGTTAGGGAACTTGTATATTGCCGTAAGGAAAATCATGATTTGGCCATTGCCAAATATAATCCAAGTATTCAATGCTTTCCCTAATTCCTTTGAAGTGTCCTCCATCCTATGTAAATCATGTCAAGCTCATCTAGCTTCCTTTGCCAAGGATAAAAAAAAAAAAAAAAAAAAGCTTCCTTTGCCACTTAGTCACAAGTAAAAAAACTATCATGTGTCCCATTCTTCTACACTTTTTGGGTCTCCAATGGCTATTCACAGCTACTACCTTAACACCAACGAAGAGTTTGATCCAATGTTTTATTCTGTCATAATATATTGATTCAACATTAAAAGAATATTGATTCGAGTAGCTCAGGCAAATCGATTCGACATTAAAAGTATACTGATTCTTTCTCAAGTGAGAAATATCTCTCGTGGAGGGTGCGTTCTCTTTGTGGTCTATGGTGCGCAGCTCAGGAAATATCGATACAGCTACAGAGCCAATATCAAAGACTCTCACCATGCATAGTGCAACATGCCGACAGGTAATATGCCAACACGACAAATGTGACAATACTAGCACAGGATTAGGATGTTCGTGCAAATGTATTAAACTGACTAATTAAGAGTGTCCTAGGTGGCAGGGACTTGTTTTCTTTGAGGAGACATTGACGAGGAATTGGAGCACCCACCAGACGTTTTTTTGAATCATAGACAATAGCATAGGTGACATTGTTCTGAAATGATTTGCCAACCATGAAGAAATGCGCTATGACATTGGTGTAGTGTATTTCGCCAACATGAAAGGTGTGCAGAACAACTCGTTGCAAGCAGAAGATCATGGGTAATGAGGGGAGATGGCGTCGTACACCATCAATGGCCTTGACTCCGATAACACACCACACCAGTATCTTATATTCTTTCAAAGGATTTATTTACGTAGTTTGGGGAATACATCAGTTCCAACATGGCCGTGAGGGGCCATGTTGATCGCAAAAAAAGGTCGTGAGGCATCATGACCATAGGCAGGTAACAACCGTGATCACTGTGTCCTGAGTCGTGCCTACACCATGGATTTAAGGTCCTTGATGTGTCCCAGAACATGGAAGATGCAGTGGCAATTCCACTGCAGCACCTCTACTGATGCGTCTGCCTCGTTGATGAGCTCTTCTCCACGTCCACCACCCATGGCCACGGCATCCTGTTGCTAGCCTCCTTGTGTGTGTGCTTGTAGGAGTATATTTAATCTGTGTGCGGTGCGTTCGGTGGACCGACCTGTTGAACTACTGTGTAGTCTAGCACTCTAGCTACTAGTGCTCGATCCAAATACAAGATGAAGAATTTCCTCGGGATTATTGGAAGTGGTCATTTTGTTTTTTTGGAACGGTCACTAATTCACCATAGATTAAAAGAGTGGATAGCACTGAAAGGAGTGGTCCAATACCCAGTGCGAAAGCCCAGAAGCGCTTGGTATTACATTATTGCTTCCTAGAAATTTCATTTCTATGTTTCAGTTTAGCTGGTCCATATTTTGTGTGTGCAATGAGCCAATGAGCAGTATCATTTTTGTCTACTGATGCTTCAATTTCAGCACATAGTTTCATTAGTTGCTTCTATTTGAACTTCAGATGAGCTAAGTTTTTGTTCCAGCAGATACTATAGTTTGACATGTGAAAGAGATTGATCAGGGGATAATTGCTTGATAGATTGATGGTGTACAGAGTAGGTTACATATATAGGCAAGGATCCCTATGGTTTATAGAAACACCCAATCAACGGTAATCCTTGCCTAATCTACCATCTATCTAACATTACTCCTAAGGCAGCCAGCCTAATGGACAAGGCGCCAGGTCCAATGGGCGCACAATCTAACAATCCCTCGCAGTCGAATCGTTAGCCACTTTGCATGTTCAGACTGGACCTAAACTTTGTGAACACTAAGGAAGGCAGCCCTTTGGTTAAGATGTTTGCATACTGTGAAAAAGTAGGGACATGCAGAACTCGAACATCACCAACAGTGACTCACTTTTGGATAAAGTGAAGATCGATCTCAATATGCTTGGTATTCGAGGTCATGTAAACGGCATTGATATTGTCACAATATACTTGTGTGGCGCGCCTGAGGGGCCGTGTAGCCCCAAGAGAAGCTGGCGCAGCCAAGTGGCCTCTGCAACTCCATTTGCCACTCTGTGATACTCGGTTTCTGCACTAGATCATGACACGGTGTTCTGATGCTTGGAGGACCAGGAGATGAGGTTGTCCCTAAGGAACACGGCATAGCCCGAGGTGGACCTGCGAGTGTCCGGGCAACCAGCCCAGTCAACATCAGTGTAGGCAACAAGATTAGTTGAAGAGGACGGTCGCAGGAGCCCAAGATGGAGAGTGCCTCAAACGTAGCGTAGTAGCCACTTCAAGGCTACAAGATGAGGCTCACGGGGATCATGCATGAAGAGGCAAACTTGCTGAACCGCATACGAAATGTCTAGCCGTGTGGACATCAGGTAGTGTAGAGCTCCAACAAGACTGCAAAAATCTGTTGGATCGGACATAGGGCCCCCCTCAACTACAACAACCTTCGGATTGGTGTCAACTGGAGTGGAGCATGTCTTGCACTCTGACATCCTAGCACAACTCAGAATATCCACCATGTAATCGTCATTTGTGAGAGGAGACCGTCGCCCGCTACCGAGCCTACATGCCGAGGAAGTGATGCGGGACACCAAGATCCTTCATAGCGAACTCTTCTTTGAGTAACCGACGACATGATCTGCCGGAGGAGATCAGGTGAGGAGGCTGTGAGGACTATATCATCCACACAAAGCAACAAGTAGGGGCGTGTCGGAGCCATGTCGCACTAGTAATGAAATGATTTTGCGAGACACAACAAAATCTTTACTTCAGGCGTTAAGTTTGCCCACCATGGTTAATGGTCCGATTAGAATGCCTGCCATGGAAAATGGATAAGCTTAACTGGCCTGGGGTAGGGCCCGATAACATTATGTAATATATATACAACACAGAAACCCTAACTCTCCCTCATTCCACTCCCACCCCGCCGCACCAGAAACCGCTCGGGCGGACTTCTTTTGCGCGTGCCTCCCCTCTCTCTCTCGGGCTCCTTCTCTTGCCGGCAGCACCTCTCCCTCGCTCGGTGGCGGTGAGGCCTTCCCTCGGCCGGTCGTGGGCGGCCATGGTGCGGTGGGGAGGGGCGACAAAGGGCGGATCCGGCGAGGCATCATATGCGACAATTGGTGCTCCTTCCCTGGCGTCAGTGCTCCTTCCTCGGCAGTGGACGGCGTGCAGGACGCGGTGGGAAGGGCGGATCCGGTGGATCGAAGCCTCCTCAAGCAGATTCGGATACCTAGAGGTGGATCCAGCCACCCCGGCGGTGGATCCGTCCATGCGAGGGCGAATCCATCCAGCGGCGGTGGATCCGGCCTCGCTACGTTCTACCTTGGTGGATCGAGGTAGGCAGCGCGGGGAAACTAGAGGCTAGGCACAGACCGATAGTGGTTGTGGCTCGACGCAAGGAAACTGGAGGCGACAATGGAGCGGATCGACGCTGGAGCAGATCCAGCCGGCGCCATCGGTGGCATCTGGGTCAGGCCCAAAACCCAACCGGGTCTGGTCTTTTTTTTGTTCTCTAGATGGTTTAACCGTGGCGATCTCATTTCACCCACCACGGGAAAAAAATTATTTTCCGTGACCTTTGAAAGGTGATGGGCAGGCTTGCCCACCTACAAAAATTAAAAATGCCCATCACCTAAAATATTTTGGTTAGTAGTGCCGGTAGACAAAGATTGAGGTGTGTGACTTGGCTTCAACGAACCCAATCGACTGTACCAGGCGCAAGGGGCTTGCTTTAGCCCGTACAGATACTTCCGGAGGTGGCAAACGTGGTCCGGACGAGAAGGATTAAGAACCTCATCTCTGTACGCCAATTTACTACCGATAATAATTGCTCTGTCGAGTTTGACCCCGCTGGTTGTTCTGTGAAGGTTCTTCCGTCTCGGAGAGAGATCGCTAGGTGTAATAGAAAGGTGTAAAAGAAGCCCCAACCCCAACACGTCTTGCTCATAAGGTTTCTCTGTTTGATCACTATAACATAGCTTATATCGCTGTCAGTTCATGGTACCAACTTGCAACAATAAACAGTCTCATACTTGTAGACTTTTGAAATTGACTGCTATAACAGGCATCACGTTGATTCTAGATTGTAGAATTATTTGAGAAGACAGTTTTAATATTCAGCCAGGAATAAGTTTTATTTTTGTATTAGTGCTTTTTACTTTACTAACCTTTCCATTGTAGTCACGAACAGCAAATACAAGCTTTGTCTCCTGCATTCCCTCGTGCCTTAGACATTCCTGAAAAAAATGAATATATCAGAACCTGTGCTGGCGTACTCCTTTCATACTTTAGAAAATGGTGAAAATTCTTCTCAAGTGAAAATTCCTTTATCTGTTAATATAGAAAATTCGAATATTTAGTCACCTAAGTAGTTTTTTTTTAGGGCATGCTTAACGGGATGATGGTCTTTCCATGCTGCAATATGCCGATCATGCCAATTTGTTTTTGCATGACGATACGCTACAAGATTGAGAACGTGTGGCGGTGATCAGCGCTACTGGCAGTGCTAGGGTGTGGTTGGGGCGGCGGCAGCGGCGTGGAGGCAATGTGGGAGGGGAGGGCGGCGGCGTGAGCCACAGGGAGAGAGAGGAGAGCAGCGGTGGCATGTGTGAGAGCAGAGGGATAGGGGAAAGAATTCTTTATTTCTTTCTTAATCTCAAATAGATACAATAGCTCTGTATTTATAGTCTCTCGAGCAGACTTGCACGCTAAGCAATGTCTATTCTGTTTCCTATTAAATATTTTATTTCCTAAATAAATTCCCTTGCTGACAAAGGTGACGACGGGGGGTGGCGCTGGGGCTGCTGCCCTCTCTCTTGCGTGCCTGCTCCCCTTGAGGGCCCGGGCTGGGCTATGACAGAGCTCCCCCTTTTCCGCAACAGCGCGTCCTCGGGCTATATTTTTGCTGGGTTGTCCGCATCGATGGAGAGGTTGAAGCACCATGTCCAAGGTATGTAGTAGACGCTGCCGCATCCACTTGAATGTGCAGGCCAACTGTAAGGGTGTGTGGAGAGACTCCAGTGGGATGAAACAGATGCCGGAGTAAAAGTGACGCTGCCGGGACGTAGTAGCTATTGTAGCAGATGACGCCCTTAAATAGCGCCCAAGCCGGTGCTCCCACCTAAAGCTCGATGGTGTCGGTGATGCTATGGAGCTCGCGGTTGGTCGACGTACCAAAGGCGAAGCTAGATGAATGCCTCCGTGGTAGCGAGGAGTCGACGAGGTAGAAGACTGGCGCGTCTAACACATTCTCCCCGATCGTCATTCTTACCGTCGCCGGAGGGGTTGTTGGTAGAGTGGTCGCCGGTAGCCATATTGTTGGATGACCAGGGTGGAGAGAGGTTGCTGATTTTGACGCGGGTCGAACGAGCCACGGGCATGCTATTGGAGGGAGCGCCTTCTGTTCTGGCGGCCAGATGGCTAGCAGGTGGAACTGGATGTCGGTCGTTGGGGTCGTGTTGGTTGTGACCATGATGTTGATGGTGTCGCAGCTGCCGTCATTGTTGATGGTGTTGTCCATTGGGGGTCCAAGGTCACATGCGAGGCTCGCATGAAGACCCCTAGTCCTCCCATGCCGCACCTATCGATGGAAAGTCGTGATACCGTCCATACTTGTCTAGATAGAAGCATTGCAGGTTGAAGAGTAGTTACATGATTACATCCAAGTAACCCATGATGTGGCGAAGGTGGCGTCATCATACGATGGTGGTGTTAGTCCTGCCATGAACTGTTGATCGGACGGGGATGGAGTCGGATTAGGCGCTAGATGAAGTAGCGACAGGCTGATCCATGGGTGAGGTGCTAAGGGGGGCGCTAGGGGGCTCCCTTTGCTTGCGTGGCCACAAGGTGGCCTGCTTTCGAACAGATGGTGCTGATGCTCCCTTGCTTGTGTCGACACGCCTGTCAGGTGTAGAGGTGTTGCAAAACGGATCTACTACTGCCTTGGTGGTTGTGGTGACACCCTCAGTGGCGAGGATGTTGTTGGCGCTCCTAGTGGCGTCAAGAGCGACATTGTCATGATGTTAGTGACAGTGGCTCCATGTGGGTTGGGATGGACATGCCTGGTGACTGCGGAATGGATGGAGACGTGATCTGCGAGGTTGTGGACGTTGTTGGTTTTCATGGTGTCGGCAATGTCAAGGATGTTGGGACATTTTGTCGATGTCTGTGTCGATGTTAGGCGACGTCATTGTGTTGTTGGTGGCAACGTCAGGCGATGTTGTTGTGGCATCGAGGATGGTGATGGCACTGACGTTTCTGATGTTCCCAGTGTTAGAGGTGACATTATTGACATAGGAATTGAATTTTCTCAACTTTTTTGAGGGGCGAGAGGGGCGCCTTTGTTGTCCAAAGGCTCCACGGCCACCATTGTTGCCTTTACCACTACGGTTCCTCTTGTTCCAATGGTTGTTCCTATTGTTGTTGCCCCGGGGAGGCGACCTTGAGGGTGCCCGGAGAGGGACGAAGACGTGACCCGTGCTTGGGTAGGGGGCCCCATTGCAGTTCTCCATGGAAAGCTCCTCAAGTATGAGGTCATCACGGGCCTCCGGGAAGGAGGGAAGGGCCGAGCGCGACAAAGAAGATCCCCAATTAATGTAGTTGAAGCACTCGTTCAGGCCACAGATGACATTGAGGACGAGGGTGCGGTCGGTGATGGTCTTGCCGAGGGCGTGAGGTCATCACCATCTTATTCGGATGGTGGCGGTGAGTCGGTAATGAAGAGCTCGCCTACGGGCGAAGTTGCCGAACCGCGCCTCGTGGTGGATGGAGCGGGCCTCACGATTAGCAAGGACTAACGACTTGATGGTGAGCCACGCATGCCGGGCGGTGGAACCACGGGCTTGGATGATCTTGCCGAGGTCATCGTTGAGCGTGGCGACAATCCACAACTTGACGATGGTCCATCCAAGCCCGGTCGGGAGATGGGGTCGGGGTGTTGGTGTAGCCCCGGCGGGCTACCCCCGTAGGACGAATCTCTCAACTAGGCTAATCTTAATGCACAAGGATGTGTGCAAACGGAACATCTTGCTTCTATTAATTTCGGTGCCGTCCTTACAAGGCCCCTTGGGGGTCATTTTATAGTCCGTAGACTATTACAATTCGATTTTACCCTTCTACCAACCCTAGGTTCCGGCTCCTTCGCCCGCGGGGGGGTAGAATGGTATTTCCGGCTCCGTGATCCCGTCCACCTCGTGGGGCCGCCCTGCACGGCAACGCGTCGGCACTGCAAGACAAAGTAAGAAAAGCCCTCGACCTCAAGCCCTTCGAGGCGGGTGACCGAAAGTGTCCTTTCGACCACGGGCGAATCCCGGGGATTCGCCCTGGTCCTGAGCCTATGCCCGGCGTTTCGGCACTTCATCGGACCTCACCGAACGTCTGTACATCCGCCGATTTGTCCCTTGATACCTGCCCGAATGTAAGCACTCTCGCCCGAAAGCAAGCACTTTCGCCCGTCGCGCTCTCCCGCACGGCGAGACCCGGGCGAAAGCTTTCACCTTCGGCTTCTTCACCCGAACACCATCGCTTTAGCTTGCCGCAGCCTTCCTCATGGTGGTGACAAGACGAAGGCCCTGACATCCGACGACGACGGCCGGACGCCAGTGCCTTCGCACATTGCAGCCTCCTTCTGAAGTTGGGCCGAGCGAATGGCTCGACCTTCGGCCTCCTTGGGCGACGCGCGACCGCCGCCCGGGCCGTGGAACCCAACTCTGCTGCTTTCGTACATGCGAAACCCTTGGCCTTCGGCACTCAAGGCCGAATGTCCTAGCATTCGCCCTCGAGTCGTCTTCCGCCTTTGCTTGAGATCCTTGAGGCCGGCCAGGTAGGGGTGGGCAACCTTGCCGCTCCCCCCAACGGTAGCCCTCGAGACCCGGAGGCAAGGGGCCTTTCACCCTTCCTGCGGTTTCGACCTGTCGACCTGGAAGAAACCCCTCAAGCCGAAAGCTTTGAATTGATTGATTGATTTTTTTTTTTTTTTTTTGGCGAGGCGAGGCGGCGGCTCCTCGGGCTGCGAGCCCGAGGCGGCCCGGCGGGGGCTGCGCCTCCGGGGCGAGCGAAGTCCCCTATATATGGATCGCGGGCCTGGAGGCGGCGATCCCCCCGCTCACTTGCTCTCTTGCTTCAGCTTTGGGCGCGCGAGGCCGCCGACCCGCCCGAGCTTTCGGAGGTTTTCGGCATTCGGAGTTTGGTGGCTTTCGGCGTCGAAGGCCTTTCTCGGTTTCGTCGCCGGTAAGTTCTCTTTCCTCTAACTTTCCATTTCGTTGTGACGGGCGCCTCTTTTATTTTAGGGTTTCGTCGTTTCCTATTTTGTATTCTAGGTTTTGTTGATTCGGTAGAATGTCGGGTCCATTTGCCGGGATCCGGTTCTTCGTCAAAAGTTCGGATCCACCGGTAGCTCAGAGTCGGTTTTCGGCCCCGTAATCACGCGAGGCCTCTTCAAAGCATCAATCCGCATCTCTACTCTAGCTCAAATGATAGCGTTTGAATCTACAAATCGGTCGGACCTCAAGCTGCGAGACGGGGCGAATCGATGTGGATATTACCGGGTCGCCCGGTTGGTGGTCGAATGTCGGTAGAACTGAGCGGACCTTTCGGCGGAACTGAGAAATCCTTTGAAGCCGCCGGTTGGTTCGGCGCCGAAAGCTTTTCCTATGCCGAAGGTTCGGGGGAGAATCGGGGCCTTCGTCTCATAAATGAAATTTCTTGGCTCGGAACCTCTCGAGTTTCGGAGGGGCGTCTTGAATGACTATGTGCGGAAGGGTTTCATGGACGGCGCACAAGGACGATTTTTTGCCGGGCAGAGTGGGGAGAAGGTGCGAATCCTAGACTGGGGAAGCGGTCGTCTTCAAGGATTACTTCAGGGCTGGGTTTACCGTGCGCCTGCGAAGATACTTTCATCCGGGCGCAGTTCTTGGCGTTTCGGGCCGGTTTCACCATCGGCGCCCGAATGCGTTTCCCGCTGGCGCTTTTCGTATGGGCTATGAAGATGATGGGAGCCCCCCGTAGGCGTGGAGACCTTCGTGCAATTCTATGCTTTGCATAAGAAGCCAAAAAAGTTCGGGATGTGAGGAGGGAGGAGCATTGTTTAAATGCGTTTTGGCGGTTATCGTTTATCCCGAAGGCCAACATTCGTATTGCTCCCACCTTCGCAACAAGTGGACCGGATGGACTCGATTACGGTTTTTATCGCGAAGTCGGCGCCCGAAATGAGCAAGAAGCGTCCACATCCGCCTGCCATTTAACGGCGCTTGAGAGCGAATGGTACCGCTGAGTGCCAAATGCTATGCTCATGCCTTTGAAGATGTCGATGGGGATGCTTTGAAGCCACCTTGGCGTTTTTGATTACCCGCGCGGCAAAGTACAAGAGACTTGGTTGAGGAATGGATCGCTTTGGGGGTTCGGCCGCTGAGCTCACGGGTGAAGTTCGACATACCGAATCCAACCTATGACTACGAAACCAATGTCATTAAGGCCACCGTTCCTTCTCGTTTTCATTCGAAAAAGGCCTTTTTGGAGCATGTGGTGGACGAAACTGACGCTGTACTCGGATCCGTTGCGAAGCGGGAGTATGACTTGGCTTGCGAGATCCTAGGGGATAAAGCTCGAATCAACAGAGCTTTCGACGCCATGGAGGTTCCTTACCCCCATCGTCTGTCTCCGGAGGAGGCTAAGGCGGAGAGAGCAGCACGAAAGGCGGCCTACCGCGGGAAAGCCGTTGTTCGAGATTCGGCCCCTCTCGAGCGGGTCAAGAAGCAGAAGACGTCTCACCCTCGGGGACCGAAAGAGCCTAAAGACGTTCAGGTAGGTCGAGAACTGGCTAAGGTTCCAGGCCTGCGTAGCCGAAAGGTCACGTTCGGCCGCACTCGTCTTTTTGGGATAGTTACTTCTGCTTCGGTATATTACACTATCTTTAAGGGGCATTCGATTATCACTTTCGTCATTTCACTATGTTTGCTAATGTTTTACATTCGTACTGTTTTCCAGGTCCTCTCCAGCGATTCTGAGGACATGGCCGGCAAAGGTGTCAAGGACCCCCTCGCCACACTGAATGATGCCGGAGACACCACGTCTTCCGGCCCCCCCTTTGCCCCTGTTAAGCGGCCGCGCGAAGCCGCTCCGGCGTCGAATGCCGCGGCCCAGAAGAGGCCGAAGACTACTCCAGCTCCGGAGGCCGCTGCTCCCTCGTCTTCGTCTCCCAAGGCCGCTCCGGGTAAGTCTCGGTTTTATCGGGAATTTATGAAGACATCCGGCATTTTCAAGGAGACATTATTTGGATTCGGCTCACTCTCCCTCGGAAGCCATTCAAGTGATTTCAAGGAGACTATTGTGTACTCCGGGATCAGTTCTTCCGCTTCCGAGGAGATGAGTCCGAGACGGGAGAAGACTTACAAGCTTGCGTGTTGTCTAGGAACGCATTCGGATGCCCGACTGGTGGCGGGGGTAGATCCGCGAAGGCTGCCGCTTCTTCCTAATGCCGAAGGAGTGAAATTCGCTACCGAATGTTCAACCTCCTTCGCGGCTCCCCAAACTGAGAAGGAGCTTCTGAAGACGGATCCCCAGCGGCTTTTTGACGCCCTGAATTTTTATGCATCCGGGGTAAGTTTTTTGATTCGGCTTTTATGATATCCGAATGTATTGCTTTCGGAAATTTGATGACAATTTGGCTTTCGGTTTTTCTTTCCAGTCGATGCTTGTTGCCCGGACCTTGGAGAAACAATTCCAAGGTCAAGGCAGTAAGCTTCTAGATGCCGAGAAGGCAAAGACCGAGAAATTGGCCAAGGAGTTGAAGCAGGCCAAGGACTCAAAGACGAAAGCCGAGCATCGGGCCGAAAAGGCCGAGAAGACGTCGGTGAGCCGCTCGTAAAATTTCGACTTGGAGGCCGCGGCGGAAGCTGAGAAGAAGCCCGGTCGGCCGCGTGCGCTCTTGAGAGTGAGACGAAAGTTGGGATCTCGGCGCCCGGCGTCTCTCGGCCACATTCGGGCGACGGCCGGACGAGGGGCTCGGTGAGAAAGAGATGCTCACGGCTCGTGCAAGAAATTAGGGGTATGAATGACCGGGTGGAGGCGGACGAGGCTATGCCTCTCTAGAGACCCTCCGGGCTTTCGGCACCGCCTTGCATGAGCTAGGCTGCACGCATATTGGCCGAGTGGAGCGAATGATGATCCGGCCACTTCTTGGCGTACTCCGCCCGCTCTTTCGGCGGCCGGTAAATTTTATCAAGGCTCTTGGTGAAGGGTGGGAGGGATCTCGCCATGTACCCTTGGACGAATCCCGAGCCGTGGTAAGTTTGGGTCTAAAGTTGTTTATTTATTTTGTTAATAGTTTTTTTTTTAGTGGGATTCGTCCTATTTGCCTTTGCAACTGCTAATAAATTTTGCTTGTCCAACTTTGCAGGGCCCTGAGGATAAGGCGGAGATTCGGGCGAAGGTCGACGCCTTCATCGCGGAGCGGGACGGCCGGAACTCCCAGGCCGAATGTGGGAGCCCCTCCACCGCCGGAACTCCTCCAACTCCGCCCCCCCAGCAGGACGCTGAAGATGGCCAGCACCCGTCCCAGGATAGGGTAGAGTAGATGATTTTTTATTCGTAGTTTGCTGGATTTGGCCTGGACGGCCTTTTTGTAATGATACAATGGTTGAGAAATTTTCTTAAACTGCTTGGCAGGTTCCCGATGAGGGGACTTCCGATATATTGGAAGATTCGTTTCCTTTACGAGTTGAATGCAACGGATTCGGCGTTAGCAGGGCTTCCTGGCTTAGGTCCTTGGAAATTCGGCCTGATGGGACGAATGAGTTTTTTGCTTCTCGCCGAGAGAGGCTTATTCGTCGGGGCATCACATGCTTGACTTTTGGAGTACTTTTCGTTCCCTACGCTGAGACAGAGAAACTTAGTTCGTGGTGTTTTACTTGAGCCGAAAGTAGAGATAAAAGAGGAACCCATTGAGCTTTTCGGCTCCTAGATATAGGTATTGCTCGTAAGGGATCTTTGGTTGAATAAGCCGTGTAAATGATACTTTTCGATTAAGAACGGTTTCGTTTCCTCGGAAAAAGTTGTCTTTACAAGAAACCCCTCCCCTTTTTGCGAGGAGGCGAAAGTTGTGCACTTTGTCGAAAGTGATTTTATCTTTCAATCACGTTAGTACATTTGTCGCGTTAAGCAGCGTGTAGAGCTGGCTTATTTCTTGGTCGAATGCTATCTATTTGGACATTCGGCCATCTTGGAGCTCTGACTTTCTCTCTTCTCCTTGGTAATCGGCAGGCGTGGCGAGTGCTTGACATTGCTACGTGGCGGGGTCGGGCGAATGTGTGATCTTTCGGCCTTCATTAATGGACCTTCTTACACACTCGGCGAGGTTCAGCCTTGCACATGTCATGCGGTAGGGGATGGACTCGTGCAATGGAGAATCTTTGTCTCGGGATTCACCGAGCATTCGGGCGCTTGATTTTCGATGTTCGAGAGGATTGAGCTACCGTTTATTTGAAACCCGGATATTGTCGGTTGACGGGGGTGATCCCCGCTAGGCTGAGTTGGTCGACGCTGCATACGCGGCTCTTTTCAGTCTTGATGGGGACTCTCACATGGTGAGGCATCCCTTCGGTGGGCTAGTTTTAACTCTCCGCTTCTCTTTGGCCGAATCGCCTCCGCCTTCCCGACTCCTCTCAATCCTATTTGGCGAAGCCCGGGGAGGTGTAATTCCCTATTTCGCCTCTTATTTTTTCTTTGTTGTCTACCTAGGAAGGTTGTTGTCACCTATGCAGCTTGTTGCTACTTACGAGAGATGTGACCCTCGGGGGTCTTTTTATAGTGGCCTTGGATGTCCTTTCACGAATCTTTGGCCTTTATTGTTTTTGATTTGCCCGAAACATGCAATGGATGACTACGAGACCTTTCGACTTTCATTGATTGCGCATACCTACTTATTGTCCTTTTTCGGACTTGATTGTATTAATCCACTGCGTCGCGTCTTTACTAGGCGACTTGCATTGGTGGGCGAACCTAACTTTTTTGCAAGTTTCGGTTGGCTTGGGCGTTTTTTGCCTTTTGCTCATTTTGGGATTGTCCATTTGTGACTTTCTCCGACATTCGGTCCTTTATGACCTTGGTCTTTCGGCTTCTCAAGCCTCTTGTTTGCTGATCTTTTCAGCATATACATCTTTTCAGATACGTGATATGCCGAATGTAGCAAGAATGATGAAGTCGCTTCTTGCTTTTTCGCTTTCTTTGATTGCTCTTATGCTTGGGGAAAACGGAACCTTTATAGGGGCTCACAACCGAATGTTTCAGGTTTGCCTCATTAAAAAACCTCACACCCCCGAAAGGGCTTCCCCGAGTGAGGAAAAAAGAGCGCAACCCTATTGTAGCTTCTGTGTTAATTATTACAAACCATGGAGAAAGAAAAGAAAATTACAACTCCCAAAGACCAGAGGCATTCGTCACGCATAGAATCTGCGGAGATTATCTGCGTTCCATGTGTGCATGGATTCGTCGCCCTCTTCCGTCCGTAGGCGAAAGACTCGTGCTTGACCATGCTTGCGACGACGAAGGCCCGTACCATTGGGATTGTAGCTTGCCCCGCTTGTCGACATCTTGGGACGATGACGAGATCGCCCGGGTAGATGTTCTTTCGAAGGATCTTCTTGTCCCTCCGGCTTTGCGTTTCCTTGTGGTAGTTGTCGAGGTTCTTCGCGGCCGCAACTTTCGGAAGTCGGATGTGTCGCATCTACAAACCTTTGAATTTCAGTTACATCGGCTATCGCGCGTCGAAATGAGCCTAGCTTGAGCTCTTCGGGTGTTACGGCCTCCGCGCCATAAAGTAGGCGAACGGGGTGAACCCGGTTGCCCGAGACTTCGAGATGTTGTGGCCCTGCACTGCAATCGGTCATCAATTTACGGCCATTTTCCCTTGCTTGCATCCCGAGACACTTGGAGACAAATGAGAAGATTAGGCCGTTGGCCTTTTCAACCGCTCCGTTGTTTTGCGGATGGTAGACCGGTTTAAAGTTACTTTGATGGAGAGCTCCTCACGAAGTTCGAAACTCAGTTGAGTCGAACTGCTTGCCGTTGTCTACAGTTATGTAAGATGGGACTCCGAAGCGACAAACTATCTGTTGCCAAACGAAACTGATCAAGGTGGCTGAGGTGATTCGAGCCAGGGGTCTTGCTTCTATCCACTTGGTGAAATACTCAAGTGCCACGGCGGCGAATCTCACGTTCCCTGGTGCTGTTGGTAATGGCCCAACTATGTCTACGCCCCAACGCTGAAGAGGCCAGGTTGGCACTATCGATCTGGTTGGGTTGGATGGCGCGTTTTGCTTCTTGGCAAACATTTGGTAGCTCTCACATGTCTTTACCAGTTGTTTGGCGTCTTCGGATGCCGTAGGCCAGTAAAATCCTTGTCTCATTGCTCTGTGTGCGATTTCGTGAGGTCCCCTATGAGCTCCACACATTCCTCCATGTATTTCTTCTAGAAGCTTTCGTCCTTCTTCTGTGCTGATGCACCTTAGCTTCGGAGCTACTATGCCGTCTTTGTATAATTCACCTCTTATGATTGAATAATGCTTTGTTCGCGACTCCATACGTTCTTTGCTCATGCTTGGATTCGGGCTCATAGGTGCTCGTTAAGAATGCAAATATGGGGCTTCTCCAGTCATGGCTTGCGATGGCGTGAATGCTCTTTGGCGCTTCCTCTTCATCTCTGATTGCTTTAGCTGAGAGTTGCTGGAAGAAAACATCCGGTGGGGTCGGGATCCCTAAAGTCTTTGCTTTTCGCCAACTCGTCCGCTTCTCTATTTTCACCTGCGTGGTATGTACTTTATTGAGAACCCGCAAAGTGCTTCTCCATTGATCTTACCGCTTTGTAGATATCGATAAGAACGGGTTCCTCATTTGTGTACTCCTTCTCACAATGTCCACCGACCACCCGAGAATCTGTGCGAATGATGCATCTTTTAACTCCCATAGCCCTTAGCTTTTGGAGTGCTAGCAATACTGCCTTCGTACTCGGCCGTACTTAGCTTTCGGAGTGCTAGCAATCTGACTTCAGACTCGGCTGTATTGTTGGTGCTTGTGAATTGCAACTTTGGTCGTGTATCTAATTGGCGGTCCCTCGTTGGGGTGTCGGGATTGCCGAAACCTGACCCCCTTATCGCACAGGGCTCGTCGCAATATGCCGCCCGTAGGTTCGTCAAAAACCTCGGACCGGATTCGCGGCGGTGTCCAATGCTATGAAATCAGCTATCGCCTGTGACTTTATTGCTGATCCGTGTTCGTAATCAATCAGTCGTTGAGCTCACCTGCCCACTTTCCGATTCTTCCGACGGCCCATTTGTTTTCGAACGGGGCCTCGAGTGGCCGTGAAGAGATAACCCGGATCTTATGTGCCTAAAAGTAATGTCTTAGCTTTCGGCTAGCCATCAGGACCGTGTAAGCTATCTTCTCTAATTCTGAGTAGTTAAGCTTTGCCGCTGAAAGGGCCTCAGATACGTAATAGATGGGAAATTGTTTAAGCTTGTTTTCATGTTCTTTCTCTTCGACCGGGACTGCACTACGCGCCTTTGGAGATGCCGCCAAGTACAACAAAAAAAATCGCTTTTGGGGACGGTTTCGTCATGGTTGTCGGGTTGGTGAGATAGTCTTTTAAGTCTTGGAAAGCTTTTTTTGCTTTCGGGACCCCATTCAAACTCGGTGCTATTTTTGAGTACCCTGAAGAGTGGCAATCCCTTCTCAGCTGATCTTGAAATGAACCTGCTGAGCGCTGCCAACCGCCCGGTATGCTATCAGGGGGCTTCATATTTATAATGGCTGAGATCTTGTCTGGATTCGCCTCTATACCCCTGGCTGAAACTAGGCATCCCAACATCTTGCCCTTGGTGATCCCAAAGATACATTTTCCGGATTCAAATTTTAAGCCCGCTTCGTCGAGGTTCGCGAAAAGTTTCTTTTAGGTCGTTGATATGAGATTCTTTTCGCTACGCTTATTACAACTATATCATCCACGTATGTCACCAGGTTCTTCTTTTTCTTTTGTTCTCTAAACACTCCGTCCGACATTCTGGAGAAGGTAGATCCGGCATTCCGCAGCCCTTCCGGCATTCGTTTGAAACAATAGGTTCCCCCTGGAGTGATGAAGCTTGTCTTCTCTTCATCTTCCGGGTTCAGATGGATCTGGTGATATCCAGAGAAGCAGTCGAGCAGGCTCATTCTTTCACAACCTGAAGCCAAGTCGATCAAGGTATCTATTCTGGGGAGGGGGTATGGGTCTTTCGGACATGCCTTGTTTAGATCAGTAAAGTCTACACACATTCGCCACTTTTTGATGTTGGGATCGATGTCTTTTTCGGACCATTACCACATTCGCCGACCCATTACGGGTATTGGGCAGGTCTTATGGCGCTGCGTCGGAGAGTCTCTCGAACCTCGGGCTTCGCTGCGACACCGCTCTTCGGATAACTTTCTCAATCTTTGTTTCTTAGGTTTCACGGTTGGTATGACATTCAGATTATCTTGAGCCGGGCTTGGCTTACTCCTTTTAGGTCCTCTGGCCGACCATGCAAATACATCGGAGTTGGAGTCGAGGAATGCGAGATAAGCGAGCCGCTTCTCCGGTCCTAGTTCGGATCCTATTATGATCTCTTTCAAGACTGTTGTGGATATCGGAACTCTTTTTGGTGGATTCTCTACTGATTCTACTTTCGGTTCTTTGGCGATCTTTGGGTTGTGTTCGAATCTTCTTCTTCGTTTTCATCTCTTTGTCTCCGTTACCTCGTTGATCATCTTTGTAGCCGGTATCGGCTTTGCATCTATTCTTGGGCTGCCTCTTGGTCGCCCCATACGGTTCTGACGCCCGAATGGGGATGGCATTTTCATGCACGGGAAACTTTGCTTGATCACCGCCTCGAACTTGGCGATGACACCCCGGCCAAATATCGTATGCGGGTAGTCTATGTTGACTATGTCGAATGTGATTATTTCGGTTCGGCACAATCCAACCTCGCCGAAAGTTCTTTGCAATGTCTTTCTTGCCTATCGCATCTATCCTCTTTCCGCCGAATCCGAACAAGGAGTTGCCACCGGCCGTAGCAATCGGCGGTCCATATCCATGGTTTGGAAGGCTTTGATGAACAGAATATCTGGCTGAAGCGCCATTGTCTATCAAGATGTTGTGAAGTGTGAACTTGTCGACATTATTTGTTGCCACGAATGCATCCGTATGTGGGTAATCTCTTACCCGAAAGTCGTTTTCGTCAAATGTGATCGGTACCATCGACCGGCTGGCTTTGTTTAGGGGCATCCTTGGTGTTATCGTGTGAACTCTTCTCACATAATCTCTTCTCGCTCTTTTTGCTTTCATGCTCAAGGTTGGATCCTTTGTGATTGCGTAGATGTGACCCCCGAGATGGGAGAACGAGTTTACCGACTGTTTTTCGACTTGCTTCGGGCTTCATTTGCACATTACGCTGCGATTGATCCAAGTTTCGGGGAAGATGCTCGCCATCGATGGTGGCCGAGCTTGTGGAGCATAACCCTGGGTAGTTCAAGAGTACGATTATGGTGATTTTGGAAACATCGGAACGATGCGTTAGCGGAGGTGGTGGTGGCGGTTGGACATTTTGATAACCGAAATAAGCATTCGGCTGTGTGCTGTTGTTTCTCTCATGTTGTATACATGTTTAGGAGCTTGGTCGCTTTGCGTACTTTTCGTCTTTAGATTTCGATCTTTGGCCATCTATCCATACTTGCAATCTCTTTGAAATGACCCATGTTTTTGCCGCAAATGAAGCAAGATATGGCACTTTTCGGACCGTCTCGACCTCTTCCGCGCCCTCGCCCCTAGAGCTTGGCCACCTCGATTGGATTGATTCCCTTAGAGATTGAAGCGTGACCCGGGAATGGTTCTTTGGTTTCGGCCGTATGTGCGAATCCTCTTGTACATTGTTGATGGGGCGAGGGGTCTTGCCACCCCTTGGAGCATTCTTTGTTGTTTGGGTGTGGCGATTGTCTCTCGTCCTTTCTTGTTGCCTTTCTTCTTTTAGGCCTTCTTCGGACTTGGCGAATTTCTTGATCACGGTCATATATAACTCGGTCAAGTCTTTCGGCTCTTCTCTATCTAGAAGTGCGGCGCATTGGCCGATAGCCATGCCCTCAATTCTTTTTTTGCAATTACTACTTCATCCGAGACATTGGGCGTTTGTGCACGGCTGCACAATCTTCTCAAGTATTGAGTTAAAGACTCCCCATCCTCCCGCTTGAGCTTTAGGAAGTCCGGGTTCCCTTTTTTCAAGGCACGGAATCCCTCAAAGGTGATGATCATTTTGCTCTTTTAGTTGTTTCTAGTTTCTTATCGATAGCGGATTTAAGTGCTATGTACCATTCATCGCGATGTCCTCTACCGCCATTATGAGAGATTTTTGCCAAAGTAATCGAATCCCCCCTGCCGAATGTACCGCGGCTTCATAGCTTGCGATGAACTTTCTTGGATCCGATTTCCCATTGAATGACGGTAGCCTAGGCTTATAACCAACCGGCCACGGGCTAAGCTGTAGTTCAGACGAAAGCGGCGAAGCCGAATCGACCTCACCTCCTGCAATGAAAGTGGTTCTTGCTCCCCTTTGGGATGTTTACGTGTTTCTCTCCATCCGCAATATCTCCCGTAGCAGGTTCTCTTTCTCAATGTCGGCGAGCCTCAGCTGCTCCCTAGCCGAATCCTCTCTCCGCCTGGCTGCATCGCCTCTCATCATTGCCTCTTTTCGAGCCCTTAGTTCCCTAAGCTCAGCTTGTCTAAGGCTCAACTCTTGAATCAGCCTTGCCCGCTCGTCTTGCTCATTACCTGGTGCCTGATGATCCTCTGCGCGATTGTCGTCGGCGTTATCTTCATCTTCTGGAGGGTCGGAGCCTCCTGCTCCGGAAGTCCCTGGCCCGGTCAGGGCCCCCGGACCTGTGGCGGCGTCTTCCGCCGCACCTTGGCCTTGGGCGGCCGGCGTGACCTCCACTGGAGGATCCGAAGATGGGTCCGCCGGAGGGGGTCCAGCCGGAGCCGGAGCCGTTGCCGCCGCCTTAGGCCTCCCGCGCGTTGGAGCCATGGGTTGCCTGCACAACCACGGTGGGCGCCAATGTTGGTGTAGCCCCGAAGCGGGCTACCCCCTGGTAGGACGAATCTCTCAACTAGGCTAATCTTAATGCACAAGGATGTGTGCAAATCTGGAACACTGCTTCTATTAATTTCCAGTCGTCCTTACAAGGCCCCCTTGGGGGTCATTTTATAGTCCGTAGACTATTACAAATCCGATTTTACCCTTCCACCAACCCTAGGTTCCAGCTCCTTCCGCCGGCGGCGAGGGGTAGAATGGTATTTCCCGGCTCCGTGATCCCATCCACTCTCGTGGGGCCGCCCTGCACGGCAACGTCGGCACCTGCAAGACAAAGTAAGAAAAGCCCTCGACCTCAAGCCCTTCCGACCAGGTGACCGAAAGTGTCCGCTTTCGACCACCTGAACCGAATCCCAGGGGATTCGCCCCTGGTCCTGAGCCTATGCCCGGCGTTTCGGCACTTCATCAGACCTCGCCGAACGTCTGTACATCCGCCGATTTGTCCCTTGATACCTGCCCGAATGTAAGCACTCTCGCCCGAAAGCAAGCACTTTCGCCCGTCGCGCTCTCCCGCACGGCGAGACCCGAGCGAAAGCTTTCACCTTCGGCTTCTTCACGAACACCATCGCTTTAGCTTGCCGCGGCCTTCCCGGTGGTGACAAGGCGAAGGCCACGACATCCGACGGCGACGGCGGACGCCCGATGCCGCATTACATTGCAGCCTCTTCCGAAGTTGGGCGGCGAATGGCTTGACCTTCGGCCTCCTTGGGCGAATCGCGACCGCCTCGCCCATTTTGTGAACCCAACTCGCTCGTACATGCCGAAACCCTTGGCCTTCGGCACTCAAGGCCGAATGTCCTAGCATTCGCCCTCGAGTCATCTTCCGCCTTTGCTTGAGATCCTTGAGGCCGACCGTAGGGGTGGGCAACCTTGCCGCTCCCCCAACGGGGGTGTACTTGGGAATGTGGTCCTGAAGGGATAACTTGTCGAGGATGAGGAGGACGCCCGAGTGGTTGAAGTTTCTAGAGTCGACGTCGAGGATGGTGGTGACGTGATTCCAGATCTTGTTAACCACGATGGACCGAGTGTGTGGAGCTGTAGGAGGGCCACGCGGCCGTGGTGGAGCATGGTCGCTGAAGATCCGCGGCGGGCGCACCGCCGTAAGATGAGGGTTTTGGGGTGAAGGCGGCGGCGGAAGAAGCAGCCCGCTCTTGACCGCCCCTAGCGGGGCATCGCTGGCCCGTTGGGCGGCGGCGCCTTCTTCCTCGGCCTTGAGAGCACGTGCGAGCAAGCAATGCGGCCCTAAGTGGTGGTGGCGGCGGCGGCCTTCTCCTTGGCCAAGCCCTGGGCAATCTCGGCGGCCTGGATGGCAAAGGAGGCATCGTCATCATTCAAGCGAGGAAAGGCTAGGGGTGTGCTAGGGCCCATCGCTGGTAGGGAGCTGGAGCGAGGTAGGGAGGGCGTGGCGCGGTGGAGGGTCGGCGCACGAGGATTAGGGCGGTGGAAGAGAAGTCCTAATCGTGTCTGACACCATGAGAGCAATATATCTCAAAAATTATTGATTGATAGATGGCAAAAGAGTACAGGTACATATATATAGGGAAGAATCATTAGAGTTTATAGAAACACCCGATCCTTTGGTGATCCTTGCCTAATCACCATCATCTATGCTAATCAACAGGCAGCCCAGCCATATGGGCTTAGGCGCCTGGCCCGTGGCCTATCTTAGGGTGCATATACTCTAACACTAATTATTGGTTTAATTTCTATTGTAATAAGACTTCACAAATTTAGAGATTAGAATAAATTACAACTCAGTGAATAGGTATATCAGTATATGTTGCTAATCATAATCAATAATATTGCGCTAATTCAAACTGTTATGAACCTTAGTTCATATGGGGGATAGGGAGGATAGCACCCAAGGTGCCGGTAATGGTGCGGGGCTGTTACCTGGTCGACCAGGGGAGAAGGAGGTGAGATTTGGGTGAAGGGGATGAGATTAGGAGATAACTTTGTTCATTGTTCATTGCTTTAATTAATCTCAATAGGTGCGGATTACAAATACATATAGGTGCTGGCCTAGCCGGCTGCCCAGCTCCCTAGTCTCTCTTTCATACTATTGTCTCTCGTTCCCACAATGTGAATGCTCTCAATCTTTCAAACTTCAGCCACTACGGTCCAAAACCACTTGTCTCTCTGCTTCTGACCCTTTCGGCGCCGGCTGTACTGCTAGCCCCACATGACACAAACTATTTGTTGCCGGGCTAATTATTCGGTCCAAAACCGGTGATTTAATTAATTTATAATGTTTGGATCAAGGAATTCATGCCCTCGCTGTTTCATTTTTTACCTCATCGGTCAACTCACTCGGTCTTAAATGATCTTTTGACCTGATGCTTGTGGTATACATGCTTTGACAGTGGCCCTAGACTCTAAAACTGATGAGCTCCGCCACTGGCTGTCAGTATTCTATTTGTTTGTGACATGTGGTTTTTATAAATTTTTAGTCTTCGATTTTATGCAATACACAGGGTGCCTTTTAGAAGCAATTAAAATTTAGATCGCTCTGAATGTGAAGGCTATGTAGGAGAGAGATATAATTTATTAGGCTACCGTTCTAAATTTCCACCATTTATCATACCATGATCTGAACAAAAAAAAAAAATATTAGGTTGATAAATTCTCATTATATATTTGTGGTATTGAAAACTATAATTCTTTCCGAACAAAAAAATAAGGCACAAGAGCATTAAATTAGTGAAATACAAAACAAACCTTAAAAACTGTTTCAAGAATATGAGAACTTGCACGGCCTACTTCCTTCAGATCACTGAAATGGAATTCTCTCCTTAAAACTGAGTCTAACATGATACAGAAAAATTTGCATTAAAGGCTGACAACTTACATGTTAAAAATTATGACATCTGAGGCCATCAAAGCAAACAGTGCGCTTTGATTTTGAAATCCTTCATCTTCCTGTGGAGTGAGAAATTGTTGGCACACGTTAGATCATTAAAATGTATAAACAAACTTGACACAAGGTGGCTAGACAACCGCCTGTAGTTTTAACTTAAGGTAGAAACATCTCACGTAGATTGAGAAAAAACCGGAACACCATACCCTACCCACACACAAGGCGTGTTTTGGGAATGCGGGGCAAGCAAGGGTTGTTTTCAACTTGGATGCAGCAAATTCATCCCAGTGTGAGGATTGAACTCAGGCCACAAGGGCGTCAACCAGAGTGCTTAACCAGTCAGTCTAGCATCTTGTGGCAATTCAACATAATTTTGCATAAAAATACTGTTCCTGATCACTTTCGTGCTTCATCTAACACCTTCAAAAGATTGCCAGCGTGCTTTGTGGATGTTAAATAATTTCATTCTCAACACTGATTTTGTCAGGTGGCCCCAAACTTTATTCTATTCTAGATCACCGTTTTCTTTTCCGTTGATTATAATTCCATTCGTATTTGTCGAATCTCTCTGTCCCCTTTCCCATTTCAAGATGTGCTCGGATTCAAAGAGAGATATCCGGCCTATTCATTTTGAAGTGTTAAATGCACCAAAAAAAAATCTCTGATATTCAAGCACTAACGGAGGCAGTTGCCATAAGACAATCTCTCATGTCAAAATTAAGATATTTTGGCACTTCAAAAAAGTTAGAATTTGACTTATTATATTTTACTAGCAAAAATGTCATGCGTTGCAACCGGGATTAAGATATGGATGATTTGGAGTTTCAAAACTGAACAATCATGTTAAGCGTTCCAGCAGCTGGTACAAATTGAACATCAGCCATATCGGTTGGTGGTTTTTGCCAACTGATGCTATTTTTTGTGACAGAAAAACATTGTACCATGGCTGAGAAGCCGGACTGATTTGTTGTGAGAAGATTATATTTGGGTGACACTGCTTTAACTCATATAGGCTAAAAAACATAAGATTATGGAAACGATTTTAACTCATATAGGCATTATTAGAAGACTGAAAAAAATCAAAATGTATGATCTTTTTTTCACCTTTATATGGGGTCCAATGTGTAAAAAGTAACCATCACAATGCATTTTTCCACTGCTCCAGGAGCACTACACAAGCCACAAGCGGCACCGTGATTGAAACTTCTCAAGTTGTCGGCGCTCATGGGGGTGTTGGCGTTGTCGTCGGCAGCAGCGCCCGTGGGGGCATCGTCATTGGCATCGGCGTGGAGGTAGTCGAGATTGCGGTGGCCTCAGGAGGATGGAGCCGTGCCGCCTCGTTGGAGTCCGAGATCGTAGCATTTTTGGAGCTGCTCTCAAATCCCTATGCGTGGATTACCTCAACGATCATCTCGCGTAGGATGGGGAGCACGGCGGCCATGGATTCGTGATCGTGGTGATGGCCGATGGATCGATTGGTCTCCGAGAACCATGTGCCATAGTGCGGACGGAATCCGCGATCGTGAGGGCAGCAGTGGGCGGCGATCGGTGGCGAACGGTGACGCTAGGGTGGCGGCACGTGGGGCTCCATACGTCTTGCTGGTGCGGGAGGGGGCGGCGGCGCGCAAGAGAGGGAAGGCGACGGCTTGAAGGCTTGAGTGCCGACGGTTTTACACCTTTGTTATTTCTTTCTTAATTCCAAATCATTACAGATCCTAGTATTTATAGTCTAGGGAAGACTTGCACGCTAAGAAATCTCCAAAGGTTACCTTATAGACTGGATTATCTTTTACAAAGAAATCTTAAATTATTTTCTATTTTGTCTCAATCTTTTATTTCCTAAATATTTATTCCCTAATATTTATTGGCCTTAAATTGGATGAGGACGGCGGCGGACGGCGGCCACAGTTGACAATAGATATTTGCTAATATTTATTTCCTAATATTTATTTTGACGTAAATTCCCTTTGTTCCTTCTTATGCAACGATTTTGCTGAGATTTGCCTACACAATGCTCAATAGAGCAACTCCAACAGTTTGTTGAACGAGGTTGCTATTCTTAAAAATTTGGCAAAACATGAAAATTTACTTTCCAACAGTTTGCTAAATGAGGTTGTCATCTTTCCCAACTTGTTATTCTTCCCCTCTGCCGCACATATATACGCCACGGTATCCGCCACGCATCCGTGCGTATTAGAAGATGTGGAAGGGCATAAACATAATTTTGTTTTTACGTCTCGGGGCCTGATATAAGTTTTAAGAGGTGAAAGCCATAATCATAATTTTTTTTTGTCCCAGGGTTCCTGATGTGAGTTAAATTTGAATTTGGCAAGTGAATTATACAAAACTGTTGGAGATGAGCTTTTTTTA
Source organism: Hyparrhenia diplandra (assembly GCA_015847255.1). Taxonomy (NCBI): domain Eukaryota; kingdom Viridiplantae; phylum Streptophyta; class Magnoliopsida; order Poales; family Poaceae; genus Hyparrhenia; species Hyparrhenia diplandra. The sequence goes on from JADLZK010011792.1 coordinate 762,187, forward strand.
CTTTGTATATCTTTTTAGAAGTTGCTAAAACTCAAGATTTGTCAAGTAAAATTCGACAAACTGTTGGAGATGCTCTAAGCTGGAACAACACTGTTATTACCAACTATAGCGGTAACTCTATGATATTTGCACTGTTGCAGCCTCCACTATTCAGTTTTTTGGGACATACAAGGTTATATAGTGGATGGAAACATTAATAAGTCATATTAAATTGTAATGTATAATTCCACCGAGTGGTTATCTGAACGGAAGATTTCGTTCATGGCATCAGAAAAATAAAGATTTTGTTCATCATTAAAATGTTGCATCATAAAATGGTTTTTGCATCATTAATATTCTGGTGCAATAGTTGAACTAGTTATCCAAATTATGATGCTTCCTAGTTCAAAAGAAACGAAACATCAATTGTCATGAAAGGTATCCTGACGTACTCTGATTAGGTATAGGGTTCAAATTTATTAGTTTTGTACGATCCCACCTAAATTCCAATGCTATTGTAATGGATGAGTGATTCTTCCGCGCATCTATTTTAGTTACGTATTCGCCGCGACCATGAAATATTATGTTCTGTTGCAACAGAGACTTCAAAGTAATAAAGGCACGGGGACATCTTACCTTATTTTCTTCACCACCAAATCCTTCTATATCCAGCACAACGGCTTTAGGATTATTGCATATTGCAGCCCAGATTCCTTTAGTAGTTGCCGTCCTAGTTATTGAAGATCATAAATAAAAATAAACATAAATTGACAAATTTACATCGGTGCAAATATAAGGAGAAAGCATTTCTTCTTATAAAGTGAAAAAAAAACGAAATGTAAAAGGCCTCATTGCTCATGCAAAAGTATTAAAACACTATTAACCATTCATTTGAAACCATGGTTACCATTGGTAAGCCTAAAAGGGAATGTTCTACCATAAACAGATTATTGATTATGACAACAATTACTATAAATCTTTCTATTAGACTTAGAAAATTCAGAATAATGAGTAAAATTGGAGGGAACCAATTTTATCTAAAACTATAGCTATCAACGCAATCTAGACTTTTTACCTACAAGATTTGTTTTATCTCTAATTGCGGTATTGTCATATATAAAATTGAGTAACTCTATAAAATTATAGTATATGAATTGAATAAAAATTGTTCATATGTACCAAAAATGGTGAAGATAAGTGTCCATTCTCATGTTTGTAGTGAAATATTTAAAGTGTACAAGTCTTCATACAAACACAGATAAACTTTTCTAAGTAAAATTGTGGTAGTGCTCTACCGCCTCTAACCGAACGTCCGGGTTCCACCACTACATAATTGTACATCACTGCCGCCGGCATCACAGGCTGAATTAAGAAAGCTGGTAGTGAAGATCCTTTTGTGGCTTTAAAATCAGAAATAATTGATACTAGACAAAATCCGGCAGTGGAAATCCACAACACTACCGGCTGGTATGGAAACCCGACAGTAAGTCTATATCAGTATGGGTTGCTTGAATTAAGCCGGTAGTGGAGTATATGGATCTGGACCCAGGGCTTCTGCTCGGCTCACGGAAGGAGCAGCCTGCGACGCTGCCGCGGTTGCCGCACGCAAGCTGGTGTCTCGTCAAGTTCGTCCTCTACAAGGTATAATCACCGACCATTGCCCATGGTTGCCTTGCCAATTGATTTGAGTGGCCCACGGTTTCCTTGTGCACGGTAATCCAGATCCACATACACGGAGTGCAGCAGGTGCTAGAGGCCTCGTGCGAGGACTTTTGCAAGACAGGAGACGGAAGAGGAAGGGCATGGTGACCGGGGGCATAGCCTCAGATCTTGCGTCCCTCTTCCTGAAGGTAATTTTTTTCCGCTTCATGCACATCTCGATACATCAAGATCCCAGTCTCGACCCTCTTCCTCAAGGTAATTTTTTCTCTCCCATGGCAATCTTCCCTTTTGGTGTTTTTTTCTTCTCTCACACATTCTGCCTCCTCAGATCTGTCGTGGGGGTGGCGACCAGGGGCATTGCCTCAGATCTTGCACTGGAGCAGTGAAGGACGGCGTGCTGAATGAGACGAAGTTCGTCATTCCTAGGCGGAATCGACTCGATTTGTGTGTTAAACTGTGAAGTGTTGAACCCTTCTGCTATGAATTGATTTGATCTGTGATGTGGAATCTCTCCTTGGTCCTTTATCTGCGAATTGTTTCTTGATGAATTGTTTGATGGAGCGGCAATGGTGGGAGCCAGCAAGCATGGAGTAGATGTTGTAGCCTGCTAGCATGCTGGCTATATTTTTTGTTTTTAAAAGCCTATTACTGCCGGGTGTTCACCCAGAAGTAAAATTATTGGCACATCACTACCGCTTCCCTACTGTCGGTTTATTTTTCGGTAGTGAAGGGGGTTTTAGATCCGGCAGTGATGTACTATTCTGTAGTAGTGTCCAAGCCCCAGCCTCCGCATATTGCACATGGTACGGGTAAGGCTTGGCGCTAAATACCTTTCCCCAGACCCCACGCGGTGCGGGAGCCTACGACACTGGGTACGTCGAGTCAATGAAATCTTGTACTTTTGTAGTTAACAACTCTTAGTTTGTCCGATGAATGGACAGATTACTGATGAACAAAGCATATTTGTGGTCTGTGACTGTACCCGGATTCAAAAACACAATAAAATAATTTATTCACTACTTACTACGTGCAGACACAAGGCCGGCGTCCTAGTTTGCCTTGTGTTACATGTAAGTGATAAAGAAGAGTATTATATCTACCACATTAATTAGAGAGGTAGATTATAAAACTAAAATTCATAATGTATCTAATGATTTTGTAATTTTTTATTACTATGTTCCGTAAACATAATCGAACTTATTAGGACAATAGTTTGAATTAGAAGAACTCAAAATCCAAATCCCAGGATAGGTTCGAGTTGTTTGTTGAAATTTGAAACAGTGGACTTGATTCAACACTAAAACCCCTTAAAAAAACGTATGAACATACCTTTCTTTTAATGGTTCTTGAACCATCATCTGGAATTTTGTGTTGAACATGTTATTCATCAGAGTACTTTTCCCTACAGGATGAATAGGGGAGGCACATCATAAGTTGGAATTAAAACATTGCTCACAAAAATTGGCAACTCGTATCATAAAAAAAACTCAAATAGTATGGTGTAGTTGTTTCCTTGCAGCAATACTTACATATATGATTTAGGTAAATAAGTGTAATGATTGGACAAATACTACAGGAAACTAGTCCTTTGCCGGCGGTACCAATATGGTCGTCGAACCTACAAAAGCTACGACCCTGGCGCAAGGGGTCATGGTCACCAAGCCAAGCGGTGGTCGCGACCCGACACAGGAGATCGTGGCCGCCGCCTCAAGCGATAGGATAATTAGTAACTCAGGGCGTCGCCAACTCCTGCACAACCGCCCCCACGGAAACTAGCTGGCCATGACGAAGGCCACAATGAAGACCATGATAAACATGACTGCTGTGGAACCACCACCACGCCAATAGTGCCGCCATGATCGGCAATGTGGACGACACTACAAAACACCACGACATAGGCACAAGACCATAACGATAGCCACACTTAGATGTGCACCACAAGCCGGCGTTGCTTGGAAGCCAAGTTAGCTATGTTTACTATTGTATGAGCCTAGTCTCAAACTCAATCTATATAAGGGCAGCCAGGGCACCCTTCCAACCTATCCCCGAACTCATGAACCTTTCTTGCACCCCATTGTAAGAACTTTAGAGCATCTTGAATCATGTTTCTCTCAACGCCTTTGGATAACATACGCCTTGACTATTACAAAACCAGTTGAGTCCTCGACTTGTTTAGCCACCTCTCAGACGGGAAAAAAATGGGATACTGATGGTCCGCACCAGCCATGGTGTGGGCGTCCAATCAGGTCCTGTCGCGTGTACGAGTATAAATATGGCTCCATCGGCGTCCCAAGTTCCAACGCTGGCTCGCAATCATACTCAGGCTCGTATCCACGTCGCCGCCATTTGGCTCGCAGTCGCAGGCTTGTAATCGTAGTGTAGGATCGCAAGCTACTGCAGTAAAGTGCGGATAGTGAGCTAATGCATCTCAGGCATATATCATGATCGAACCGGTGAGGCGGACGACAAGGGAATGCGGAACAACCACGAGGACTATGCATGCTGCACAATCGAAACATGGGTTCATAACGAGGAGCGATTCTTTGGAAAGGCAGGTAGTGGCGGACAATGACATAGCGAAGCGTGTGGTATGGTGCATGGAGGCGTAAGGATGGCAGCAGATCACGTTCGAGGCGTATATCCGCGGGTTTCGGATTTTTGCGGTTTCGGGTTTTGTTATAATTTCTCATACACGGTTTTTAGGTTTTGCGGCCCTGAAATCATTTTGGTTCGGTTTTAGGTTTGGTTTTCCACATGTTGATATTTGATGAATATCCCAAACAAATCATTTGTGATTAAAACTCATGTTTTATAATATGCTAACTATAACTTTTTTCTTAGATTACTAAATTCATTCAAAGTTGACTCATGAAAATACTATTTGTTGCCTCTTGTTTGTACATCTGAATATATGTATATATATATATATCCATGGGTTTCGGTTTCATTCAAGTTTTACGCTCGTTTGGTCTTGGTGATGGATTTCCACCTGAATCGGTTTCGGGACGGCTTCGGTTCAAATTCAGGTTTCGGTTTTGGGTGCACAGAAACTCCACCCGATCTGAACGGGCCCATTGCCATCCTTAGGAGGCAGGTTTCTTGTGCCCTCCTTGGATGCGGCGATAAAGTCAGATGGTCTTTAGGGTGCGGCCGTCATCGGCTCTCTCATGATCACGGAGTGGCCATTCTTTAGTATGAAGGGGAGAGGCTCATGGCGCCACTAATGAGAGGACGACGGTTGACCAAAAAATGGCAGCGGCCATTGGGGACGAGAAGAATACGATTAGGGTGAGAGCTAGCAGCTGTGGGCCTCACGTCGTGGCCTGAGACACTCGAGCGAGACTTGGCTTGCTGCAGTCTATAGGGAAGAAGAGAGAGGCTGGAGATGGGGAAGTACATGGAGCTGCTGTAAGAACACTATGGAGTATTTTGCAAAGTTCTAGAGACAAAAAAAAAAGACAAAGTTTTTGAATCAAATAATTTCATAAATTCCTCTCGTGCATCTGTTGAAGGCATTTGGCTTCAAATCAAAGTAAAAAAGAAAAAGAAAAAGAAAAAAAAGTGTTGGCTAGTCCCTGCTCTGCTCCTGCCTGGTTTCTCTTCTCTCAATCCGAGACAAGCACACATGTTTTGTCTCCATCGTCTGCGCTTGAGGAGTATATGTGCTTTTATTTTTTGATGTAGGATTGCAATTACCGTGTACCAGGCGTGGGAGAGCTGCTGACGGCTGCAGCACTGAGCTCTCCGATACTCAAGCGCTCATGGGCTCTCCAATACTCAAGCGCTCATAGCTCATGGGCTCAAGCAGCGATGGGGACCAGAAGATCCAATTGGACAAAAGCTAGCCAATTGGCCGCAAATCTGATGAACACTGGGCAACACAAAGCCCCACTAGCTCGAAATAAAGTTTTATGTTGTTATATCGGGAAAAGGGATGATTACCGCTGCCTTGAAGTCCGATGATGGAGTATATGGTGTAGTGGGCTCCTAACTCTTTGCAGGAAGAGTCGATCAACAATTTCAAGTCATGCGTGTTGAAGCCTCTGTGTTCTCCCACAATTTGGACGATTCCGTCGGACGGAGTTGGACTGGCCATATAGAAAGCTAGACGAGGCAACCTCTTTTGTGAGTCTTGTGTGGGTAGTACAGACTAGGCATTACGACCTTGATCCCTTTATATAGTGCAGCGAGTCTGACAGTTCCCTATAGTGTTATATTAGTAGGACATGGTGTATTATTTTCCCACTGAGGGTTTGTTTAGCTTCACTCATATTCAACTTAGTCTATGTGAATTGCAGTGAGAAAACTAACTAAAGGTTTGTTTGGCACGGCTCCAGCATCATCTTTTGCAAATAAGTCATACCAAACACTTTAGAAGATTATTGTGGTACTACATTAATTATAAGAGGAAGATACACCATAGAGATATTCAATATATTTATATTTGTATTACCACTAGCAAGGATGGAGTCGCGGTGGAGGGGCTGCAGGCCGGCGGGATGCTAAGCGTGGCGGCGGCGGATGCGGTGGCGGCGGCCTCGCTCTGGCGGCCGAAGTCGCCCAGAGCAACGTGAGTCGGGGAAAGAATGGAGGAAGCGCTCCCGAAGTCAGGAGTAGTGGATCCGTTCCACGCGGTTTCGGAGGGGAAGCGGGCTGCGGTCCACGGGCGGGTGGGCTGCCAAAGGGCGAGAGAATTTTCCTAGTGGTTTAAAATCGACAAAGGAAAATGATTCTTCGGATGGTACCCTGTTGTCAGGAAAACTTGTTTCTATGATGATCAGAAGTAGACAGGGAAAAACAAACACCAAAAGGGAAAATATATTTTTTTGGCCGGTGTACCGACCCGACGAGGTAAATGACATTATATCCTGTCGGTTGTACACCATCAAGGAAATTATCATCTCTGTCGATTATCTACGTTTTTTTTGTGGGTTTTAATCAGCGAGAGAATATCATTTATTCTGACGGTATCATAAATTCCTATGGGTTCATTACTGTTAAGCAATTTAAATTGAATTTCCCTGACGGTTAACCGTTAGGAAAGGTTTCCCTATCGAGCTAGCCCGGTCACCACCAGGGAAATACCATTTTAATTTTCCTGACGTTTTTTCAATTTCCTGACAAAAATCGGACGGTCAGGGAATTTTGACTTTCCAGTAGTGGAAATGCATAAGTTGAATGCCAACAAAAGAGCTGAAACATAAAGCTGTTTAATTACCCAGGAGACATGGATTTTGTGTAGTTAACTTAGACTCTACTTTTGGTATACAGCTTTCTCAAATCAGTAGAAAGTAGAGATATTTTTCGTAACTATTTAATTTTGAAGATCGAGGGGGCAGGTTTCCTACTTTCGACAAAGTAACTTATAACTTTTCTATTACACTACGTAACTGGATAGGACAACTTTCCATATTTTCATAGCCTACAATAGATCGATTTTCCTCAACTCACTATGTAAACTAAACGGACCCTTAGAATTGTTGGTTCTGAGATGTTAACAGCATGCGTACATCAATGATCCATTTCTATTTTATTCACTTCAAAGTTGCGTGAAATAAGTAGAATTTGCTCATTATTTTTTTCCGACAGTTGACTTTGACTTGTCCTTTGTCCACTTGCGTTTATATATGCATGGAATGTGGAGTGAGGACACAACCAAGCAACTTGCCTAGCTAGTTGATTGACATTAGAGGACTCGTCTCTATCTTAGGAGCCACTTGCGCGCATTGCTTGCAGCATAAGCGTTTGCCTACCAGCTCGTATATATCACCAGCGCTCCATAAAATATTTATATATCCAGGAAAATAAGGCCTTCATGGATACGTACTTAGGATTGTATTTACTGTATTTTAATAAGGCATATTTTGAGATATAGGCTATATAATTTCTGTAACTTTACTTAAGTTAAAAGAGTACAGCATAGCATGGTGCTCTATAAAATCCATTTATCATCTCACACCCTATAAATTTGAGATAAACTTATTTGCAAACTTAAGTAAAGTAGAGCAATCTTAAATTTCAAGCCAAGTAGAATCAATTTCTTGAAAATGTATGCATCCAAAGGGGCCTTTGTAGAACTTGTGTAAATTAAATTCAAGCAAAAAGCATTGGACAAAATATGTGATGAATTGCAGGACACAGATGCGATCATGCATTTTGTGATGGCTGACCTCATTGGAAGCATGCGCTGCCGTTGGAGTTGACAGACGAGATCACGGGCTGCTGCTCAGTGCTCACGCTCTATCCCTCTCCCCCGCAGCCGTACTCTCCCTGAACGGTCGTCTCGCTGAGGTGCACCACCATTCTGCCATGGCCTCAACGGATGCATGGATCACAGCTCCGTGCTCGCCCGACCGCCACTGGGGTGAGAGCACTGGTCCATGGATCACGAATATCCAAGGATCACACTCTGATATATAGGCCTCACTACAGGAGGCCGCTCCTTCCACCCGGCGGGACATCCCTCGGCAAAGACCGTTCCGCGCGGCGGCAACCTCTTCACCGAGCGGAAGTCCACCATGTCGTCGGCGAAGACCCTATGGGGAATTTTTCGTGGCGATGGCCATTCCCGAGAACCAGGAACACATCCGCTCGGCGAAGACTTCGCCGACGGCCAATGTTCACTCTCGGAGAAGTAAAGTAGTCGTTAATGCTACTCCAAGGTTAATGCTATCCCTTTTCAATTCACTCATGCAGTCCTAAGCTCTATAAAAATAGTGAAAATTATTTTGATGTATATGTTGTTCCTGAGCCATTATGTCTAAGTTAGCTTCCTTGAGAACTGTTGGCAATGCTGCCTTCTAGAAACAATCTCTAGATTACTCTATTGAGCAAGATGCTTGGGCCGATCTGTGTAAAGCTGTCATTGATAGGTTTGATAGGACTCAGCACAACACACTTCTTAGGAAATTTCTCGGAAAGATAGATTGATGGTGCAGATGATTATATTGAGTGTTTTGATACCTTATTCCATTAAATTCTTCCTCATGATCCCAAATTTAGTAATGCTACAATTACCAATTGCTTTATCGATGGTTTGAAGGATGAAATTAGAGTTAGTTCAATGTCCTAGCGATCTAGATATTGCTGGTTCTATTGCCTTGTTGCAGGACGAAACATGCAAGAATTTCTATAAGAAGGATTTCAAGAGAAATGACTGCAATAACCATTTCAAGTTTGCTGGCAAGAATGGGCATACATCTTTCAAGGAGCACTCATCTTGCTGAAAAAGGAGTTTCCAGTGTTAATACTTCTAGAAGACCACATGAGAATGCCAAATCTAATGTTAATCAAGAGAATGCAGTAACTCTGATGAATTACGGAAAAGCTCGGGGTCTTTGTTACAAGTGTGGTATGAAATGGAACCTTGTTCACACATGTGCAGCCACTGTACATCTCAATGTAGTAGAAGAGTTATGGCATATGATGTGTGGCGAAGATGTTTCAGAAGAACTGTCACCTAGCTAGTTCAGATGATGATGATTCAGGCGATGAACTGATGGAAATATCTCTCGATGTTGCCCAAGGTACAGATTCTTATTCTACTGTTATGATGATGATTCAGGCTGATGGTGGGTGTCGCAAAGCCAACCTATTGCAGTTATACACAAGGATATCCATCCAAGTTTCCTCATCAAGTCTGACATGGAATCAATGCTTAGTTTTCCATGAGTGGGAGAAAGGGCTGAGATGAAGGAAGGAAGATGGATGCGAAAAGAGTTAAGAATCCTGGTAGATACCGCAGCTAGCATATGTTGTAATTAACATACGCCATGACACACCAAAATTGATGCATTAGAATAAAGGTAGCTGCATCTGACCGGCTTGGTACCACATTAATTAAGAGTGGACGATAGCGCCAATGCGCCCACAAGTCTTCTTTCTTAGAGATATTCTTTATATGTGTATTACCACCAACTGCGACATTTTCAAAATAGAGTAAAATAAAGAGTGGCTAGAATGCAACCGCAAGGTAGCCTGAGTTTCTGATCCCAACAACCCAGGCACCATCAATTGATTTGTGAAAACAAAAAGTTTGAAGTAGACAAAAAAAAAAAGGATGGTTTAATGAAATTTAGAGAAACATACGCATCCATTCAGAAAACTACTACCCTGCAACCCTGCCGCGAACCTTGTTTGGAGTTTGTTCAAGAGTGAGCTAATAATTAATAATGGATTGCAGAAACCGACCGATCAAGTAGACTTTGGTGCCACGCCATTGTCCCAATTTTTCAAAGGATAGTGATTTTAGTATAACAATGGACACTAGCAAAAGGAAAGATGAATGTTTGGCCACATCTGGTAATCCACATGACCTAACCATTGACTGTACAAAGTTTCTTAGTGATTCTTTGACAAAGATTGGTAGCCTGCGAGTGTGACCACTGACCAGAAACTACCTAGTTGCAATTTCCTGAGCATTGCTACCCCAAGTATGACCAAATTTGTCAATAGAAAAGTGAAGAAATTTAAATTAAATACAAGCAAAAGCACATGACGAAATACGTGATGAATTTCAAGATACAGATGCGGTCATGCGTTTTGTAACGACTAACCTGATTCGAATCAAAGCACCTCGCTGCCGTCGGAGTTGACGGACGAGATCAGGGTGCGACCTGGCGGCGGCCCTCTGGGGTTTGGGCTTCTGCCCTTGCACACCGTCGGGCACGGGCTGCTCGCGCTCAGTCCCTCTCCCCTCCGCCGCGCTCTCTCCGTACGGCCATCTCCCTCTGGCCGGGGTGAGACTGCTGGGCCACGGGGCCATCGACGCACCCACGCATGAAGCTGGGCTGAGCCCAAGACTCAAAGTTCGGAAGGGGGCGGGGTGCCAACACGGGACCCGGACCATGAAGAACCAAGGCCCACACTCCGATGGGCCTACACGGAACGCCATCACTCTGGGGAGTCTAAAACTTCCGGCACCCATATACATACATAACTTCTGTCTGTGTGACTCTGCTTCTGAAAAAATGGATGCTGCAGAGTTCCATTTCTGAAACCCGAACACAAGGGCTGCAATAGCATGGATCACAATAATTTCATCATTGTATAAATTACAGACTGATAACAGCATGTCAGACAACCAACTCGACAACGAGTTTCAAACCATTCAAACAGTGCCCACCCTAAGATGAAACATATATATGCAAACCGGATTCCCAGCCAAGTCTGCATATATAGTCCACATACAAATTAAAGGTTCACTTGCTTGCTTCCTTGCATTTATTCATAACAATATACAGCAGCAGAACTAACACAGAAAAATCTATAATAAGGCATTTTTTCCCCGATCCAAACTTATGCAATGAACCATATATATGTGCCGCTGACAAACACACAGTCCGGCTTCGTCATCACAGCCTGCTTTGCAGATAGAAAATGAGACAATAATGCTCCATCAGTGACTCCAGTCCTGGAAGTTGGAACTGATTCCCTCCGGAACAAAAAGGGTTTCAGGATGTCATTAATCATTTCAGCACTGCTTCGATGATGCCGGACCACCACATCTTAACACCAGGGGATAGCATATATATTTCCATGGTTGTCGTTCCCATAGTTTAGTCGCTCTCGCTGAAAATGAAAAATACATGTTACTAGTTACTGTTCATCCAAGAATAGAAATCAATAACCTTATGAACCAACAACGTGCATGGGTTTACATCATCATCATCAGAGACAAAACTAATGTACCAGACATCAATAATAAATGCAGCTGTAGGATCTGCTACCTGATTAAGGTTTACTTAATGTCGATTTCCAGCGTATATAAAATGTAGGCAGAGGAATTTAAGGAAACAATGACAAAAAATTGAACAGTATACCTTTCATCTGGGTTGCTTGAAAGAGCGTGTGATATTTCTTTGTATTCAAGGCTGTCAAGCACATTTTTGTTAAACTGCTTCATGTCCATAGCTGGGCAGTCTTGAATCGAAGTTCGAAGAGCAGAGTAACTCCCGGGACCACCGCTGGATCCTAAGGATACGAGGCACTGGCACCGCGAAGAGACAGTGTTTCTAATGATGACGCATCTCCCACGGAGTCGACTGACTGTAACTTATTGCACTTGCAAATGTTTAGTTTCTCGAGTTGACCCAGCTGCCCCGACACGGAACAGAGCTCCTCGCACCCCCCAGATTATCAAACTCTTGAGGGACGGTGGTAGATTTTGAAGTGTTACCAGGTTAGAGCAGTGTAGTATCTCTAAAGTTACTAGGCATGTACAAGGATTCATTGGATACGGAGATTGCTGCGGACTACCGGTAGGTGCGGTGTCTTGGCAGTATTCGGTGACGTCTGAGGCTTCGAGGCGTTTCTCCTTTTCCAATATGAATTCAAGTCAGGGCAATTGTTGACGGTAACCAGCGACATATTTTTCCGTCAACTTACTACCATAAAGGGAGTAAAATTAAACCTTTTTATACTCATATACATTTATCACTAATAAATTCCACTTGTAGTGTCTTGTATTTTATTTTGCAGATTTATAATAAAAGCAAGTGGAAAATCGACCAAAGTACGCCTTAGGGATAGCGCATTATTGCAAAATCAAGCCCAAGAGCAAATCGACCCAAAACATCAAATCTGGGGCGAGCACAGCCCGGCCCACAACTTTTCGGGGCGAAAGGCGACACCCCACCGAGACCGGGCGAGGCCGGGGGGGGCGTGCGGCGCACCACTCAGTGGCCGCACCCTCCACGAGGCGGTTTCGGCCCGGCCTCGGGAGGCGGTTCGTGCACTTTCAAGCGGGGTTTCCCGCCTGCGTTGGTCGGTTTTGCGCATACAAGGAAGGTTTGCAGGTCGGTTTTGGTGTAAATTAGCACTTAGGCCCCTCCTCCAAGTGTATAAATAGGCCCTCTCCCTCTCTCAACACACACCATTTGGAGCCTCCTCACTTTCTACTCCTCTTCTCCTCTCCTCTCTACTCCTCCACTTCTCTAGTTCTTTTTAGTCTTTAGTAGTAGTTGGAGCAAGGTTAAGCTTCATTGGAGAGCTTGTACTTGGGAGAAGGAATATTCGGTATGAATACATTTATGGTTTATCCTCAAGTCTTGATCTCATATGCTTGTGCAATAGAGCTAGAGTATTTATATGTTATATTCTTGACATGTTGTTCTCGACACGATCATGATAGAAGAACTAGACTATAGTTCCTATGTTGTGGTTAGTCGTATAGAACTTAGGGCCTAACCATTCATGCCATGTATTTGAGTAGAGTAAGAGTTGTCTTTGAGGTGGCGGTTCGTTGTGTCCTTCCGGGGCTTGCTCGTGTCCTATTCAGATCCATCCGTAGGGTGGGGGCCATGGGGACATGAGTAGTGTCCTAGTATCTGCGGGACGTGGTGTCCGGATGCCGGTATCCTTTGAATATGAGTGCATGCCACGGTTGAGGGGGTAGGCGGCTTGGTCGTGACAAGCCTTGACCGTCCCTTGAAATCCCCCCCACGTTCGTGTGTGTTGTAGGAGTTCGTAAATGCCTTCCTTTAGGGCGGATGCTCCGGGAGGTCTCCCCGTCCATCTCACTCTCGGCCCTAAAACTCTAGTCATCTATGTTTGCATGATTATTAACTTATTCTTTGCTGACTACTTTAGAATATGCGCTCCACTTAGGAATATTCTTTATTCTTTATTTTCCTTTTATCCTTGAGGTTGGCCTAAGTGTGTGTCACACTATCTTAAAATATCATTACTTACCCCTGTATTGATTATTGGTCAACTGCATAGACATATCGTCTTGTTCATGCCCCCTGCTAGAGTCCTACACCATGCCTTCCTTTGGGAAAATATAAATAACGATACCCTGAATATCTCGGGTGAAATGCTACAACGGTATTTCCGTGCGCTTGCGGACTTGTTACGTAAATGCTACTGAGAATGCCACCGACATCCCGTGGCGATGGTAGCTGGAATGTAACAATTCGGCGAAGTCGTTGTGGGGAGTCAACTTTGTGGTTCAGTGCTCTTGCCTTTTGGCACTTGCGCTTAGGAAGCATAACAAGCATTTTTGGCGCCGTTCTTCGGGAAGGCATTGGTTATAAAGATTCTAGAAAGACATGTTCATTATGATGTGCATGTGTAAGTAGCCATTACTCATGCGGGGCTAATCTTTCATGTTTTCTCCTGTTGTGGATGAAGACGGGGATAGTGTTCGATTGGTTTGTCCCTGTTGAACAACTACATCGCGAGATCAGGAGGCACTCCTAAGGAAGAACCCAACTCATATCAAATCTTCTCACGCTACTCGCCCGACAAACAAACCAATCACCCTTGCATCATCTCAGTATTCCACTCATGGCCAAGTCGATCCGTGACCACTCCATCCCCTCTTTTGCCAACGTGCCCGTTGGGCCCGTTGTCGACATGGGAACAGAGAACTTTGAGCTCGGCTGGCCTAATCAAGATAGTGCGAGGCAAACCAATTTTATGGTTTGCCAAGTGAGGACGCAAGTGCACATACGCAACACTTCCTTGAGCTCGGTGACACCATTGTCATCAAGGTGTCACACCGAAGCTCATTAGAATCCGTTTGTTTCCCTTCTCCATCACGGGGAAGGCAAAAGCGATGGTTCTATAAAGAGGCGGAAGCTGTCAACACGTGGGACAAGTGTTCCACGGCGTTCCTCACTAAATTCTTCCCCATGAGTAAAACTCACACCCTAAGGGGAAGAATTGCCAACTTCGGCAATTCCATGGAACCCATACTGCGGCATGGGAAAGGCTACAAGAGTACATCCAAGCATGCCCGCACCATGGGATGGAAAAGTGGCTCGTGATCTGAGAACTTCTACAATGGGTTAACACCCATGTCAAAGCACATTGATGCCCGCTGCTGGAGGTGCCTTCCTCTCCCTCACCATCGATAGAGCAACGGCTCTTATGGAGAAAATAGTGTCCAATCAAGCTTGGGGGAGGAAAGTCTTGGCAAACAAGAAGATAGCATGCAGGCCGTGGAGGAGGCGGGCGTGCCTACTACAATGGATCTCCTATTGAAAGAACTTGACAAGTGTGCCACCAAAGAAGAAGAAACTTACGACCTTTGTCAAGGCCATAGACTCACACATAACATGTGAAGTGCGTGGCAATGTTGGCCATTCAGAACGATTGCGCCTGAAACCCGTGAAGACGTTACTCACATCAACAACGGGTTCCGTCGGCAAGGAGACCATAATGGGTGGAACATCGGTCGCGCCCACAAAACCAAGGAGGTAATTCAAACTCAAGGTACAATTGAATCCTTTCTCCTTGGAAAACTTGGTCTTAGGCCAAGCAAAAATAATTGAAGAACTTTCAAAAGAAGTTGATGCTTAATGATGAAATAATTGAAAACATGATTTTCAAAATTAAAAAGTTTAACTTCTTCTTATGAAAGACAACTGAGCTTTAATAAAATGATAGAAACCCAATTAGCTCGGTTTTACTGTTTGCTTTTACTGTTATTCGGCTCGGGGAAAAGTTTTGGGGCAACCCAAAATTTCTCTTGAATCTGTTAAAATGGTCTCAACGAGGTGCCGTAAGCCTCTATGTCGGGAAGACAACAAGTCTCCTACCGAGCCACCAATCATTATCAAGAAGGAGGACCCCGGCGCGACAGCAATCACATGCTCGGTTGCCCGCATGTCTTCGAGGATGCCTTCTGCGACCTTGGATCAAGCATAAACATCATGTCCAAGGTAACATACGATGAAATATTAGGTGGACCTTTGTCCCCCGTACATTTTGAGCTGCGAGATGGCGGACTGTCACTAAGGAAACCGGAGGGAGTAGCTCAAGGCGTTATAGTAAAAATCCGAGAAGCATACATCCCGAAGCCGGACTTTGTCATCCTAGACATGGGTCACAACGAGAGAGCTGCCCCAATCCTTGGGAGACCATTTCTTAACACTACAAATGCAGTTTTGCACGTGGGATCGGGGCATGCTAGCTTCCATATGCGGGGGCCAAACAATGAGATGCCCATTCAATGGGTTCAACAAGCATAAGAATGCTAAAACAAGCAGCCCAAAAAGGTAAAGCCACAAAGTGTTAAGCGGGCATGGCGGACGAGAAAGGGCGACATCCGCATCCACTTCTCGGATCACGGGTAACACTCCATCAAGCACTAAATGAATGGAGAAGAGTCACGCTCGTCGGACTTTAAAAGGTGAGCCCTTGCGAAGGTAAATCGGTAGTTATCCTTTTTATTTTACAATAATAATCTCGATAATAACTCCATGATGCTTACTTAAAAAAATATATATATATATATATATATAGTATTTATATATGGACCCGGGGTCCAAATCGATTCGGTCGAAGCGAGCGAGTAGGCTCGAGCGGTCCTCGATTCGCGGGCAAGCCTCGAGCCGGGCTTCTTCTTTCCCCATGTCGCTCGCATCTTGACCGACACCGAGTTTTACCTCGCCGTTCCCGGCTGCTCGCAAACCGCCGCCGCCCCCCCCCGCTCCCACCTCCCCACCTCTGGCGGTTCCCAGCATCGGCATACATGCCGCTCGAAGCTCCCTCCGACCCGGGCCGCGCGTCGCTTTTTGGATTTACGGAGGCGGAAGGTCGCGGCGCCCATCACGAGGTCACCGCCCGGCGTCGCCCGGCAAATCAGGTGCACCCGCGTTTGTCCCCTTGGATCTGACTTCTCCGGGCGAGAAGGTCGGCGTCGCCCATCCCGTGGGTCACGCCCGTCGTCGCCCGGCAAATCGGTGCACCGCGCGCCGTCCCTTGGTTCGACTTGATGCATCTCGCCGGCAAATCGGTGCACCCGCCCGCGCCGTCCCCTTGGTTCGACCCCGATGCATCTCGCCCGGCAAATCCAGGTGCCACTCCCTCGATCTTGTTTCCGGTTTGTCGTTTGCTCCACCTACTCCTCCTTCCGCTACTCATAACTTTCTCCCCCTCTTGTTTGGATGTGATGATTGAATGCCTCTGTTGGTCGCTGCTAGGAGCTCCTCTTCACTTTCAGCTAGGTTAGTATGTGCCAATCTTGATTCTTATTTGTTTATTGCCACTTCTAATTTATTTGTGCAATTAGCAGCAGAACGAGACTGCTCAACTTGGTCCAGCTATCTAGAGTTAAATTCAATTTGTTTGATGAAAAGATCCAGCTATCCAATTATGTAGTGTGTCAGATTGCTCATTTATTTATTACACGTTATTTAGACAATGGCTTCTGTGTGTTCGCAGACGAATCGTTCTGATCTTTGATTTCTGAGCACACACATTCTTTGTCGAGCTTGCATCATTTTCGATGGACTTGCCCGGTCCCTCAGGTTAGCTTTACCTCCTTATTGATGTATTAAGGTAGTGTCAAATTGGTTCACTATTAGATTCGCTGATATGCACAAAGAAACATATTTATTCTAATGAGCTTATTGAGTGGGGATGTGTAATCTTTATGTGTGTATAATATTCATACACCAGGATAAAAAATTCAGTGCCAATTATAACCATGGCGGCAACAAATTCGTTTTCGTTTTATTATATTGTACGTTATATTTATGGGCATAATATTTCAAAATCCATCTGAACTTCATTAATTCAGTTTGCGTTCCTTTAATTTAATTTCTTATAACCAAAGATATTGACTTAGCTTTGCATTGTTTTTCTTGGTTCAGATCATTCCCTTTTTTTTTTTTACCAATTGCATGATTACAGTTTCATAAAGCAGTTTTGTTTATTATGAATTTGCAGAGGATGCCCATCCGTGAACTGTCCAGCTTCTTTTAACTAAAAGGTTATTTGTCTCTTTTTCCTATTTTTTCATACATTCCCATCGACTCAGCAGTTGCATCTACATTGTTTTTTAGGCACTGAGTTTAATCTTACAAATGCAATATTCTAATTACATTTCGAACCAATGACTGTAGAATGCGAATGGAGCTAGTTAATAAGATGCCTGACAATCCAAAAAGGCTTGTTTTTTGAGCACTCAACAACGGTAAGTTCAAGTTTGTTTACATTGTAATTACAGTTTGTTTACTCGAGTCGAGATCAATATGATTGTTTCATTTAGGTGCATTTGCGTCATTCATGTTACACATATTGCAATGGTGATTTATCAAGCATATATGTTCTTATTGATAATCTATCCAGCTATGAGAAATTGGATGTATGATGAATAAATGGGTCATATATATTGCTTCAGTAAATTCCTTGCAGGTTTATTCCCTATATGTTCTTATTGCATGTTCTCGCTTGCTCCAGCTAAATTTTGGTTGACCTTCGCCACTGTCTGGCTCCTCCCTGCTTCATAAAGCTTGGGCGCTACCCGGCATCGTTAGTTGCTGGCCCACTCCATGTCGACCCGAATGCAGCTCTTCCCTGCAGGTAGTTTTCTTCTACCTCTGTTTTCTTCAACTAAAACTGCAGACACCAATCAGTAATATTTGTGTGACTAAAACTTACTGAGTTAATTCACATCTTCCAATTCTGGCCCAGAGGCTGCTCTTGACCAAATTGGATTACCTTTCGTATTCAGTTTGAAGATATTGTAGACAATTTCAACTTACCGCTGCTACACCTCATGAATCAAATTGTATGCTCGTAGGATTTCTGAGTTAAGCAAATTGATTATTCAGTTCAATTCTTTGCTAACTGGGCTGCTGCATGGTGGTTCCCTCACTAGCAGTCTTGACCTAGCAAGATTCCGATTAGGCTAATTTCAAGATTATCTTGTAAATTCTGAATTTCAGGGCTGGTTTGCATGTAGTCTGATGTTTCTTTATCAAGCCCTGCCGGATTCTTATGGGATCACAGCATGTTTCTTTGGGGCCTGTATTCCTTTCTTTCCGAATAACCATACCAAGAAATCTATTCCAAATTAAATATTGACATTTCCGACATGCATCTGAGAGCCAATTGAGTAGTAGTACCTATGTAATAGGTTTCAACTCTACAAATTTTATCCTTTGGGACCTTGAGAATGAAATAAAAGGAATAGAACACATGTACCATGGCCAGTCAGATTCAACGGTTCAGCTAATTAGTAGTTTCAAACTTTTATCTTCTATATAGATAGCTCAAGCCCTTATTTTTATTAAGAGTACTCTTTTATTAACAGGGTGACATTTAATATCTTGAATTAACTGAATTATCTTACTGTAACCAAGATTGAATATTTTCTGGTAACACTCTGATGCTTGACATATCTAAATGCAGTAGAGGACCTGTGACAAATTTATATTTTGTATTCTGTTCTCTGGCGAATATATTAGGGACATAATAAACTGTCTGCACTTATTGCTTCCATTTTGATATTGTTCCATATGCCAAGGTTCTGTCTCTTTATTATATTTTATTCAGTATATGCTATATAATTACTTTTTTAGCTATCTCTGATCTGAAACTATCTGCATATATAGGATTCAAATGGTTGGTTTTAGGTGCGTTCATTGCCATGTTTTTTTTCCTGTTGATGAGTTCAATATTCTTATTTATTGCTGGTTATTTGTGGGGCAGCATAGGTCACCTGATCAAGGGCGGCGGACACGTCGAGGCGCGAGAGGTCGAGGCAGCCAGTGACAGAGTCCGCACCCGCCGATGGTCACCTCCGACCGGGGTGTCCCCACGAGTGGCGCGAGGGGCACGGACGGAGGTCGTAGAGATCGCTGTCGGCCAAGCGCCGTTAGTCCTCTTCCTCATCGGGTGGGGATGATTTGGTTTGGGGCCTTTGTTATATGGACCATGGGAGTTGTGATTTGGGGCATCACAATTTGTCTATATGATACATGATGATGTGCTATCTCTCTTATACTAAGCTTGAAGGATATGAATTGTGATCCATGGATTTTTTATCACCTAGACCCCTACTGCACATATATCTCATGATCATCTCATTTGCCTACATTATGCTTTGTCTTTTTCGTTGTTATCTATCTTTTTTGTTGACTGTTTACAATAAGAGATCAAGAATAGATCAAGTTCCTGCAAATTTTTTATGAACAAGCATAAATAAATTTTCTTAACCCTGGAACTGAACTGGATTTTTAGCTAATGAAAAATACTACCAGGATTTTTATTGTTTCATCTCAGAAGTGCTAAAAGGATTGTTTCTAATATGAAATCTTCTCAGATTCATTCATTGAAAGAAACTGATCACTTTTCATTCAAGTACACTATTAGTTTCATAATCAATGAGATCCATTCTATCCACACAGATGAGTATTTGTTGGCATTTGTTGATGATTTCTTGCTCATCTGTTCACACGCAACAGGGTCAAGTATTGATGAATCGATGGTCCTTGGGCAGCAATAGGAAGCTGAAGAGCTAGACATCAGCACTACATTTTTGCAGCCAACAAAAGGGCGAGACGGCGTTGGCGTCAGTATTAGTGTCACGCTGAAGAGCACAACATGTATTTGTGGGACTATACCAAGGTGGACATCGAGCTCTAAGATGGACATTGGATGAGTTGTTACGTTGTGCCCCTGTTCTGCTCCACCAGGAGGTCAACGTGTTGTTGCTTTTAGTGCAGACTCTTGAATTAGTTTCTATTTCAGCTCATAATTTGTATGAATGTGTAACTTTAACTATGTACTTCCAAAACTTGAGTTAGTTGCGGATTTGGCCTTTAAATAGAAAACAAAGCGTGACATGTACAGTGCCAGCTATTGTCCAGCTTCATTGTTTGTAAGGTTCAGACAGGAAATAATGGTTAGTACAAACTATATATTTAACGAGGATGTCCTGAGCAAGGAAATGTAAAGATTACGAGAAATTGCATTCTGACTGTCATTTACTTTCATTGAAATACATATTTCTATCTGATGATGATAGCCGTGTATTGTTTATGTCATGATGGTTCTTAATAGCACAGTTTTTAACAAATTATCATAGGATTATAACCTCTTGTCCAAAGATATGAATGGACGTGTACATGGCATGGCTAATGTTTTTAACAAATTATCATAGGATTATAACGGTTCATCAAAGAATATGGTCATCGAAGAATTAAAATCTTTTAGTTGAAAATTCAATCAAATCTTCGAGGCAAGACTCATTAAAATTTTTTGTCATCATGTTTTGTCACATCTATCTGAACTGTAATATCTTCTGGATTATTGAATCCATTATTACAATGTCCAAACCACATATTCCTTTCCTAACCACAATTCGCGGTCTAGACAGTGCATATAATATTTCTGCCTTGTACTCTATTCATAATTGTGTAGTTTCAAAATAGGTCATCTTGATCAACATTTTCATCGTCAACATTTTCATCTTCGTCCTCTGAACTGCTATGAATTTCTGTGTAAGAATGGTCTTCCAACAGCCTCCTCTTCCTTTCCATTGGCCTCTCCTCTTGCATCTTCCTATCATTTCCTTGCACAGGCTTGTTTTGCTTGTTCTTTGCTCCTGCAGATCTGCCCCTCTTTTTATTCTTCATCGCTTCAAGGCGGTCTTTATTCTTTGCAACGTTGGGCATGTCACTGAGTACCTGCAGTTCAAGGAACAGCTCGCAGTGAGGGTCAACGTCAGCGAGCTTCGCTGTTGAGGAGCTGAGAGTCCCTGAGTACCTGCAGTTCAAGGAACAGCTTGTGGAAGAAGGGTACGATTTTGCACTTAAAACTGGGAATTTAGGATATAAGCCCACCGTATTTAATCTATTTAAAGTTTAAACAAAAGGTTCTGTTCATATATGACAGTTTATAATACTTTTTATGTATATATTGGAGCCCGAACAACAACTTTGCTCTTGAGCTGGACTTTGAGCCATTCAATGCCTCATTCCCCCATCCTTCTCTATCAAAGTCCATTGGCAATGGTGTGCAGTTCCTAAACAGGCACCTGTCATCAAAGCTCTTCCATGACAAGGAGAGCATGTACCCCTTGCTCAACTTCCTTCGTGCCCACAACTACAAGGGGATGGTTAGCCCTTATTATTTTATTTGTTACTTTAATTTAGATGTTGCCTATATTATCTAGAAGTTGTCAAAAGAGTCTTAGTAAAGTGGAAATTTATATCACTAAGGCTGACCTGTGATGCATGCCCAGTAAAATTGTCGTGTTCTTGTGTTTTCCATTTTTATAAATACTTTCAATGCTAAACACTGAGTTGCTGATCTGTCTAAAATTTGATCTATCAGTTAATAATCACAAAAACGGATATATAACTCTTTTAACCACATGAACACCTTAAACTACTTTTCCATACATTCCTGTTTTGGTAGTTGTAGATTGGCTTTGAACTTCTATAATTGTGAAGATTTCTATGATTTCTGCAGACCATGATGTTGAATGACAGAATCCGCAGTCTCAGTGCTCTGCAAGGGGCTCTGAGGAAGGCTGAGGAGCATATGTCCAGCCTTCAAGCTGATACCCCATCCTCTGAATTTCACCACAGGTTCTGAATATTTCTTTACTCATCTCCATATTCATATGAATAAAACAACTGAAGCATGTAGTAGTATTCTTGTGATTTAACACAGCTTCTGATTGGCCAAAACAGGTTCCAAGAACTTGGTCTGGAGAAGGTTGGCGTGACTGCGACTATCCGTTCACCCTGGAGGCCAGGTACAATCCTTAACCACTTAGACACGGATACACAATTAAAACACTGAACTTCCTCTCATCTATCTGTATTTCACTTGCAGGTTGTCTACATTTTGGACCAAGTCCATGCTATGGAGAATGAAATGCTGCTGAGGATCAAGCAGTGTGGTCTTGACATCACACCAAAGATCCTTATTGTAAGTGTGATACCTAATATGACAAAAAGAGAATATATAAGCTAAATCAGTGGTACAATGAGCGTTATTTGTATTTGCACAGGTTACCAGGTTGCTCCCTAAAACAATTTCACCCTTTTTTTAGAATGTAGCAACAGCAGCAATTAATACTGCACCCATGCCAAGATGCTGATCGACCAACAGGTGATGCTGTTCTCAACTTCGGGCATATGAGCCTCCAGCCTCACCGGAGGTTGGGCCGTTTGCCTGCCTAATAGGTTGCTGGGCACCCAAAAAGTAAATAGATCGAACATATGTCCAGTTTCTGTACCCAAAAGCCTGATAAAAAGTAGTTGAATACTTAAGTGTTTTTGCGCTCAGGTGAATAAATAAGTATTTTTTAATCCTATTGCAATCTGCGCTCTGAACAGGTTTATCATAGTGTGAAAATAAGAAAGAACACACACTAGGATAAAGAATAATCCACAAAAAGAAAAGCAAACTACTGACATGCCGATGTGAAGATGCCAGCGTCCTTTCTATAGTCCTAGTAGCCCACCACTATCTGCAAGTTTCAAACAAAAATAATGAGAGCTGAAGATACTAGCAGTACTTGCAGCTAGCATTCTTCAGCTTAAGACATCCGCATATAATTAGGTACAAACTAGTAAGGTCCCAGTCAAACAAAAGAAATTACCAAGTAAATCTCATTAGCCAATTTTGATCTGCCCAAATTACAAGCTATCAGTATTAATTTTGCTCCATACTAATATATTCAGAAAACTGTGTAAAGCTCATAATGTGTGTCATCAAGCAGGGCCTTGTCATTAAATCCTCCCAAATCCTAAAAAGACATGTAAGGTCCCAGTCAAACAAAAGAAATTACCAAGTAAAACTGTCTGCAATGCCATGTACTGTATCAATCTGAATTTAATAGCACTATCCGCACGAAACAGCACGAAACAGTGACAAATGGGAAGGTGGAGTTTCCCAGCATGTTTCAGAGTTCTTTCACAGGAATAGTATGGATTCAAAGAGTACAGGCATACAGAAAATAATTAGAGTGATTATTCTTTTTTATTTTATAAAAAATGATACTGACCCTATCCGGTGACACCAACTAGGTAACATCCAGTTCAAACAAAATCGGGGTAAATTCCTGAAACGATTCAAGTTTATGCAATTGAATCATTAATGACACGTATATTGATATATATATTAAGGTAATGAAACCCCTCAGTGACATTTAATCGAACACGTTACCTCCCGCGTTGGCTAGGGAGCAGACTATGAAAAGAACTGCCGCAGCGACAGGAAGCAATCTCCAATACCTTGTGCACGCTGGTGACGAGCTCGGAGAAATTCCAGGCGACCGTGAGGCAGAGCAGTCCTCGGTGCTTCCTGGGATACTCGCGGCGCCCACGAGGTCTTCTCCTCGGGCGTGAAACTGGAGCCGGTGTGGTCCTCCCGGCGCGCACGAGCCGGTCTTCTCCTCAGCGTTGAAGCTGGTGCCGGAGAGGCCCGCCGCGGCTTGAAGGGAAGTCCGAGCGTGAAGCTGTTGCCGGAGAGGTCCGCCGCGGCTCGAAGCGCAGTCCGACGCTGCTTGGTTCCGGACAACGAATGCGAGCGCGAGGAAGCAGAGCAGGCCGGTCCGGCATATTGGGAACCGCCGGGGACGTGGGGAGGTTGCTCGGTGGTGGTGGGGTGGGGGGTGGGGGACGGCGGGGCAGGACTGGAGACCGCCGACCGGGAGACCAACAACAGCCGCTGCGCTTCGCCTACAGGTTTGACCGGGGAAGTGCGGACAGGACATCCTATCGGCTCGCTGGGTCGGCTCGTCTCGACGGGGTTTCCTGGCCTGCGGTGGAACCGGCTCGCTGGGTACCGAATGGATTTGGTACCCGGGGTCCAAATAGTCTTTGCCGTATATATATATATATATATATATAAATATAAAATAAGAATAAAATTGTTTACCTCTGTTGGATGAATCTTGTTTATCAATGCATGCTTTTCTCTTTCTATTTTGGCATGTCTTGGTTTGGAAGTTTTTGGTTATACGTATGATCATACTTCCATAGGCGTTTTGAATTGAGCATGGTGCTTAGGTCAAAAAGTCTACCTTGATCAGATTAGACATGGAGTCGAGTCCGGTTATTGAACCTAAAATTGCTAGTGTAGATTTTGGTCGATCATATGGACTAACCCCTGCGAGGAATTTATCAAAATCCATAAGGGTAAGTCTTGAAGATGACAACGGGGTTAACAAAGTAAAAATAAATAATAATAATAATAAAAAATATATATATATATATAAATAAATAATAATAATAATAAAAAGAAAGAGATGAGATAAACCTTTCAACTCCAAGATTTTGTCCTGGTACTTTGATGACATCAAAAGACAAGCTTGGGGAGCCTCTAACCACGCCACCAGGCACAACTCGGATAATTGCGTGCTCAAGCTAAGCATCACCATAAAAGGTAAGCAAAAGGCTAGCTTGAGGGAGGACTCAAGAAAGGTAACATGTATCTCACATTTTGATCATATTCTCTATCTTATGAAATGTTGAGTTACACACTAAAAGACAAATTTCATTCCTATATATATGAGCTATAAAAATGTTTAGTCTTAGTCCCTTGTTGAAATGATGAATAGTTGCTCTGTCTTATGCTTTGCCTGTGCCTAGTTTATAATTCGAATTTCTCTAAAGTTTGGGTTTAGTGGCTAATTCTAAAACCCATCCTGAAAAAACCTGATTCATGTGGGTTGCATATGCTCTATCTAGTCTAAGTTGTTGCCAAATATGATATGGTACAAATGGATTTGCTATGACTTAGATCCAAAAGAGAAACTTGACATCCGGGAATCTAAAAAAAAGAGAAATGATTCTTGGGCTATGCTAAAAAAAAATGAGATGAAAAAAATGGACAAGTGTCAGAGGGCGAGTAGAGCCCACATCTCTAAAAAAAATAAAAAAAAAAAAAGAAAAGAGAGGAAATAAAAGGCAAAAGCCTAGGGCGAAGCAGAGCCCACCTCTCCAAAAAAATTATATAGCAATAAAGCCCATGCTTTCTCGAAAAGAAATAAATATTACCTAAATAAAATCCCGGATAAAAGTTGATCAAAAGGATGAATGATAAGCACCTCTGTTATAACCGTTCTATCGGCAACCGCCCAAGGCTTTGAGAAAATTTGGAAAGCCCCGCTCACGATGAAAGGTAATAAAGGGTGGGAAAAAGATGTGCCATTTTATTCGGTAGAAAATCTTATTATAACCA
The DNA here is from genome assembly GCA_015847255.1 of Hyparrhenia diplandra. Classification (NCBI taxonomy): domain Eukaryota; kingdom Viridiplantae; phylum Streptophyta; class Magnoliopsida; order Poales; family Poaceae; genus Hyparrhenia; species Hyparrhenia diplandra. Next base: position 787,765 of record JADLZK010011792.1, read on the forward strand.
TGGCACTTGTAAAAAGCGTAATCGGCATAGTAGCAACTCACGATCAACAACCAAGTACTTATCTCTTTTTGCTCGAGGACGCGCAAAGGGAAGCTTGGGGAGTTTGTTGGCGGTAACCAACGACATATTTTCCCGTCAACTTACTACCATAAAGGGAGTAAAATTAAACCTTTTTATACTCATATACATTTATCACTAATAAATTCCACTTGTAGTGTCTTGTATTTTATTTTGCAGATTTATAATAAAAGCAAGTGGAAAAATCGACCAAAAGTACGCCTTAGGGATAGCGCATTATTGCAAAATCCAAGCCCAAGAGCAAATCGACCCAAAACATCAAATGCGGGTCGAGCACAGCCCGACCCATAACTTTTTCGGGCGAAAGATGACACCCCATCGAGACCGGGCCGGGCGAGGCCCGAGGGGTGCGCGCGCACCACACAGTGCGGCCGCACCCTCCCGAAGGCGGTTTCGGCCCGGCCTCGGGGAGGCGGTTCGAAATGCACTTTCCAAACGGGGGTTTCCGCCCTGCGTTGGTCGGTTTGCGCATACAAGGAAGGTTTACAGGTCGGTTTTGGTGTAAATTAGCACTTAGGCCCCTCCTCCAAGTGTATAAATAGGCCCCTCTCTCTCCCTCTCTCAACACACACCATTTGGAGCCTCCTCACTTTCTACTCCTCTTCTCCTCTCCTCTCTACTCCTCCACTTCTCTAGTTCTTTTTTAGTCTTTAGTAGTAGTTGGAGCAAGGTTAAGCTTCATTGGAGAGCTTGTACTTGGGAGAAGGAATACTCGGTATGAATACATTTATGGTTTATCCTCAAGTCTTGATCTCATATGCTTGTGCAATAGAGCTAGAGTATTTACATGTTATATTCTTGACATGTTGTTCTCAACACGATCATGATAGAAGAATTAGACTATAGTTCCTATGTTGTGGTTAGTCGTATAGAACTTAGGGCCTAACCATTCATGCCATGTATTTGAGTAGAGTAAGAGTTGTCTTGAGGTGGCGGTTCGTTGTGTCCTTCGGGGCTTGCTCGTGTCCTATTCCGATCCATCCGTAGGGTGGGGGCCATGGGGGGGACATGAGTAGTGTCCTAGTATCTGCGGGACGTGGTGTCCGGATGCAGGTGTCCTTTGAATATGAGTGCATGCCACGGTTGAGGGGGTAGGCGGCTTTGGTCGTGACAAGCCTTGACCGTCCCTTGAAATCCCACGTTCGTGTGTCTTTGTAGGAGTTCGTAAATGCCTTCCTTTAGGGCGGATGCTCAGGAGATCTCCCCGTCCATCTCACTCTCGGCCTAAAACTCTAGTCATCTATGTTTGCATGATTATTAACTTGTTCTTTGCACAGCTACTTTAGAATGCCCGCTCCACTTAGGAATATTCTTTATTAGATTTATTTTCCTTTTATCCTTGAGGTTGGCCTAAGTGTGTGTCACACTATCTTAAAATATCATTACTTACCCCTGTATTGAGTATTGGTCAACTGCATAGACATGTCGTCTTGTTCATGCCCCCGCTAGAGTCCTACACCATGCCTTCCTTTTGGGAAAATATAAATAACGATACCCCTGAATATCTCCGGGTGAAATGCTACAACGGTATTTCCGTGCGCTTGCGGACTTGTTACGTAAATGCTACTGAGAATGCCACCGACATCCCGTGGCGATGGTAGCCGGAATGTAACAATTCGAAGTCGTTGTGGGGAGTCAACTTTGTGGTTCCCAGTGCTTTTGTCTTTTTGGCACTTGGCGGCTTAGGAAGCGCAAAAGCAATCCATAATACCAATACTTCTCAGCATGTGGCACAAACTGATTTTAATCGTTTCAAGAGCTTGTGGCAGCGTTGGAAGATGTTCCATCCTTCTGCAGGACTGAATTTCCAATGTTTGGAGGCACACCAGGCGCTCCATATTTTCGAGCAACCTGTCCCAGTCACAATTGTAAATGTGAAGCTCACGCAAACCAGTGAAGAGTTCACTCCCTTCAGGAATAGATGCCAACTTGCTGCAATACCAGAGTTCAAGTCTGTGCAGATGCTTTGGGGCGTCTCGGTCGGTGGCGACTCAACATCCGGCTAGGATACGTTGAACCCTTGTAGGACGAGATACGGAGCTCTTGAATATCCTTTGAGGGGCAAAGCCCCCGAAGCACCTCTCGCTTCACGTCTGGACCAAACTTCTTGGGCGAGCCGAACCCCGGTACCGTAGTATCCGAAGTCGCTTCTTGTGGGTTAGGTGGGCCCCGGCAGCCTTGCTCTTCGACAAACGAAGCCCCCTTATATCTGAGAGTGTCTCGAAGATCGTTTTAGGTGCATGAGCTGCTTCAACTCATGCCCAGTTCCTCCTTCACTTCAAACATTTGCGGTGTTTGCGGTCTTCGTCAAAGATTCAATGTTGGGGAAAGACAGCGGAGTAGAGATGTGCCGCAGAGATAGATAAGATTAGCCATATCTTCGGGCCGGGATGCTTTAAAAACAAGGAATATCTATGGTCCGGATATGGTAAAGCTTGCTAAATGTGCTTGGCAAAATCAGATTGAGCATGGCACAACCAAAATGGAAACTAAGATAACGTAGATGCTTCATCCGTTCAATACATCTTTGGGACTCGACCTGCAGCGAGGCCATTCTTCCGAAAAATTCTACTTCAATGATCAACACTCGCAGGTTTCTTCAAACCTCATGAACAATCGCCCCAAGAATTTTTCTAATTCATGTTTTGTTTTCATGGGTTCCTTGGGCGGCCATGACAAATAATTCTTAATGATTAGGGTGCGCAAAATTTTTCATGTTCACAATTTTCTCAATCGCTTCTTTCTTGTTGGTCTCAATGGAGATATGGTGAACACCTCGGGGATATCTTTTGGTGGGTCATTGGAACCAATTCCAAAGAAATAGAAATCACCTCTAGAAACCCTCTCTCGCCATTTCGTGTAGCAGGTCATGTACTCGTGAATGCCTCGGCCTCCTCGCCAAAATATGTTCTTTGTACTTGCGTAAATGAGAATGTTAGTAACTGATCAAAGTAGTTCGGCCTATATATTCCAGTTCCTCATTTGCATAATTTCTGGTGTTTACAAACCCTTGTGCTATCCGAGGCCAACCATCTCATCCCGTTTTATTCCATATCCTTTGGGGAAAATCCTGCAGTATGTAAAGCATTGGATCGATGTCACCGCCAAGCTGGCCGATAGCTCCACCACGAGCTCCCATTGTTTCATTCAACATGTCAAGGTTTCTTTGTTGTTTCCCAAAGTAGTCAATCTTTGTTATTACTCGAAGCCGTGCCGCCTTTGTTCTTCTTTGCAATAGGTGATCTCTGAAGCTTTTTGGCAATTTTTCTACCGATTGCTTCATATCTTCCATAATCAACACCGTTAACTTGATCGACATCTATGGCATAGTGCATGAACATTGAGAGGTACTGATCCTCTTCCATATCGGTATTGGGATTTGCTTCGAGCACCTAAAAGCTGCACCCGCATCGTCTTTTGAGTCGTCACCGGGATTCGGACTTCTCAATCGCCCGAGTTAAGCACATCAAGTAGAATCCCACGTTCCTTCATATTGTCGGCATTGACCCGAGATCATCCAGTACCAACAAAAAACATTTGTCATGCAATTCTTTTACGCATCTCTCGCTTTTAAACTTCTTAGATCTTTTAACTCTGTTTTTGGATTTCAGGACCATTGGTATCCGAGGGTCTCTTTGTTGCTTGATCCGGTCCAGCATTTCACGAAAAATATATCACGGATGCTGAATGTCGCCCCACAAGAATGAACATGATAAGTTTGAAATGTCCTGCATCCTTCTCATAATCACAAACATATTGTGCGGTGTACTCTTTCGAACCTCGTAATGCCATATATGCCAATCACGTAATAAGGTTTTACGGGTGCTCGAGCTTCTTTGCATTGGTACTTTGCTCCCTCACGAAGCATATCACTTATATTCTTACGGTGCTTGTCTCGACCAAACACTTTTACGTTCAATGCTTACGTACAACTTGTCAATTTCTTTCTCGCTTGGCGGTGCTATCATTGTTCTTGGCAGTGCTGTTACTGCTACTTTCCTTGTCATCATCCTTGGGTCTGCTGCTGCTATTACGATTCAACAGATTTGACTTCTTCGAGGAAGTGAGAATATCTTCTATGCTCTTTATTTCTTTCCATAATCTGATTCTTTCAGTAATAGGCACGTTGCCACACTTCTGCAAGAAGGAAGCTTCAAATCATTATCCTGGCCACATATTATTGCAATTTATATTTACTTTTAAAACACAAGTCATTCTATAAATGCAAAATAAAACTTTTAAAAGTGGATTTGAATTAATATTTAAATACAAATATTCAGATTCATCGTATTAAAATGGAAAATTTGTATTTAATTGCACTATGCCATCAACCATGCATCATCTTTGGTTGCAAGGAACTGTCGAGTATATTGACTACTTTTGCATGCAACTATCACGATACATTAGTTGTGCTTGCGCCATGTGTATGTATATTTATTTAAACAAAGATACATATCATTAGTTAGAGCACTGTAGTAGCACCAAGCAGACCTAGGTTTGACTCCGTGGGAGCGAATTTAAGCAGTGCATTATTAATAAAAAATAATTTGGGGTTTCCCTTGCCGACTTCGTAAAAAAAAAAGCTATATCCCGTGTTACTCTTGATTCATTACTAGTCCGTCCCACACGCACGCTTGCACAAACTAGATCGAAGATACACAAAATTAGCTACCAATAATGTATTGTATGTTTTTCCATCTATATCCATTTCTTTTTTTCTCTCCTATACATGGTACCTTAACGTTTCATCGAACGAAGAAAAAGGGATGGACCCATTCCACCCTCCCCACGGTGACGAGCGCAGCCCTTTGTCCCTTGCCGCCGAGCCCCCTCCCGGCACCCTGCCCTCCCCTTCCCCTCCCGGATCTGCGCTCCCTAGGCCTAATCTACCCATCCTTGGTGCTTGCGGAGATGTTAGGCGTTCCTTGGTGAGCATGCCTCTCCTCAAGCCCCCCTCGGCCCGGCCCGGAGGAGGTCAATTAGGCGCCGGTGGCCACCTCAGGCCCTCCCTAGGTGGTGCGCCCTTGCCCCTGGCCGCTGCCTCGGGACCCCGGAAGGCTCGCACACCGCCGTCCCTCAGCGGTTGCCGCCACCGCCCGATCGCCCGTCACGGGGCCCCCATGGTCACGGCGAGGTTTGCCCCGCCGGGGACCGATGTCTATCCACTTCTCCACCGTCGCCGCCATTCTTTGAAGGCCCCTCGCTCCAACGCCCCCGCCTTTCACGCGCAAGCGGTATTATGCGTGACTTCCTCGCCCGCGGGACCGGTGCCAACTTTAGGGCGTTGGCTGCATGCGGCCATGTACGCGCCTCGCCTCTGCTCTTGGCCTAGCTTCCGCCCCCGATGGGCGTCCTCGATTGTCGGTTGCGAAGGTGGTGTTAGGCTCACCGCCGCCCTCGAGCCCGCCACCTCGGAGTCGGGTTGGGGCGCCTCGGCAGCGGTATCCTCTCCACCGAGGCCTTGCCGTTGCCGAGGCTGCCTTGTGCACATCCTACGTCACCAACGTGCACGAGGCTATCACGGTTCGAAGATTGGAGGATGAGTTCCGGGCGGTCATTGAGGGCGCCCGGAGGTTGAAGTCGGGGAGGGCGTGGTTGTGGCATGCTCGACGAACTCCTTGTCGGGCTCCCTCTCCGCACTTTGCCCCTCCTTTCTTCCCCCCACCAATCCAATCGCGAGAAGCAAGTTTAGGCGTTGGGTGGACGACGCCCGCGCCTACGGCTCAGACGACGACCTCGTGGTGTCTCCTACTATTACGGCCGGTGGTCGCCCGGCGGCGAGCGGGAGGTCGCCCCCTAACCACGTACTTGGACACAGCTCGTAGGGCTCTCCGGCCTGGGATGAGTTCTCGGCAGACTCCGCGTTGCGTGACCAATTTGGGCCGTCGGGTGGGGGCAAAGGGGAGGCGGCGCCCGTCGGCGCAAAGGTCACCGGAAACCCATCGGTGGGGGGGTCATGCGGATTCCCAGCGCGACAATGCCTTGGTCGCGAGACAGCGGCAAGGCTCTCACCACTGGAGCACCTTGCGGCCATGTCGGGCCGGCGCCACGGCATGCGGCGGAGCAGCATGTTGTGGGTCGGTCGCCACCTCCATCGTCACCTCCCACGCCTAGGCTGTTAGCCCACGAAGTTGGTTGACCCTCGTGGGCGCCACTGTTGGCTCGTCCGGGGCGCGGCTCGGGGGCTGTGGTAGGGCTCTCACCGTCGGCGTTGGGCCACACGCCGTCGGCGCCGATGACGTCGGGGCATGCGACCTCACAACACCGTCATGTCCCAATGGCTTCTCCACCCCGGCTCGACGGTGTTAGAGCCGAGTGATGGTGTGGGGCCTCAAGATTGGTTTGACCCGATGTTTGATGAGCTCGCCGCCTCCCTCAATGCATGTCTGTCTTACCACGCGGCAGACCGGCCAACGCTGTCGGAACCGCTGTCACCGCCACGAGATGACATGGTTCGTCAGCGGATGATAAAGTGTGCGGGAGGTCGACGATGTCATGGCGGCTCGCTCCCCCTTGGTCGGCCATCTCCGTTAGTGTGGTGCTAGAGGCCAATGGTAGAGACGCGGCTTTAGCAAGGCTCGACGATTTGAGTCACCGGCGACATCTGGCGCCTATTGCTAAAGCGCCGCAGGTGGCCACATCGTTTGTCGACGCCTTCGCGGATGTTGTGGCACCGAGGGGCGGATGATCCTATGCGGCCCGCAATGTTGCCGACGGAGACGCCGAGGGATCTTTCGTTCGGAAGAATTTGAGGTTGAGGTTTGCCTACCCCTCCAAACCCCGCTTCTTCGAGATGGACCGAGGTTGGCGCTCGTGTACGCCCCGCCACCATTCACATATTGAGGAGGAGCGGGCGCATTGTGGCCAAGCCACGGCGCCCAACGCGACGCGGCAAGCACAAAATGTGCTACTCAAGAAGCCTGGGAATGCGGTACATGAGGACACTCCCCGATAAAGAGGTCGAGGTCCGGTTCAGGTGGGAATTCCATTGGGATATGTCCTTTAGGAAGCAAAATGTTCTCGGTGCCCTACTCAATGGGGAGTTTAACCCGGCGGCCCTAAACGTGAGCACGGCCGGGCTGGGTGATGGGATGTCGTGAGAAAGCCTGCTAGCTCATTTCTTGTTGCACATTGGTTTCATGTAATCACATCCTTTTTTTTTTTTCCTAGGTTCCGAGGTTCGGTAATCTTGCGACTACCGTCTCTCGTCTGTTTTGCACCAAAACTCTATTACGCTTAATGAAAAATGCGTCTAGGCGTTATCGCGAAAAATTAGGTTGCATTCAATTAAAACCTTACTTTAAATTATGGTCGGTCTAGTCGCAGCTTATAATGATGTTGGCTTTTGAATTTTGTTCTTTTTTAGTTGCTACATCAAGCAAATTGAGACTCTTGTGTGATTATAACTTGTATTCGAATCTCTATCTTTTATAAAATCAATGGACCTCTGGTGGATTTCTTTTAGGCTATATAGACTGCACCCTTAATTACTAAAGTTAGTTTTTAAGTAAAGTATTTAGAAAAAATGCACATAAATACGCACCCTTTATGGTTATTTAAACATTTTCAATATTATTAGTAAGAATTGGTAATTTAGATGTATTTTTTATTGGTCTTTTTTTTAGTTTATAATGTGGCAAATTTGTTAATTTAGATGCAAATTGACAAGATTAGTTAGAATATATATCATAGTGTGGCATGGTGGGTAATTTAGATGGTATAGTTATTTTATAGTATGCTTTGTTATGGCCTAGGTAGGTAATTTGGTTGTGGATTTAGGTGTGTATGTATGATAATCCAATCTACATAACCTTTTCTAAGCCTGTGTTTGGTACTTCGGTCATGATCAATGTAATGTATGTAATAACTACACCCACTAATATTGTTAATATAGTGTATTATTGTAAGATGGACATGGAGCTCACCCAAATAACAGTGACATATTTCACAGAACAAATGTGAAGAATATATATACAAGATAAATATCAAGAAACATCATACAGTGGTTGCTCTAGTGCTATAGAAATAAGAAATGGGTGTTTGTTTGGTCCAAGTGCTTTGATTTTTTTTAGTTTCCAGGCAACTCGCAAGTGATAATGAACAAGTTTTTTCCTAAAGCCAAATAATGACAAAATTGTATGTTCAGGAGAGGTGAAAGAAAATAGAATCCTAGCAGTTCAGATAGAATAACAGAATTTGACACAAGGATCTGATAAGATGGTACCTGCTCATTAATATTGAAGCCAACTTGTTCATATGACCAGTTCCTGTAATACCGAGCATCAGGAATTCGATCAGTACACCAGCTGAGTAGGGACCGAAAGCAGCTGGTGATGCTTGTGACGATCTTGCTGCACCAACCGCACAGCCTCTGGACCCTAACACTGGATGTTGATTGGGAAACTGGTAGAAGCGCGCCTGAACTCCCGAATAACTGCCCCAGCTTCTGTTTCATGCTGTGGACGAACTGCAGTAGTGGAGCTGGGGTGATGTCTATGCATAGCTGGATCAAGATCCCCCACCAGCCGGCGATCCAAGCGCCAGCAGTTTGGAGGAGTCCCTGCACGCTGACCCAGCTCCATATGCAGCAGCGAGCGAAGCCCGCGACAGGAGCGGTGATGAGCCGCTTCACCCAGGCGCTGCCGTCCCCGGTGAGCTTCTTTTCGATCTGGTAGTATTGGACAAGGTCCAGGATGTCTTCCGCTTGGTACAAGGTAGATTTGAGATGCATGTCCATCTTGTCCAGTATCTCCAGATCAGATCGTGACCCCTTACCGTCTCTCGCTGCCCTCAGCATCCGCTGCTCCTCCACCTCTCTCAGTGTCAGCTTAAGAGCTGGGACAGTGACCAACTCCAGCTCAGGGAGCTCCTTGGACGCGTCAAAAATGAGGTAGGCGAAGAGATTCTGCAGGAGCCAGCTAATGATGGGTGACAGCAGCCAACCAAGTACAGCAACTGCCGGGCTCATCGTTGCGATGCCCCAGGGATTTGCCATGGATTGTGGTGCTCTGCTCTCTCTTGGATGGAGATCTAGAAAGGAGAAAGGCACAAGGGAGAGGATGGATGAATGGATGTGGTGGGGGTAGTGCAGAGGGACGAGTGATTCACTACTACAAAGATGAACTTCCGTGGCGGGCATTTTTCATTTTCCGTGGCGGTTTTAGAACCGCCACGGAGCTAGGGTCACGGAAAATGGACGATTTTCGTGGCGGACAAAATGCCCGCCACCGTTAATGAATAAAAAAAAAAAAAAAAAAAATCCATCTTTGAAAACCTAACGGGCCCAAATCTGGGCCGCCGGGCCCGTTAGGGTTTTGTGGCTCGCGGTGCCGTGCTCCACGTGCCGCTGCCGGAGACGGTCGCCGCCGGCTGGATCCGGCGCGGCGGCGGATCCAGCGCGCCCGGTGACCGGATCGGCGTGCCTCGGCCACGCCGCTTTCGTGGGAGAGGATCCGCCGGCGCGCCACGGCGCGAGGAGGAAGGATCCCGCCGCCCTTGCTCGAGGAGAGTCGTCCGGCTCCTCGCGCCGCCGCCGCGGAGGAGGAGCTCTCCCGGGGCGACGCCGCCAGATCCGCTGGGGGAGGGCCGCGGGTGGTCGGCGCACCGGCCGCCGCCGCGGGATCCGCGCGCCCGCCGGCTGGCCGGGCCGGATCCCCGCCAAGGCTGCGGCTGCTCCGCTCAGGCGTCGCGCCGCCGCCCCTTGCATGGCGGGCGCCACCGCCGGGCGAGAGGAAGAGGGAGCGAGGAGGGGGCCAAGAGCGAGGACGGGGGAGGGGAGAGGAAGAGGGGAGCGAGGAGGAAGAGAGGGAGGCCGGCCATGCACTCGCCGGAGAGGAGAGGAAGAAAGGGAGGCCGGGTGAGAGGAGAGAGTGAGGAAGAGAGAATGAGGGTTCAAAACCCTAAGTCCCGTATATATATATGTCACCAAGGAAATGGGCCTGTTGGGCTCGCCTTTGGGCCTCATTTTCGGTGGCGGGCTTTTATAGAAAAAGCGCCACGGTTAATCGATTAACGTGGCGGTTTTTCCCCGACGAGGGAAAGTCAGGCCACCTATTTTCCGTGGCGGTTTTTGAAATGCCCGCCACGGAAAATGAAAAACTAAACACCTCCCAAAATCAATTTTGTAGTAGTGATTATTCCCAACAGATATGTTCTCAATCTCCTCCTGAATGCAACCAGCAGATCAAGTAGACAATTTAGTCTCCCAACAAGGCACACAAACTTCTGAGAAAAAAAAAACTGAGCAACTGAATGAAGTGGGTGGACAAACCAGTGAGTACTATGTGTTTGTATGAGTTGCTTCAAGAAAACTAGGAGTTCCACCAGCTGGGTTAAATTGATTCTGATGGAGACATCATCATATCACTGATGAGCCCATCAAGTCAATCGATCTGCTGTCTTTTGAATGCACAAATCCAGTGGATGCAGGATTAGCAGCAGCAGTTAACTGAAAAGTGGTTGCTTTTGGGAGCGATCCAAGGGGTTTCACCGAGGAAAACACACGATATGATATATACACCCGTTTCAAAGTTGCTTGTGTTGCTGGCTCCAGCAACTGGCTAATCCTGGTTAGGTGATTAGGATCGTAAGATTCGGGTCTTGGAGGAAAGTACATGCCAGATTCCTTAAAAATGCATTAGGTGGAGACTTGCGTTTGCGACCATGAGGTGCCTGTCGGGAAAAGTAATAAGGTTTCTAAAATACAGCAACTGGGCATTAAGTCATTCGTCCTATATTTTCTGAAGAAACTTTACATCAAAATCATGACAAAGCTATAGGGGCTTATTTGTGCTATGTATTCTGAATAAAGATTGCATCATCATAGTAATGAAAAAGCTAGTGGATGCGTGTGTTAGTCGGCGTCAATACAGTGAGTAGGACACTATGGATCCAAAAACAATCACCCTCACCATCCTGTGCATTGAAAGAGTCAATTGAGAGGACGAAAATTTCTTGAAAAATTCTCAGCCAAGCAGAAAAGCTTTTCAGAAGATAAGAAAAATGAAAGCGACAGAAGAAAATATCTGAAAATTTCCAGAGAGCCGAGTGAACCCGTGTTCGGGATGGCTAGCCAGCTTCCCGCTGAAACCCATATCGACACCGGCAGAGCCAACGAGGCGTTGGTAACGGTATTACGTGATGCACAATCCCAGTCCCAGACTCCAGTCCCACGACGCTACGCTCCACCCGTTCGGCGGAATGCCACACCAGCGTGCTCGCCACACAGTTAGTCGTCCATGGTGATAAGATGGAGACTTCCAGTGCGTGTGACCACAAACCAGTTGCAATTTCCTAAGCACTGGTACACCACGTACCCGCGCATATGACCAAATTTCCCATAAAAACTGGAAATTGTTTTGTAAATTCAAGCAACAAAAGCAGACGAAATACGTCACAACTAAATTTAAGGACACAGATCGATGCGGTCATGCTGTTCACGCGTGAACCATGTATATTGTGAGGGCTGACCTGATCCGAAGCACGCCGCTGCCGCCGGAGACCGTGAGATCACAGCGGAATGCGGTGGCGACCCTCTTGGCTTCCGCCATGAGTCTTTGTTCCCTTCCTCCGCCGATACGTCAGTATGACTGTATCTATTATTTATTCCATTCTCTGTTCATGTTATGAATGCCTTGTAAATGGCCACTCTGCTCCTGAAAAATGGATCCTACAGAGTTTCATTTCTGAAACAGGAGCACAAAGGGAGACAAAAAAATAGAACGGAACACAATGATTTCATCTTTATATAAAAACAGACTGGTAACTGCATGTCAGACAACCAACTGAACAAACAAGCAAGACGGTTTCAAACCGTTCAGACCGTGGAACTAGCCTCTCTTCCCTTGGCCTTTGCATCTTTGGAATATAGATCGACTGTTTTGCTTGTGATCCATAATGCTTTCATTGGAATATAGATCGACTGGGTAAGTTTGATTGCCAGAACATAAGATTAATTCAACCTTGCTTCCATCTCGGTGCTAGTCTGACAGGGAAAGTGAATGTTGCAGCACATGATGACATGAATATAGTCAGAAATAAGTTGAATATGAAATGTAGATTAAACAACTCAGTCTAGTAACCAAAGCAGCAAAGGTTTTTTAGAACAATCACAGTAAGAAACAAATGAACTAACTGTAGTCTGGAAACAGGAGATATACTACTGGTATAGAAAAAAATATACTACTGGGATAGAAAAAATCCTGACATTACAGCTAGAGTTGGAGTACCTACGTACTGAGTATATATTTATGAACTAACATTTGTTCTTCATATACAGGATCAGAACCTGCCATTAGTTGAATAAAGAGAGCTGCAAACTGCCACAAAGCCCAGACAATTCTTTGCTCAAGGATTAGATTGAGTCTGCCACTCTGCCATCGCATAGGGGATATAGCCATTGAATCTACGAACTAGTGACATTTTGGACCACCTACGACAACAACATATTTTGGACCACTCTGCCGGCGGTGCGTTGTGGACGAGATTACGGTGGGATCCGCAGGCGAACCCTCGAGGGAAAGGGCCGCCCGGCAGGCCCGGCCCAGGGGGCAGGCGAGGGGGCGGCCGCCCTGGGCCCCCGAAGCTGTCAGGCCCCCCTCACCCTGTATGTATACGGTGTACCATATATAGGAGTAGCCATTGGCCAAGCTGCTGAGTGCGCTGTAGGAGTATATATGTATGTTTATTTTGGAAAAACATGTAGTAGTATGGCTTAGCTGACGTACTAGCAAAGGGTGCTTGCGGCCGGCTGTTGTATCACTAGCAAGCGTGTGATCAATTCTGTGTTTTTTTATGTGGTGTCATACGGCTATAAGGATGTCACTCTAAAGGTATACATACTCCGTGCTAGTTTTCAATTAATAGGTGTGTTTCATTCATTTTGTTATGTATCTACACATATTATTCATCGAGATGCATAACGAAATGATTGTACAAAAAAAAAAGTCAAACTGACTAATAATTTAGAACTAATACTCCCTCCGTTTCAAGTTATTTTCACTTTTTAGGTTCATCAATTTTGCTATATATCTAGAAATATTATTATATATATAGATATGTAGCAAAAATAGGTATACCTAAAAAAAGTCAAAGTGACTTATAATTTAGAACGGAGTAAGTACTATCAATCCCGAAAAGCACGGGCTTACACCATATGGATAATAATTTGGATAACGATGAGGATGATGACCAAACTGCTACACTATTAGCTGCATCCAAGGGAATACAAGTTATAGATGCACACAGAAGGGGCCTCAATTTTTGGTCTCGCCCTGGGCCCCCAAAACCTCAGGGCCGGTCCTGCGCCCGGCCCCGACGGGGCGCCATTCGCCACTGCAGTTCAGCCATCCCCTGGCATCAAAGTGCCATCAAAGGGCCTGCCCGCCGCCGTCCACTGCGCCCAGCTGCTGTTGGCGTGGGTTGGCGGCGTCACGACGCTGGGCTGCTCCACCGTTAACCATGAAGCAGGGCTAAAGCCCACGGCCTAAAATTCTGTAAGGGCCAAACGCCGGACCACGAATTTCCCGATGAGGCCCAGACTCCGATGGGCTGTGTATCGATTATTGCCTTCTCTGTTCTGAATGCCCACTCTACTTCCGAAAAAAATGGAAGCTGCAGAGTGCACTTCTGAAACCGGAACACAAGGGATGCAATACCATGGATCACAATGGTTTCAACCTTATATACATTACAGACTGATAACAGCATGTCCGACAACCATCTCAACAAACAAGCAAGATGGTTTCACACCGTGGAACCATATGTTCCACAGACAAGGGTCACTTGCTTGTTTCCTGTAACTTATTCATAACAATACACAACAGCGCGTCTCTGCATGAACACGCACACGCGCAGTCGCGCACATAAATCAATAGCCAAACGGGGCAGAACTACGAACACAGAAGCTATAATAAGGCAAGTTTTCCACAATCCAAACTTATGCAAAAAAAAAAAACAATTGTGCCGTTGACAAAACAGAATCCGGCTTCGTCATAGCTTGGGCCTGGCAAATAGAAAATGGAAGAACAATGATCTGCTCCATGAGTGTCTCCAGCACTAGTACCTAAACCCTTTTGCGTGACGGGCGAAAATCCTTTTGGGTGGCGGGCAAGTGTGCCCGTCACTAACCATATGTCACACAAAATCGCCAGAATATGCGTGGCGGGTGCAGTGCCCGCCACGGTAAAGAATACCCGTGGCGGGCACATTAGGGTGCCCTCCACGGCCAATATTTCGAAAAAAAATAAAAAAAGAAAGAAACCCACACAGGCCCGCCCGAGCCCATCCACGGGCCCGTCGAGCCCATCTCGGGGCTGCAGCGCCGCTGTCGCCCGGGCGGATCCAGTGAGCCCGTTGCCGTGGCTGGATGTGACCTCGCTGGTGGCGCTCCTCGTCCCTCGCCGGTGCCGTGGCGGAGAAGGCCGTTGAAGCCGCCGTCCCGCCCGCCGTCGCCCCGAGATCCGGGCGCCGCCGCGTCGAGATCCGAGCGCCGCCGTGTCCGAGATCCCAGCGCCGCCCGCGTCGAGATCTCTAAGCGCCGCCGCATCCCGAGATCCCGGCGCCCGCCGCGTCGGCGGAGGAAGGGGGCTCGCGGATCCCAGCGCCGCCGGTCACCGTGGATCCGCCGCCCTTGCTCGCCTCGCCCGCCGGATCCACCGCGCCGGGGCTAGATCCGCCTCTGCGCCCCGGGTGGAGGTGCTCGACGCGGATGCGGGCCGGAGAAGCGCCTGCGCGGGCGTGCCCTGGCCAGCCCACCGGTGAGCCGTCGGGAGGAGAAGAGGAGAAGAGGGTGAGGGAGGGTGGTCGGTGGTGTGACGGGGCGAGAAGAGAAGGGTGGCCCCGTGGCCAGCCCCGCCGGCGGCCTTCGAGTGGACGGAGGGAGGTGGGGGATGGCGGCCGGTGAACTAAGAGTGAGAGAGAGAGTGGACGGATGGAGGTGGGGGAGGGAGGAGATCGGGAATGAGTCGGAGAGAGAGGTGGGGATGGCTGCCGGTTCGGTTGCTGGTGGAAGTGAGCGGTTCGGCTTCCTAGGGTTTCATCGTCTTTATATATCCCAGCGTCACATTCTGGGCTGAAATGGGCCGGTTGGGCCTCTGTATGTTCTGTGACGGGCCTTTTAAGATGCCCGCCACAGGAAAGATTTTTTGCGTGGTGGGCACCTTAACACGCCCGCCACGTAAAAGATTTTATTTTGCGTGGCATGCGTGTTAAGGTACCCGCCACGCAAAAAATCTTTCCGTGACGGGCAAAAAACGTCCGCCAAAAAAAAAAAACTGGACGTGGCGGGGTATTTTCCGTGGCGGGCAAAAAAAGTGCCCGCCACGGAAAAGATTTTGCAAGTGCTCGCAAAATCATTTCGTTACTAGTGCAGTCCTGGAAGTTGGAACTCGTACCCTCCAGATCAACTTGAGCACCTCAACAAGGGTTTCAGGATCTCATTAGTCATTTTAGTACTGCTTCGATGATGCCGCACCACCCCATCTCAACACCATAGGATAGCATATTTCCAAGTGTTTCGTTCCCATAGCTTAGTCGCTATCACTGAAATCGCTGTCACTGAAAATGGAAAATACACGTTACTAATTACTGTGCATCCAAGAATAGAAATCAATAATCATATGAAATGAACCAACAAATGTCCAACAAATGTGCATGGGTTTACATCATCAGAGACAATAAGGACAGTCTAAAACCAGACTGCAGACCTTCACCCACATAAAACTAATGTACCAGACATCTATATCAAATGCAGCCACAGGGTCTTGTACCTGATTAAGGTTTACATAGTGCGGATTTGCAGCGTATATAAAACGTAGTCAGAGGAATTTAAAGAAAATATTGAACAACATACCTTTCATCTGGGTTTCTTGAAAGAGCGTGTGATATGTCTTTCTGTACAAGGCCGTCAAGCACATTTTTTGTTAAACTGCTTCATATCCAGAGCTGGGCAGTATTTGATCTTAAGTCGCTGAAGAGCCAAGTAACTCCCAGGGCCACGGCTGGATCCTAAGGACGCAAGGCATCGACAGCTGTGAAGAGACAGTGATTCTAATGATGATGCGTCTCCCAAGGATTGTATTGACTGCAACTTATTGCACTTGGAAATATATAGTTCCTCAAGTTGACCCAGCTGCCCCGATACTGAACGAGCTCCCGCACTCGTCAATTATCAAATCCTTGAGGGATGGTGGTAGGTTTGGAAGTCTTACCAAGTTAGCACATCGTTTTATCTCTAGAGACACTAGGCATGGACAAGGAATTATTGGATACGGAGATTGCTCTGGAGTACCGATAGGTGCCATATCTTGGCAGTATTCCTGTGACGTACATGCTTCAAGACGTTTCTCCTTTTCCAATTTGAATTCAAGTCTAGGGAAATCCATAATACCAATACTTCTCAGCATGTCGCACCCAATGATTTCAATCTCCTTAAGACCTTGTGGCAGCGTCGAAAGATGTTCCATCTCTTCGCAGTACATAATTTCAATGTTTGAAGCGACACCATGCGCTCCATATTTTCGGGCAAGCTGTCCCAGTCACAATATTTAATGTGAAGCTCACGCAGACCAATTAAGAGTTCACTACATTCAGGAATAGATGCTAGCTTGCTGCAACAAGTGAGTTCTAGTCTGTGCAGTTGCTTTGGGGCAATCTCTGAATGGTGGCAATTCAACATCCAGCTAGGATAACTTGAACCCATGTACCACGAGATTTGGAGCTCTTGAAGATACTTTGGGGGCAAAGGAACTCAAGCACCTCTCCTTCCAAATCTGGATCCTTCTTGTATTTTGGATGAAATGGATCCCTCATGTTCGGGCCGAACTCCAGCGTTAGTATCCTGAGTCGCTTCTTGTGGGTTAGGTGGGCTTCAATAGCTTCGTCTTTGCTTCCGACAATCCCAAGACTACATATACTCAGAGAACCTCGAAGACTGTTTACGTGCATGAGCTGCTTCAACTCATGCCCTGGTTCCTCCGTCACTACAAATCTTGGCAGTGTTTGCGGTGCCGTCAGCCTTCCAATGTTGGGGAAAAACAGCGGAGCACATATATGCCGTAAATAGATTAGATTAGCCATATTTTCAGGACATAATGCTGTGCCAAGAGGAATATCTATGGTCAGGATATGGTAAAGCTTGCTAAATGTGCTTGGCAGAATCAGATGGAGAATGCCATGACCGAAACTGAAACCAAGATAACGTAGATGCTTCATCTGATCAATACATGCTGGGACTGAAAACACATGTCCATCACAATTTAGGTTAATGGTCAACACCCGCACTTTCGTCAGCCTCATGAACAGGCGGCTCCAAGAGTTTTTCCGAGTCATGATTTCTTCCATGCCTTCTTCCATTGGTAATGGCCAAAGGATCCTCAATTATCAAGGTGCGCAGGTTTTCCACCACCAGTTTCTCGGCAATCTCTACTCCGTTTGTGTTCTTAATAAAGAGATGGTGAACCCCTCGTGGGATATCTTTTGGGAAGTCATTCAAACCAATTCTATAGATGTCATTTCCAGAAACCCTTTCAGCCAATTCGTGTAGCATGTCATGAATTGTGAATACCATTGTGCTAAAACTTGCTTGCAGAAATGAGAATGTCAGTAATTCATCAATGTAGTGGCGGCCTCTATCTTCCGGTTCCTCTGCTTCATCGTTTTTACGAACCCTTGTGCTATCCAAATGCGAATTAACTCATCCCGTTTTTAAACGATATCCTTTAGGGAAAATGCTGCAGTATGTAAAGCATCGCCCGATGTCAACACCAAGCTGCTGATAGCTCCACCACAGAGCTCCCATTGTTTCATCCAACACATCAAGATTTGATGTTCTTTCCCAGAAATCAATACTGCTATTGCTCTTAAGCCGTGCTGCCACTGTTACTGCTGCAATGGGTGATCTACGAAGCTTCTGTGCAATTTTGCTCCCGATTTCTTTGTATCTTATATCATCACTACTGATGACTTGACTGTCTTCTAGGGCATAGTGCATGAACATTGAGAGGTACTGCTGCTTCTCTAAATCAGGTATTGGGATTTGCATTTGCTCCTGAGCACCTAAAGCTGCAGCTGCATCCTTCTTTTGAGCAGTCACCAGGATTCGGCTTCCTCTCAGCCCAACACGAAGCCAATCTTGTAGAATCTCACGTTCTTTACGTTCTTTCTCATTGGCAGCGTTGACCCAGAGATCATCCAATACCAACAAGAAGCGTTTGCCTTTCAGTTCTTTCTCCAACTCTGCTTTTAGACTTTTAAGATCTTTTAACTCCGTTTTAAGGATTTTAGGATCCTCAGTATTAGAGGCCTTCTGTTGCTTCATCTGGTCCAGCATTTCACAAAATATATCACGGACACTGAATGTCTTCCCCACTTGAAGCGAACAAGATAGGATTGAAATATCCTGCACACTTCTCATAGTCACAAACATATTGTGCCAGAGTACTCTTTCCAGAACCTGTAATGCCATATATGCCAATCACAAAATAAGGTTTGCTGGTGCTGGAGCTTGCTGCATTGGTACCTGGTCCCTCACGAAGCTTCCTCCTTATATCAGCACAGTCCTCTTCTCGGCCAAATACTTTCTTATCATTTCTTCTGTAGACGTCATCAATTTCTTTCAGTGTGCTGGGGCTTTCCTTGGTATCCTTGGAGGTGTTGCTGCTGCTTTCCTTGTCAGCATCTTTCTGATTCAACAGAGGTGATTCCTTTGAGTCACTGATAGTATATTCTATGTTCTTTATCCTTTTCCTCAAGTTGATTATCTCATTAATAGAAAGGACCCAATCTGTTGCAGTATCATCATCATTCTGCAAGGGGCAAGTGTCAAACGATTATCCTATGCACACATACGAAATTCTGAAAATGGGAAATATAACAGCGGCTCGGGGGTATCAGTCAAGAAGAGCTCCAATGGTCCCATTCTAAAATCATCAACAAGTATATTTTTCTTGCTATTACTAGTTTGAGGCTTCAATGAAACCTCTACTTCATCTCTGATGATATGCGCTAGAAAAAAAAAATAGTTCCTTAAATTATCAAGAAAATCTAAATAAGCAGCAACATATATTCTCTATACTCTAATCATCATCAGAAATTTCAGAAATTGGACCTAGTCAGTTTTGTTATGAAGTATTCACATCTGTCACTATAAAATAGCAAAAAGTAAACCATACATCTTTATCTAAAATACAATTACTTCCACATGATAAATAACCTAAAGTAAACTCTAATATTCATCTAAAAATTACTCAGATTGTCACTATGAACAACAATACAATAACACCAAATTTACATCTAAATAACACACCTCCACTGCCTTTTCAATTGTAACAATATCTCCTGAATTCAAATTACCTACATCTCCATTATAGAAAAAATATTAAACTAAATTACTCCCTTCCATCATTGTTATAGGAAGGCCGGAAAACACGGATCGAAGGATCCACCGGCGCCTGCCACTTGCAGCCGCCCGGCGTCGCGGGCCGCGCCCGGCACAACCCGGCGGGCGGCCGTGAGGCGGCGGCTGGGCCTTCCTCGCCCGGTGTTCGCGATGCGCCGATCTCAATCGCCGGCGTCGATGCGCTCTTTGGCGGCGGCCCTGCTCTGCCTCTCACCGGATCCGGCGGCCTAGAGGCGGATGCATGGCCTCGGCTGCCGGCAGCGCAGCCTTGGCCAGCGCGGCGTCGCCGGTGCGAATCCCCGGCGAACTTCGCCCGTCCCTCTCATCAGCGATCCGGCGTCTTGAGCATCGATCTGGCTGGCGAGCAGCTACCTCAAGCGGCCTTCGTCTCGAGTTCAAGGCGTTCGCCGTCAACGCCCTCTCGGATCGGCTTTCCCGAAGGTGGAGCGGCGATGCGCGTCCTCCATTCTATAGAGGGGCGGCGCCCATGGAGATAGTTGGCGTGGGGCCCGTTATGCGTGCAGCTGACTCCCGATCACGCCGGCGCTACTCCTCGGATCTACGGAGGAGGCAGCACCCCTAAGATCGATGGCGGCTATCCCAAACGCCACCGATACATCAAGGTGGAGGGGCAACGGTGAGGGCACACGATTTCAAGTGTGGGCCGATTTGCCAGTTGCGGGGGCTGTCTACATCCAATGAGTTTCTTTCAAGTTTATTTTGGTGCACGTTGTTCAAGGTGTGGTGGCTGATTCGAAGACCGCCATGAAGCGACATCGATATCTTTAGCACTGTCTTGAGCAGTAAACTCAATTCTTTTTTCAGATGTAGTGGATCTTTAGTACATATATCTTCATGTACTAAAGTTTTTTTATTCTTAGTTTTTGTAATAAGTTTGGCTGTGTGTGGTCACATGAGAGGCTTTTAGGGCTGTGTGCGTTACCGCGAGAGGCCGGAATGTTAATTCCATTATCTAAAAAATCATTGTTATAGGAAACACTAACACAAAGTACAAAATAACCCACGTAAATTTACATCTAAAATTTCCACTGCTAATATAAAAAACAACCTAAATTATGTGTTAAATATAAATTAGCTAATTTTGTTATTATAAAAGATTATCTGTATTCATATTTTTATAGTGTTAATACAAACAAATTCAAGGTGTACACGTTTCACAGTGCACTATACAAACCATATACATCTAGATGCAAGAAGCAATATAAGCATATCAATTTCCATACAAAATTTGTTGTTGAAACCAATGGTTTACCCAACATATTTCAATAGACATGAAAATCATGTGATGCAAATACAGAATTTTTTTTTTTTTTTTGAGGTCAACTTCGGGGACGGGAGCGTCCCCCACCTGCAAATTATATTCCATGATGTCGTAATCCGGTGGGTGGAAGGCAAAGCCTTGGTTCAAAGGATTACATCATAGGGGAGAGATTGTAGATTACATATTCAACGGGTTGCTCCATTGTCTTGCTAGGGATTCTTTCTTACGGGGGATGCAGCAGTCCAGCTTCTTATTTCTTCTAGGCACGACATCTTGAGATGGGTGGTGCTTGGGGCAGCTCCCCTAAACACCACTTCGTTCCTGTGTTTCCAGATCATCCAACAGAGGGGGAGGAGTAGAGGTGGTAGCACTGCCTTGGCCACCGAAGGAGGGGGTAGCGAGTTTCATAGCTCATCTACCTTGGCAATCCTGCTCGGGTCCAAGTCAATGGAGACCCAGAAGGTCTGGACGAAGGGGCATTCCGAGACGATGTGGTCCACTGTCTCCTCAGCGGAGCTGCACAGCTCACAAGTTGCGTTGTCAAGGATGTTCTTGTGCATTAGATTCTTCCGGCAGTTGATTCGATTTTGTGTGAGAAGCCAACCGAAGAATTTCACTCGGGGCGAAGCTCGTCGGAAGAATGGGAAGGAGGGGTTCGGTGGTCACCTCGCAACGAAGTCTTGTAGATGAGCCTCGAGAGAAGCCGTTGGCTGCTGTCCTCGAAGAAGCTCTGTCTGGAGTCTGGTTCTTCCAAGAGCACCACTATTTGAAGCATGGTGGTGAGCTGGGTCATCTCCGCGACCGCTTCTTTGGGTGGCTGGCGCTAGAACTGGGTGCCAGGTCACTGCCCGATTACATCATGCCGCGAGGAGGCCGTCCCACATAGTGGCTTGGCAACACGGGCAGCATGTCGGGGAGGGGGCATCGCGAGCCATCGATCATACCGGGGAGGTGCTACGACCACCGTGGTGATCGCTACGTAGGCTGGGAGTAGCCCTCTCGAGTGCCCCCAATGGGTGCCCCCGAGGTGCCCGTGGAGGATGGATAGGTCCACTGCCTCCGTTGCCCAAGTAGCCCAGGCACACCGCCTGGGTGCTGGAGCCTGTGGATGAGCTTCGGTAGGAGGCAGGTGTTCCGGGTGTTGAGCCGCTTGGATTGCCGGGCCGGCGTCATCTTTATCTTGACACGCCTTCTCCTAGGCGACAAGGCATTGTGTCTGCCGTAAGCCTCCCCCCGTTCTAGTTCACGAACGCGTGCCGCTTGGAGTCGATCGTGGCGAACGCTGGGGGGAGCTCCATCGCGCCCATAGCATAGGTTGGCAGTCCGTCGAGCATGATGTTGATCAAGACAACCCTCCCTGGGGTGTTCAGTATGAGTGCTCGCCAGGTTTACAAGTATCTGTTGACGCTAGCGATCATCGAGGCAAAGGCGAACAATGACAGCTTGACATTGGCGAGCGGCAGGCCGAGGTAAGTCAGGGGAACATCCCCTGGCAGGCCGAGGGTGTCGAGCACGCCCTTGGCCACATGCATCGGCGTTATTGTGCTCTTGTCGAAATTGATCAGCAGCCCGGTGCATTGGGAGAACGCGTTGAGGGTGGTCTTCAGGCGGTGCACGTTGTCGACGTCGGCTCAGACCAGAATGATGGTGTCGTCGGCATCTTTGGAGAGCCGAGGCCGCACGGTACCCTATGGGAGCTTGATGCCAACCTCACCCTTGATTGTCATTTGTAGGACGCCGGCCACCAGGAGGAAAAAGGTACAGGGAGAGGGCGTCCCCCTGTCGCAGACTGCAGTGGCAGGTGATCCAGGGCCAGGAACGTTGTTCATGAGGACAACGGACCTAGACGTGGTGAGGAGATTGAGCATCCATTCATACCAAAGCGCGGGGATGCCCCAGGCCTGCATGATCTTGATGAGGCTATCCTAGTTCACAGAGTCGAATGCCTTTGCGAAGTCCAACTTGATCACCAGAGTGGGGGCACGACAGCGGTGGCAGAGTTGCACCAGTTCCGTGGTGAGGACAAAATTCTCCAAGATGGAGCGCCCTTTGATGAACCCCATCTGATCTGGGTCGATGAGAACCGCGATCTGCTACTACAACATGGAAGTTAGTATCTTTTGTGAGGATTTTTACTGGGCAATTTTGCAGCGAAATAGGGTGGTAGTCCCCAGGGGCCACCGCCGCATCCTTCCTCGGCATGGGCACAATGACGGCTTGGTTGATCCGCTAGAGGTCGATGCTCCCTCGGTGGAAGCCGTCAAGGAACTGCATGCTGTCAGCGGAGACCACCGGCCACACCGCCTTGTAGAATGTTGGGCCCACTCCGTGTGGGCCGGAGCCACTATCGGTTGTAATGGCGCGGACCGCAACCCGGGCCATGGCCTCCGTGAAGGGGCGGTGAGTGGGGGTAGGGTCGGCCCTCCACCGACTTGCGTAGAGGGTGTCCACACGGCCTTTTTTTTTTGAATTTGAAATGCAAAATCTGGAACACCTCAACAAATTGATTAGCATGGGGCGGTTTACTATAGAGGCTGCATTTGTAAATATGCTTGCTTAGGGGTTGCTAGCAAAATCGCCCCTACAGAGCGTGGCCAGCCACCCCTACATTGCTTCAGGTCAGCAAGAGTTCCAGTGAATTATATTAGAAGAATTAGAAAAAGGATTACATATAAGCCCCACGACCTTACATTAAATACTTTCTATTTATCAACCAATCACAGTTAATCACATTGATGATAGCGTCTAATTAGAAAATAGGAAATAAAATTAGGATAAATGCGTCTTTTTTTTAACTCTCTTAATTTGTCTTAAAATTTCTAGAATGCACTATATTACAATACAAAGGAAATATCAAGATAAATTGAAAATCTCTTACAGAATCACTTTCTATAGAGGATCATAGACAGAAATAGCTCCTCCTAATATACCATAAATTGTATTCATGTTCTTTTAAGACTTAATCTTCTTAAACTAAAATTTCTAGACCATGCAAGAGCATATATTGATAAATTGACGTTATCAATATACTAAAATTGACGTCCAATAGTATTAATTCTCGATCTTTCCATAGACGAGAAAAATTCTCATTATACACATATATTAGTGCTATAGAGACTTAATTCTCGATCATTTTACAATAATTGGGGAAAAATTCGATGACTCATATCGACCAAAGCGACTCGATCCGGCGGCAATAAAGATAGGAGGCAATGGGAGGCAAAGACACGAAGGCAAAAATTGCCTCCTGTTGTGTCTATGACGGTGGGCCATAGAGGCAAAAATCGCCTTTCGTTGCCTCCCACAAATGTAGGGATTAAACCAGGGCGGTAATTGCATTTTTGTAATTCGTTTTTTATCAAGGACAAACGGTAACTTCATAAGTGCCAAAATATCGTTTTGAGTAGTATAGTTAGCGTAGATAATATAAGTCATATAGTTAGATGGATAACTTTTTTCAAAAAAAAAAAATACTGCTCTAGTGTTCTAGGGTTCGCTCGTCGGTCAAGTCTCCGCCGCCGGTTGGTCGCGGATCGCTGGCCCTGGTGGCAGATCCGCCGGCGCCTCGAAGGCCTCTCGAATGCCAAGAGTGGAGGGAAGGCAGGCACTTTCGGACATCGTCTCGGACATGGCCGACCTTATTCGACTCGCTTCGCCGGCGGCGGCATCGATGGCTGCCGCACGGGAGGAGTCGTTTCGGCAAAGAAGATGCGCTCGGCCGCCGCAAGGAGTCGGCCCATGTCGCGCCGCGGGCGCCGTCGGGACGGGCGCCCGCGGTCGAGGCCGCGGGCGTGAGACGCGACGGGTACTTCCACGAGCGCCCGGGCGGGCACCTCCATGCCGCCGGCCCCCGCCCCTGTATCCACTCTTCCATGGGCCACACAACGCCGCCGCCCGTGTTCGCTCTTTCACAGTTCTCGAAGAATGGAATTTTGTCTTCATGCCTTCAAACCATTTTGGTGGAATGCCGATCGAGTTTGACCGATGTTCAAATAGCGTATGCGATATTCAAGCCCGTTTGTTTCGGTTAAATTTTGCATCGAGAATTTCGCTATTCACTTCACCTTATCATGCATTGCCGTTGGTATATGTGATTGTCCAGGCATGTCTTGATTTGTAGTTTTCTTCGTAAAGTGTTGTTATATGTTAACTCAGTTAGCTCACATCTAGTTCCCCGGTTAAACAGCCATGGGAAAAGCAAGGTCAAGGAAGTTCGGCATGGGATTTGAAATCACCACAAAGGGAACCCCGACGTGTTTAGAGCAGTTCAGCATGATGGCACCAACAACGCCATGTAATCGGCCTATGGCTAGTGTTAGCAATATGACCCTCAAGATATTAGCTCGCCGTCCTGTTGACAAGCAGGTAGTTTCCGTCGCTTGTTAATTTGCTATGTACTAGAAGCCAAATATCCATCCAAGTTGTGTTTGTTTACATGCATATACTCTTCCTGCACAATTATGGACAGGCTCAAAGGACTAGCAGCGGACAGTTCGGACGTGACTGCTTCGGTTGGTCTCCTCAGGATCCTACTTATGGTCAGACAGGCCATCCAGGATATTACCAACAGCAGCTGCCCACAGAGTATTTTAATACATACATTGCATTTGTTTTCAGTAACATAGTCGAAAGTATCGAGAGATTTATTCAAGTATAATGAGTAGTACATATCTTTGTGCAGTGAGATCATGTGAAGAAAGATGTCAGTCACAAGGAACATGATGTAGAGGAATTTTTGGTCGATGAAAACTGTCACGTTTTGTTTTTTCTTCTTCTGGAAATAGCTTGCGGCCGCAGCTGTATCCAACGACAGAGTGTGATGCCTGCCTGGGACGACGGTGTTGTTATGATGACAGGCATCGAGAATTTAGCCCCCTGAATGAACCTTTTGAAACGTAGTTTTTTGTTTGCCCGAAGTTTTGAATGAACCACTTTATCGTAATCAATTGAAACTTTTTCTCATGACTATATAGCAAAATGGTGTGTCCATGCAAGTTTTTAGATTTTTCTAGCTAGATTAGGGTATTTTAACATTTATTTTTTAGTAAATCAACAAATAATTACAATAATAGGTAAACTTGCTTTGAAAATTGCACGTATACACACAACATCGTAGTTTGGATCCATAAACACCCTAGTAAAGTTTCGGATGCTTGCCGGATAGTGGTAGTATGCATCCTAGTGAAGCATACATGTCTTACATATACTCAATGTGACTAAGTGAGATATGTAGTTGAATATGTGGGATTTGTAGTTCCACCTTCACAAAGTCATTAGAATATTATTGCCATTCTCACACACTAACAAGTCCAAAAAAAAAAAAGGGAAATAAAATAGAAATAGCAAATAGTAAAAAAGCAAACGGAATAAAAACCAAAAATTAGCTCCCACAGGTTTTGAAACAGGTAGCGGTGGGCTAAACTCAGGAAGAGTTACCATCGCACTAGTGCAGTATTTTAGTTATTGGAGAGGGATAATATTTTCCAATATCTTAGGAATAGTTCGTCAAAAGCCCTCTCCCTCGCTTGGGCCGAAGACCAGCAGGCAGCAGCCCATCAGCGATAACAGGGCCAGCGCCCTTGCCGCTGATTAGCGTGTTTAATGACTAGGTTACCCTTTCAAATGAAAAAGAATTTAGAGAAGGCAATGGGAGGCGATGGTAGGCAAAATCAAGATCTTGTAAAGGGGCTCTATACACATATATTAGTGCTATAGAGACTGAAAATGGTCGTGTTGACCAGATAGTACGTACCTTGATGCCAACCGCTTCCCAAGACCAGTCCCGAAGATGAAGCACACCCGAATAAAAAGAAGAGAGTAGTGCAAACACGAAGCCGAAGCAGTCCCAGGTGATCTGCACGAGGGCATTCCTTGGTGCATGATCAGGCGTCGGCGCCTCCTGATCTGATCCGTGTTGATTGTCACCACTGAATTCAGTGGCGGAAGCTGCAGAATTCGGGACTGCATTAGGCGACGACGGTGGATTTGAGGGTGCATCGTCATCAGGCGTCGTACCTTGTTCGATGTCATGTTCTGCTGCGGATCTTGCGCCGTGCGCGTCTGGCGTTGATGTTTGCCCAGCTGCTCGAAGTGCAAGGTCCCTGAACTTCTGTTTCAGATTCTGTATCTTCGCTACAAGCTCCCAGAACTTCAGATCCAGAGCCTCGCCGAACTGCTGCAGCTTCTCTCCAAGGTCCCTGAAAATGTGTTTCAGGATCTCGGAGAACAGCTGTAGCATAAAATCCTCGGTGCAGTACTGCCATAGCTTTTGCCCGAACGAGCTCTGCTTGCAGCAAGCGATCCAATCGCCTATAGCCTGCAGGATCCTGCTACCTATGTAGGTGGCCTGGGATTTCCGGTCACCACAGATGACTTTCTTCTCGATTTTGCGATATTCCACAAGGTCCAGGACGTTGTCTGCGTCATACAACGCAAACTTGAGCTTCTTCTCCAGTTCGCCGAGGGTCTTCAGATCAGATTCAGATCCCTTGGCCTCTTCTTTGGCTCGTCTTAGCATTCTCTGCTCCGTTAATTGACCTAGTATCTGCTTCAGGCTTGGGATAATATTAAACTTGAGCTCGTCGAGCCTTCTTGATAGATGAAAATCAAGGTAGGAAAGGAGTTTGGTCACGGAGAAGTTGAGGAAGGGTAACACAAACCAGCCTATAACAGGCACCCATGGCGGATGGCCATTGTTGTGGCTTTCCGAGGAGGGGAGAAGAGGATGAAGGAAGGAGGAGGATGGATGTGGATGGAGTCTCACAAATATGAATCTAAGCTTCGGTGTAGCTCGTCAGAAGTAATGAACCTGATGGCGCCTAAGACTGAAGGTTCGAGCCTATTGGTGATTAACTTTTTTTTTTTTTGAGGGATGCCTATTGGTGATTAACAGGGGAGCTTGTTATAGTACAAGTAGAATGTAAGTTCCACAAGTAATCAACCATTTAACTTGACAACTTAATCTAGCCGATGTCATGAAACTTGTCCGTGTGCTGGGCACCAACGCCGGGGCCACGGTGGGTAGCTTTGCGTGGCGGCTGTGGCGGCAAATTGACGCAGCAGATGGACTGTGGCCAATGCTCTGAGAGAGGATGAGGAGCCATAGCGAAAACCTTGTCCCTATTGGGCCAATGACGGCGACGCCTTCGGCGCGCGTTTTCTTCCTCGAAAGCGTTCGTTGAATGGTTCTCTCCCTGGTGCGTGGTAAATCTTCCATGGCTGAAAACCCTAACCCTATGGTCGACAACGATGGTGTCGGTGTCGTCGCATCCCTCCTTGAGGGCGTTGTGTTTTGGAAGCTTGTGCTCGGTTAGTTTGTGGCGGCGACTTGCGTTGTGGCGAGGAGGTTGGAGGCCTACCTGAGGATTCAGGTTTGCAGTGTTTACAGTGGAGGAAGGCTGTTAGGAGGAGAGCATTGGCACGGCAATCGGAGTGCCTCACAACTGTTTGGCAGAGTTGGGTCCACAAAGGTGGCGTATGTGGCACCCATGAAATTGGTGAGGATCGGAGGCCGGCATGGGAGGCGGTGGCCAGCAGATTTTGCGTTTCCAAGTGACATGCATAGTTTGGCGGCAGATGATCCTGACACATGGAGTTTTCTGTCTTGCAGCTAGAGAACTATGGTGGCACTTCTACTGTTGAGGCAGCTAGGTTGCTGGAATCTATAGTGTGTGTGCTTGTGGTGTAATAATGAATTGCTATATGCATTGTTCGATGCTCGATGCTGAAATATTAATATATTCTCTTTTCTAAAAAATAAAAATAAAACTTGAAATGTCATAATTTATGCAAGGAAAACTTTCCATCCATGTTGTTATCTCGAAAATAGTATGATAGTCGCTCGGAAAGTGCATGTAAACCTGTTGTGCATGCATAGGAAATATCCATTACTACATGAGTTTTAGAGGCACCTTAATTTTGTTTAAGAGAAATGACTTGATAAAATATCACCAATAGTACTTGATTTTTGTAATCATAAACATTTTTTATATACAAAGTTATTGTTTTTTTCAATTAAAAGGTTGCCTCTCCCCCAACCCGGCCCCTCCCTGCTTTATATAAATTTCAAAAGCAACAAAACATTAAGTTCAGCGTTTTAGGCGGTCCCGCCCAACGTAAATGCCTCAACGCCTGCATAAGCTCGAAAACTTGGACAAATGCTAAAGCAATCCCCTATTAGTACATTGATTGATAAGGGCGCCCGCAATGGCCCAGGGTAAATCACCAGCTCGAAACAATAAAAAGGGAAACAATAGAGATGGGGAAGGCACGTCAGACGCAGGAAATCTTGAAGAACGTGCGAGCTAGCGCTTGTTCCGTCACTAGCGCCGAGATTTTCCTCGTTGTCTCTCCTCTTGATTGGATGAGCAGGTCCTCCTAGATAGCACGGTGTCAGCCATTGCGGATGCCCTAAGGTCGGCCTCAATGCACGTTTCATAACACGGTTACCAAAACTACGGACTAGGTAACAGAAAACCGCATGAGTTTCATGGGAATGAAACTCCTCTCTCGAGGCAGTCCCAATGGAAGAAACTAACACGTTTTCCATAACAAAAGAAATCATCTATAGAAACCAAACCATTCTTCATGGTGGTAGTGTCTTTGAGTAATAATTGTTTTTCTCTTTCTCTCCTAATTCCACCAATGGGGAGAGTTGCATTAACCCCATAGAAACTAGTGGCTTCTCCCCAATGGTAAATTCATGGTTTCTTGTGCATTGGGTCAAGAGTAGACATGGTTTCTCCACAAAGAAACCATTTCTATGATTTGTGCTCTCTTTGCTCATTAATTAGGCCGCCACATCATCATTTTGCTTAGTTGGCAAGCATCCGATGAAACTACCATTAATGCTCCATTGGGAGTGCCCTCATCCGATGAAACTCTCTCATTCAATGACCCCGCCAAGTCATCAATTTTGCTGATATGACGGTCTATTTAACGTGCATGGCACTCTCATGAAACTTGCACCGAGACTAGCCTCGAGAGATCACGAAAGTTAATGTTATTGCATTATTATTATTCAAAGGCACATTCTTAGTACTATATGCTTTCGTATCCCATAAATAGTTTATTTACATAATAATTGTGGCTCAAAATTCTTGTCTGAACGAAACAAAATACCATTCAAATGTAGTATAAAATACAAAACAACTGCTCCCATTTGAATAGAGCAATGAGGTGTGAAAGGGAGTTAGAGGTCCTTGCCAAGCTTGCAAGTCTTTACGTATATTAAAATTGTCAACATGCGTACGCCAGCACTTGCCAAGCTTGCAAGTCTTTACGTATATTAAAATTGTCAATTAAAATTGTCAACATGCGTACGCCAGCAGTAGTGACATTCGTAGACTTGAAAGACCCAACCACCCAGACATCAGCGAATTTGTCAGTCCAAATAATGAGTAATAAACTTTTGTACGAGAGACAAACATAAGCGCATCATTCATGATATATAGTTGTATAGTTTGACAGAGGCAAAAGACCGTGGTAGAAAAATCCAACCAGGTGGGCCAACGGAGCTAGAGCGATTGCGCACCTGCCCTTGTTTGAATCTGTTTGGAAACAGCCCGTGATAATCGACGCGGTATCCGCCCCTCTTCGACGAAACAAGGACCACTTGGACTTGTTGATCTTTTGTTAAACTGAATATATATGTATGATGAGGAGCCCCCTGTCTCTGAAGCTCTATCTCTGTCAAGCCCATTTTATAGATGATGTCTTTTTGTACTCTGCAAGTTGATTGTCTTGTGGGGTGGTTGTTGTGCCAAACTCTTTCAAGCAACTTTTTTTTCGAAAGTGTACCATTGACACGTATTCTATTAAGGTAAGCTAGAGTTTTTTTTACACATCGCTCACTTTAGCCAAAACAATTGGCCGAAGTGGATGAAAGCACACGTACAAGAGTCACCGGCTTGAACGGTGGTGCGTAACGGATGTACTAAAAACTTAAACAAATCGCGCGACGAGGGTGGGTGACTGGATCGTCTATGGCTACAGCTCCAAGTGAGAATCCCCACCGGTGCCGCCCATGCACCAAGCCACATCATGGGGAAGATCTCGCGCAGACGCTGCCGCTCGCCGGAAGATACGCCGCCGCCAAAGCGCGCCCGAGCTAGCTCGCCAGCTCGGGTGGACGGGGTGCATGACGCCACCGACCGGGCGTTCCTCAAGGTTGCCGAGCACCACCAACAATGTCCACTACTACATGATTGATTTTGCATGGTGTTCGGATTTTTATTTTTCGTGGCGAGCATTTGAAAAACCGCCACGGAAAATAGGTGGCCCGGCACCCCCGCCGGGAAAAACCGTCACGGTTAATCCTTATTAACCGTGGCGGGCATTGTTAAAAACAGCCATGGTTAATCGATTAACCATGGCGGTTTTTTATAAATAGCCCGCCACGGAAAATCGTGGGCCGAAAATATATATACCAACACTTCACTTCTCTCCCTCACTTCTCTCTCCCCGAGCCGGACACCCTCACCTCTCTCCATCCCCTCCCTCTCCCTCATGAACCCGATGCCGGGCGGCGGTGGCATGGGGCGGCCGCGGCAACCCCCGAGCACAGATCCGGCGGCGCGAAGCACAGATCCGGGCGGCGGCGAGCACGGATCCGGTGGCCGAAAGCATGGATCCGGCGACGGCGAAAGCACGGTGGCGGCATGGATCCGGCGACGGCGAGCACGGTGGCGGCGCAGCTCCATGGCGGCGCCGTCCACCTCGAGTTCCATGGCGGCGCCGTCCACCTCGAGTTCCATGGCGGCGGCGTCCTCGAAGCTCGTCGGCGGCTCGGCCGGCGGCGTGAGGAAGATGGCGGCGAAGGGGGCTCGACCGTGCGCGAGGCCGGCGAGGATGACGGCGGCGCGGGGCTCGGCCGCACGCAGCCAACGAGGACGCAGTTAACGGCACAGATCCGCCACCAACCGCCGGATCCGCGCCGGCGGCGCCAGGGGGCGCCGGCGGTGGCCTCGGTGGCGACCCCGGCTGGCGACATGGCGAATCGGGCCCATTTGGGCTGGATCCGGTTTTTTTTATTATTTTTTTCTGGATTCTCCGTGGCGGTTTTGTTAAATAACCGCCACGGTTAATAGACACACGTGGCGGGCGTGAAACCGCCACCGTGACCCTAGCCTGGCGTGGCGGTTTCAATGCCCGCCACGGAAAATCCAAAAAACCGCCACGGAAGTTCATTCGCAGTAGTGGACGCCCGCCCGGAAGTGGATCATTGCGCTTCTCTGTTTCGCATCTAGACAAAGCGCGTCGTACCACCCACTCATCATCGGTGATCTTGGACGGCGGAGGGTGGGGCGCCGGCGAGGACGGAGCTCGCCGAGCGGGCGGGTGATCGATGCCGGGAAGTCCTAGGCGGAAGCAAAGCGGTGGCCACGTCTACGGGCTCCTCAACAGTCCCCCGACGCGACCGGGGCGGGGGCCGATGAGGAGCGGAGGCGGCGATGCGTAGTGGATCCCTGC
The DNA here is from genome assembly GCA_015847255.1 of Hyparrhenia diplandra. Classification (NCBI taxonomy): domain Eukaryota; kingdom Viridiplantae; phylum Streptophyta; class Magnoliopsida; order Poales; family Poaceae; genus Hyparrhenia; species Hyparrhenia diplandra. The sequence continues at coordinate 819,990 of JADLZK010011792.1, forward strand.
GTCGGGAGCCTCCAAGCTGTTCCCCCGCGTAGTGGACGCCGAGTAGGGGAAGGATCTTGTGCATGTTCCCCGCCTAAAGGACGGCTCAACATCCCCAAAGGCTCCATGGAACCTCACGGAGATCGGCCGGGTCTTGGGTAGGCGCCGCGTGCCAGGGTCGCTTAGCCCACTGTTGGGTTGGACACGCCGCGCGCCGCTCCGCGCGTGTCGATCACGGGTGGAAGATTTGGCGCCAGCGCCACTATGGCGCGGTACCCTACCGCCGTTGACAACCCGTGATCTTCGCCATGCGGGGAGGAGCCTTTTTGGTTCCGTTCTCGCCAACGGCAACGCCAACGGGGTAGGTGAAGGTCGCCGCCTCGACAGGGTCGGCGTGCGGTGCGTTATTCAGCGAGTCGGCGACGTGGTGGACGTCGCACGCCGTGGGCCACGAACCCATCCGGCACCTCCGTTGAGGGCTGGGCTAGGCGACGCGAGTGACGTTAGCGGAACCGCAGCCCTCGTAGGATCCTCCGTATCCTCCGCCTCACGGCCGAGCGAGACCATGAGGGTGAAGGTGGCTCGACCGTAGTGGTCGGGTGGTCCCGAGGTGGAGGCCACGAGCTCATCAATCATCGGGTCCGCATGAGTTGGGGGATCCACGCCCACAAGCCGGCCGAACGCGGCGGGTCTTCGACAGTCCGACGCCGCCCACCCCCGCCGATGGCCTCGGTGCTCGTCCACGTACCGGGAGCCGGTCAAAAGTCGAGGGATCGGACCGGAGGATCCGTCGACGAAGAAGGGAGGTACCGGCGCACCGACCACCTAAGGGAGTCCAGCCTCGGACACGGCCGACGATGACACTGCGGTCATGAGCACGGTGTGGGGTTCCCGGTCATGGCATGGAGGCTCTCGCAAGACCGCCAAGCATGGGGGAGTCCAGCGGTAGGCGGCGACGGCTTGCGGTTCGCCCGCGCCGTGGCCGGCGTCTTGAGGCGGATGAGGCGGGGGTTGGGGCGAGCAACGGCGGCGACGTGATCCCCGCCTGTAATTGAAGCATAGCCCGAGCGCGGAATGGCGGCACAGCCGCCGACGGCGAGGGGTGGGGTGGGCACGCCCGCCGCCCACGCCGGCGCTCGACGAGAGTGAAGTCGTCATCATTGATTGTGGGCGATGACGGCGCAGAGGAGGGACCCGCCAGGCCCGAACTCGTGAAGACGACGATGGCGGTCGCCCGGACGGCGGAGGTCGGCGGCGACGCCAAGCCATTGGTGAGCGAGACGCCGCGACGGCGTGGGCCGAGCCGAGGGTGCCCGAGACCCCACCGAAGGAGGAGGGCGCACCGCAGGGCGCCGACGGAGCCTATGGATTTTTGGGCGACGCCGACGCCGCTCGTACCGTGACGGTCGGTTCCGTCGCCCGGGGCCGCGTTTGTGGTGCCAAATCTGGGGGTATAGCCCCGGGTGTGGTCCACGACGGTGTCCCAGGCGCGGCCCCGGTGAGTAGGGGGGATGGACAAACGCGCCGCCGCGACGGTGGGGCCTTCGGCTCAACGTTCCTCCCCGTTGTCAAGCGGTCGGAGAAGGAGCCGTCCACCTACCAGATACCCTTGGGTCAACCGACCGAGGGCGGGTGGTGGGAGAGGCCGGAGCCGCGTCGGTAGCCGGAGTCGCCGAGAAGCCGGGGGGCGACGGGTTCGAGAAGCGGAAGGCCGTGACGAGTACCACATCCGCCCCCACCGCCGATGACGACGAGTAGGCAACATACTCACCCTCCTCAAGGTCCGGTGGTGAGAGCGTGATGGTGGCCGCCCCAAGAAGCAGTCGCGGCGGCATCGACGACGTGGGGTCGGTCGACCACCGGAGTTCGTCGTGAGGAGGCGTGCACCTCGCAGCCCCAAGAACCTCCCGAGGGCCACCCACACTAGAACCACCCGAGGGCCGGCGAGGCCGGGGGGATGGCGGTCGCGTCGCGCATGGCGAGGAGAGAGGCGCGGCGACTTTGTCCTCCAAGGCAGCGAGAGCCGGGTAATCCACCGGGCGAGCCGTCTCCGGTGGGGCGCAGCCGGGGCCCAAAGAAGATGGCTAAGAGGCGCCGTCGTGCACGGCCCCGCGGGAGCGCCCGTCATACCCGCGGTAGCGCAAAGCCGTGGAGGCGCAACGGCGGGGTGGGCGGGACCGGCAGCTAGTGGCCGCCCGGCGACCAACCCGGCGTCATCCGGCGCGCCCGAGATCCGAACGGCGAGCGGGCGGGCTGCGGTGCCTCGCTAACGCGCGCCCAAGCTTCCGCAGCGAGGAAGGTGGAGTGGAGCGGAGGCGGGGGAAGAGGAGGAATGGGGGGAGGAGGGGCGCCAGCCGGGCGCCGGGTGCGGAGCTAGAGGCCGCAACGGTCGGGAGGCTTAAAGAATGATAGCATCTCCTTTCAAGCAACTTGATAATTTTCTACACAGGGACTGCCACTGTGGGAGAGTCGGTATACTAATCCTCAACAATCTAGTGTGACTACACGCTTAATAGTACTAATTATTTTGAATGACGGAAGCAGCCCGCCTGCAGCTACCTGCCCCTTTCAAGGAACTTTATTACTCATTCGATTGTTGGGAACACATGAGTACAGCCTTACTCTGCCAGCATTGCCAGTACTCAGTAGTCACCAAAATGCAATGACAAACTCACGCGCACACGAATTGTGAGCTCTCTATGTTCGGGAAAAGATATATGCCAGTCGCTATTGCATATTGTGTTAAGTTTGTGCAACTTGTTTGGAACGTCAGGATGCCACAGTTTGTGAAAAAACTGTCTTTTGAGCAAAAAAGCAAGACGGCTCTATATATGCTACTACAAATTAGTCTGCATGTAGACTTTTTGCTTGTAAGTTTCAATGCGTGTGTTTGTAGGCATCACTAGTTCACTACAGTGAGTAGGACACTGCGGATCAAAAAACAAGGAGGCCTAGAGGACTGGCCGTCCCATTTCTCTAAAAAAAAAAACTGAAGAAATTGGGTAAATACAAGCAAAAGAACACATGACAGAATACGTGATTAAATCCCAGGACCTAGATAGACGCAGTCATGTCGTGCACGCTTGAACCTTGTATTGTGTGAGGGCTGACCTGATGGGAAGCACGCCGGCGCCGCTGCCGTCGGAGACCATCGGAGTTGACCACCGAGATCTCAGTGGGACCCGCGGCGGCGACCCTCTCGGCTTCGCCTTTGAACACCATCGGGCACGCGCGCTGCTCAGTCCCTCTCCCACAACGCCGCAGTCTGACTGCACGGCATCGGGCGCGCCGCCGTGCGCCACGGCATCGGGTTGGCGGCTCCGCGCTCGCCGGCCGCCACAGGGGTGACTCGTGAGCGCTGCTGGTCCACGGGATTCCATGGACCAGCCATTCTAATGGGCTAAGGCGCGCATCCGACGAAAGCCCATGGCCCAAAATTCTAATGGGCTAACAACACCGGATCACGATATCAGAGGCCCGTTAAAAAAAAAAAAAACGAATATCAGCGGCCCGTTCTCGGATGTGCCTGTTCTTGTTATCAATGACTTGTAAATGGCCACACTGCTCATTAAAACAGAGTGCAGAGTCAGGCTGGTAACTGCAAGTCAGACAATGAACTGAACAAACAAGAAAGACAGTTCCAATCCATTCAAACCGTGGAAACAGCCCAGCCTAACCTGTTGCACCGCACCCTCCGTGTTGTCCCACGGCTCCATGAGTGCCTCAAATCTTGGAACTAGTTCTCTCTCCTGTGACAAATAGCATATATATATATATATTTCCAAGATTTTGGCTCCAACAGTTTAGGCCCTGCATCTCTGTGCTAGTCTCATAGGGACAGAGGATGTTGCATTTGCATGACTTGAATAGTGGGAAACAAGTTGAATACGAAATGTAGATTATACAGCTCAGTCTATTAATCAAAGCGGTCGAGGAGTCTTTTAAGCACAATCACAATTAGGACACAAACAGATGAACTAACTATAGTCTGGAGATATCTATCTAGATAGGAGATATAATACTGGGATAGACAAAATCCCGGCTTGCTGAACTACTTTGGATCAGCTGCGACAACAAGGTCGTTCTAATTACTGAGCATCACCATCCCATGTACATCGACGGAGTCGGTCGTGTGGAGAGAAATTTTCAGAAATTCAGTCAAAGTGCGCAAGCTGTGCAGGAGATAAGCAAAATACCTGACAAGTTTCAGAGGGGAAGCATTGGAGCGGCAAATCAGATCTTGTAGCGAACCTTGGTCGGGAAGGGTATCCGGTTTGAACGCGTGCCGACGGCGCCGGAGCCGGAGCCGGAGCCGGCGGTGCGTTGTTGAAGTGATAGCGGTGGGACCCACAGGCGAACCTCGCTCGAGGGAAGGGCCGCCCAGCCCCGACGAGGCGGCGCCATTGGGCACTGCTGCTCAGAGCTCCGTCCCTTGACGTCGCACTCCCATCGCTCGGTGTAGTGCCCCTCCACAGGCGCCTTCCCGCCGCCGTCCACTGCGCCCTGCTGCTGCTGCTGCTGGCCAGGGTTCGTGTTCGGCAGCTGCGTCGTCAGGCCGCGGCCCAACGCAGCTGCTGGGCTAACGCGCACATCCGGGAATAGCCCACGGCCCAAACTTCTGTAAGGGCCGAGCCGAAAGCCGGATCATGAATTTCCCAGGCCCGCACTCCGATGGGCCTACACGGAACGACATCACTCTCGGCAGTCCAAGTTCCCTTCCCCCTACCCATAATATACACGTCTGTAGATATATTCCGTTCGCTGTTCCCGTTATGAACTGCCCACTCTGCTTCTGAAGAATGGATGGTGCAGAGTTTCATTTCTGAGACAGGTGCACAATTGATGCCATGGCATGGAACAATGATCCCATCCTTATATACAGGCTGATAACCAGCAACCAGCCCAGCCTAGCCTAACCTGTTCCACCCCACCCTCCACAGACAACAACGAAGACCAGACCGATCCGGGCAAACAGGACGTCAGGGCCTAGGTTGAACAACAAGCAGAGACATGTGCAAACCATTCGTGAACAGGGCTATATGTATCAAACAATACACCAGCAACGTTGCTCTTTTATCCATACAATACAACAGCAGTACGTCCAGTGGTATATATGTATCATACAGCACAGGTAAGACAAAATGTAATAAACAAGAGGGTAGCAGCACGTGTGCAGTTCATGGTACGGAGACGCGCCCTCAAGCCTTGAGACGGGACTCAATTAACACTGCACGTCTGACGATCCAAACTTTATGCAAGAAAGCATATATGCTGTACACAAAACACAGTGCGCGGCTTGGGCAAAGTTTGGCCCTGCAAAATTGCAAATAGAAGATGGGTGGGCCAACAAGGCTCCATGAGTGCCTCAAGTCTTGGAACTATCACACTCTCCGGCGACACCAAGGGATAGCATATTTCCAAGATTTTGGTTCCAACAGTTTAGGCCCTGCAAATGGAAGATGCACGTTACTAACTGCTGCATCCAGGAATGCAAATCAATAACTGTATGAACCAAACCGACAATATGGATGGGGTTACATCAGAGACAGTGACAGTCTAGAAACAAGACTGCAGACCTCCACCCACCTATTGTATTCCCTCCATTCACTGGCGGCGGCAGGGGTATTCCTGGGTATGCCATGGAATACCCAAGATTTGGTGAAAACAACAAATATGTATACACATCATTAATATATATACATATACATGTAGAGTCTGTTGTTTAATTAGACAAAAAAAACATATTTTTTAACTTGGAATACCCCTGTCCTAAGTTCGGCTCTGCCGGTGCCTCCATTCCAGATTATAAGATGTTTTTGCTTTTCAAGGTGCATTTTTTTATTATGTATCTGCACATTATTTATATATAAGTGCATAACAAAAAACTATATCTCTAGGAAAGACAAAACGTCTTATAATTTAGAATTGTGGGAGCATAACTAATCCACTAGACATCAATAATAAATTAAGGAGGGTTGGACCTCATTAAAACATAGATGGTCCGGATTTACAGCATATATAAAGAATGGGCAGAGAAATTTAAGGAAACAAAGAAAACAAAATTGAACAGTATACCCTCATGTGGGTTGCTTGAACGAGCGTGTGATATTTCTTTCTGACGAGGCCTTCAAGCACATTTTTGTTAAACCGCTTCATATCCAAAGCGGGCAGTATTTGATTTCAAGTCCTCGAAGAGCGAGAGAAAGTCCACCGCTGGATCCTAAGGATGCAAGGCATTGGCAACTGGAAAGAAACAGTGTTTCTAATGATGACGCGTCTTCAAGGGATTGGACTGACTGCAGCTTATTGCAATTAAAAATATGTAGTTCCTCGAGTCCACCAAGCTGTCCTGACACGTAACAGAGCTGCCCACACTGGCAGATTGTCAAATCCTTGAGGGACGGTGGTAGATTCGGAAGTGCTACCAGGTTATCACAGCCTAGTATGTACACAGTTACTAGACATGGACAAGGAATCAATGGATACGGTGACTGCTCTGGTGCACCGGTAAGTGCCGTGTCTTTACAGTATTCCAGTGATGTACAGGCTTCAAGATGTTTCTCCTTTTCCCATATGAATTCAAGTTTTGGGCATCCCATAATATTAATAATTCTGAGAGATGGGGGAAGACTGAATAGCTGTACTAAGCATTCACAGTCACGTACAGATATCTTGTTTAAATGTGGCAGGACTTGCTCTGTTGTTTGTGGAGGTTCTGCATCTGTCACCTGCTTGGGCCCAATTAGCTTATTACAGTACTTAATCGACAAACCCTTCAAGGACACCAAGGTTTTGAATACATGTTCAGGCTAGTAGATCAGCACGTCGCAGTGTTTAATTGTGAGATCTACAAGTTTTCAAAGGAATTCCAGGCCACAAATGTTAGCTCTGATTCACTTGGGAAGAAGAAAAAGTTGCAGCCAGATATGCTCAGTTCTGACAGAGGTGCTGCTTTCATGTTATGAAGGGATGGTTCTAGGTTCTGCGATGAACCGCAGCTACTATCTATCTGAGGAGATGCTTCAGTGTCACGGACACACATTTTTAGCCTGGAAAGTGAAGTCATGTGCCTTGATTTAATTATTCCTAGGGATAGCAGTGCCTTGCCTTCGTCCAGCCTTATGACCTTGAGCCCTGGTGCTTCAGAAAGACTTCTCAACTTTGGACAGTTTTCAATGTCAATCTCCTCAAGTACAGGAAAGGTTAATTCATCTTTTCCTTTTGTTGCCACCCACCTCTCCAAGCTCTCCAAATCATGTAATCGGAGTTGCTTCAGTGCTGGGAATGGTGCAGAGACCATATCACTGCATAGGCTTTGCAATTTGTCCAACTTTTTCCAAGTAAAGAACTTCAAGACCTTTGAAGTGGTAAAATTGAGGAAATTCCTCACACAGCGTACAACCATGCAGATGGAGTTCAGTCAAGTGCTGTAATTTCCTAAGATCGGTTGCCCATGATGGTAAACTAGTGCCTTTGTAGTTGACTATCCTCAGAGTCTGCAGATAATCATGAGGTTTAAGGGCATATAGCACATTCTTTTGGCAATCCATTTGCACTGCTTGTTCTTGACCCTTAGTATCCCATTTAAGAGATAAATGTCTGATCTCTTCTTTATGTTCAAGTCTGACTCTTATTGCAAATGTTTCGCTTACATTTTCCAAACCACTTAACTCTACCTCACCACCAAGGTTTAAATTTCCAAGTTCTCCTATTGTACTGCAGTCTGAGCTGGCACCAGCAACAAAATATGTTAGAGTCCGTAGCGAAGTCATCTGTCCGAGTCCAGGAGGCATGCATGTCAATGATTTACATCCATTTGTATAGAGGTGTCGTAGGTTTGCCATATACTTTATATCCTTTGGAAGCTCACGAAGGTTCATACAATAAGAAAGGTTCAATGTTTGTAGATTATACATAATGCTAATATCTTCAGGAAGTTGCACAAACCTATGTCCTGACTGATTAAGATACCTCAGGTGGGTGTATCTGTCCTGTAAGGTGTTTCTGTACTGTATAGTACTCTGCAGGAAGGTCTGGGCTCGCAAAGAAGTGTACTGTGATATGTCAAGGCTGTCATAATAATCTGTGAAGAATAATGTCTGGAGCATTGAAGTTTTTTTCTTCAATAGATGATCCAACGAGAACATAATCAGTCTTTTCTGAAAAACAACAGCTTGTTGATAGTGGGCTTACCAATTATGGTGGCACATTCTTTCCCCATAACAGATACAGCAATGTCATGCATGAGATCATGTATCTTGCATATGGTTTCTTTAGCGACAAGCTTCCACTCAAATGGTGACCAACTGGAACAGTTTGCTTGATATCTTGAAAGAATGACCTCCAAGTTAGATCCTTGAAAATTTGTTCACCTACAGTTTCAGGCTGGTCGCCATCCTGCACAGGTATAAAGTCATGTGCCATCCACAATTGAATCAATAGTTCAACATCAATCTCATAGTCTTTGGGAAATAAAGCACAAAATGCAAAGCACTGCTTCATGTGTGATGGTAGGTCATCAAAACTGAGCTTGAGTATTGGTAAAATTCCACTTGTCTCATTACATATGTTACTTTTGGCCAATGTATGTTTCCACTCATTCATGCTAGTCTTGTTACTCAACATGGAGCCAAAGGCTTTGGCAGCCAAAGGAGAACCAGCACATCGGTCAACAATCCTACTGAAAATGCGATCCAGCTCATCACTATTTGGATTTTGCAAGCTGAAGGCCCTGCTCTGGACAATTTCTCTCAAATGCTTGTCACTCAGATTCTCAATGTTATGGGCTTCATTTACACCCATGGCCATAATTTCAGCCACTTTTGAATCACGGGTTGTTGTCAGTACTACACTGCCCTTGCCACCATGCTTAAGGCGGGTCATTAGTTTTCCCCACTTATCAGCATCCCGATTCCATACATCATCTAAAACAATGAGGTACCTTTTTCCACTTATTATACTCTGAAGATCCCGCAATGTTTTTTCACGACCTTTCTCATTGTTCTGACATATATTGCTTGCAATGGTGCCAATATCAAAATCATCTGACACACAGCACCACCTCTGAAGCTCAAAACAATTCATAATTTCAGGGTCATTGTAAATGAGTAGAACAAAGGTGGTCTTGCCCATCCCGCCTGGTCCAACAATTGGAAGGACCATGAGATCCATGTTGCTAGTAGCTTGATCAAGCAGCATCCCCACAATTTTATTCTTCTCTCGATCTCTAGATCTGCTAACAATATCCCTGTCGGAGTCAATGATTATGGAATCCGTCTGTCGCCACTGCCTTGAGGGCTGTTCTAGCTGCAGGTGTCTGAAATCGAACTTATTCATCTCAGTGACCAGGTCATCGATGGTCTGCACAATCCTGCGTAGCTTCTTGCCCATCCTGTAGCGGAACACAATGGGGTTACGAGCTGGGACCAGGAGCCTTGCAATCTCAGTTCCACGCTTGCCGTGCTGGCCCTTCTTGGCTTCTCGCCGAAGTGCCTCATACTTGAACTCATCAAAGACGTCATTGGCCTCATAGGCCTCTGTCTTGAGGTCTTTGAGCCAAACTGCTACATCAGGCCGGGAGGCCCCTTTCTCCTCTGCATCCTGGATGATGTACAGGATTGCTGGCAGGATGCCCTCTAGGATCTTGCGCTGCTCCTCCATGCCTTCCATGACCTTGTACTGCTCCAGCAGGTAGCTGGATGCCTTCTCCTTCAGCATAGAAACCAGTGGCCCAATCAGCAACTCGGCAATTGTATATGCTGCTCTCACAACACACAAGAACACAAGCAGATCAGCAGGCTCCTGATGTGTCCTCCTCGATCTCCTCCTGATGCAACCAGAAGATTGAATAGATAATTTATTCTCCAAACAAGTCACAAATTACAAGCCAAAAAAAAAAAAAAAAAAAAAAAAAGAGCAGAGAAAGAAGCGGATGCACGAACCAGTTAGTAATATGTGTTTGTACAAATTGCTTCAAGAAAATCAGCTGCTGAACCAGCTGGATTCCAACGGCTCCGATGGAGGGATCATCGTATCACTGATGAGTCCATTGATCACCAGCTCGATAGAACTTTCTTCTGATTGCAACAGATACACACATACAGAGGAGGATGGGCAGCTAGCACTCGACAGAAATACATTGTCGTCTCAAATGTGCTTGTTTTGCTGGATTGCTTGGCTCAATTATTTGGACGAGTCATATCACAGTCAATAATGTTAATGCATTCATTCATCGATGGGGACCCAACCAACTAAAAGTAATAAGTACGTGATGCTGCTGATAGTGTGAACTAGTACTGCTTCCACTGTTCCGCAACCAACCACAGGCCAGGCAAAGCACATGGAGAAATTGAATTCTAGATGGGGATCCATCGCGAACCATCACCTGCTACGGCTCCCACAGGTTCCTGTCTGATGCACTGATTGTCTCATGCCAGCACAATGACCTACCGTGGACAGCTCTGATTGTCATTAGATGGTTTCTTCCAGCTGTACAGTGGTCATCAGCACAGCTTGTGTTGGTTGCACAGGAATGAAGCCATCATCGCCCACAAGTTTGTATATGACCAGCTTCCCCAACCCTTTCATAGGCCCCTCATGCCCATTGCCTGCCCATGCCGTTCACACTTGCTCGCAGCATCTTGTAGCCAACATAGGTATCTATCAGTATGGATGTGACTTCTCTAAGAATGATGACACCCTAATCTAATGAAACAACTGTACGCATACACTGGATGGAACTGGGAGAAGAGCTTGTAAACTACAAATTCATATTCCAATTTTTGCAGATAACATATGAAGACAAACCAGATATTTTCTTTTACCATACAAGCAAGAATATTTGACTACCAAACTATAAATACCGGACAAATCTAGCCATCCAGCTGGTTTCAAAAGTATTTTTGTATTTTTTTTTAAAAAATAACTAAAACTAATTAATTTTTAATAATTCATAACCAATTCATTTAAAAATCATAAAAAGTATGAAACTAATACCATTGTTTTTTTTTAAAAAAATGTAATGTGCATTGGTGCTACATCTAGAGTTTGCTAGGGCAGTCATCATTTCATCGTTTTTAACCTTTAGTTTACTTCTGGGGTTAGTCTTCTGTCAAACACTGGCAAACCAAAGTATTTCATTGCGAAAGGATCCTAATTTGCCATTGAAAACTTGAGTAGTCATACCAGCTTCTCCCTCTATGTCAATCGTGAATACCTCACTTTTTTATTATAGTTGATTCTCATGCCCCGACATTTCCTCGTAGCAAAGCAAAATGAACTTGAAAACAATTGCAATATGTTATACATTAGATTTCAAAAATAAAATAGTATCATACGCATACTTTAGGTGAGTGGGGCCCACTCTCCACTAACTGAGGTATCCTTCGATTTGCGCCCTCTCGCTAGTAGTCTTCAGTCTTTAACAGGGTGGCCAGTAAATCGCTCACTATCTTGAAAATAAGAGCCGTATCGAAGCGTTGGTCAGTTAAACATGCTACTATACAACATCCCCACACACCCTCAATTTCTCAATCAAAACGCTGCTTTGCAGAAGACAAGCATAAATAGAGGACGAGACAAATATCTGCGAGATCTCAGTGAAGCCAGGTGTTCGAGCGAAAAAAGAAAGAAATTGAACATACTGCAAACCTCTTTTGGGAGCGCTAACCTGCTAGAGCCAATGCCGCCGCCGGCGGCGGTGGTGGCAGAGACCGTCGGATTCGACGGGAAGGTACAGCGGCAGCCCTCGAGTCTTCCTCCCATCTCCATCTATCACCCATCGGGAATGGGAAGGCCATGCTCAGCGCCCGGCCACCGCCATGCTCCACCCATTCCATCGGCCACCTCACCAACCATGCAACACCACCACCATCTGCGGCGCCAGGTTCGCATCGCATCGCTCCGCCACCTCGTCCGGCTGTTGGGCCAGCCGGACCGCCATCGACGCGGTCGCCCATGAGGCTGGACTCATTGGTAGCTGCATCTCTAGGACATGAAGACATCCATGATCCACAACCCATAATTGTGATGGGCCTAAAATGGATCGAACATGTTTTTTTATAAAAAGTCTACTTTTCCTCCCTCAACTTTTTACGAAAGTCTGTTTTCTCCCTCACCTCCAAAACAAAAGCAAACCAACTCCTCAACTTTTTGAAACCATGCATTTTACCTCCCCAGTAGCGGTTTTGAAGGTGGTTTGCTATAATAAAGGATGGTTTTGCTACAGTGACGGTGGTTTTTGTATTCTTATTTTTTTTTATTTATTTCGCTAAATCTTTGAAAAATTATAGTAAATCATAAAAAAAATCATAAAATAGAAAATCTAATTTTATTGAACTCCACATAAGTAGATCTACACAGTGAACATATAATATGATATGTTTTAGTACGAAGTTTTTTGCTATGAAGATTTTGTTTTTTATTTTTTATTTATTTGGTGAAACTTTGAAAAATCATAATATAGAAAATCCAATTTTGTTGGACTCTACATGAGCAGATCTACACTGTGAATATATGATATGGTATGCTTTTAGTCCAACAAAATAATTATAGAAGCTGTAATTATAAATTATTTTAATTAATTATAGAAAAGCATAGATCTAAAGCTACATAAAAAAATTTGTACTAAAGCATATTATTAAGTAGCCAAAGAAACGAGTACCAATTACATGCCCAAAGTGAAATGTTAACGAACATGACCAAAGTTGACGACGCTAAAACTAAGGCACGATCAACAACAACCTGATGCATGCCTGTCTCCTGAAGGACCCGACCTGAGCACTGACGAAACTGATGGAAACAAAGAAATATGCATAGGCTGACTGATATATGTATCCAACACACAAGGTTTATTCTGGCAGCAGAGCAGAGCAGATATCAAACGCTAATATGCATCTAATTAATAAATACTTCCTCTGTTCCACATTGTAGGTCGTTTTGCCTTTTTCTAGATTCATTTCTTTAACTATGCATCTAGGACATAGTGTATATAACTAGGTGCATATAAAAAAACAATGTATCTAGAAAAGCCAAAAGTGAACTATATTTGGAACGGAGGGGTAGCAAACTAACTGCGCGAAGCTCGGCGGACAAGAAGACAACAAGCTCTTGCAGTAGTAGTAGTAGTGGGTTTTTGGCTGGCAGGCAGAGGCAGCTGATGGACCCATTCCCATAATATACCATCCTGTGCTTTATAATGATTTGGGGAGTTCCGGGTGAATGCTTCTAATGTGTCTTGCCAAGTGAGTAGTACCATGACTTGCAGAATCAGCTTTCAGCTCAGATCCACATCTGGTGTATGCTTCTAATGTGTCTTGCCAAGTGAGTAGTACCATGACGTGCAGAATCAGCGTTCAGCTTAGATCCACAGTAATTGCACTTTGCCATGGTAACCACTGAACCTTCAGCCTCCACCTCCATCTTCGTGAAATGGTTCCAAACTTCAGACCTCGAAGGAGCCGGTTTTCGCTTCCGTTTTCCTGATTTCTTTGAGGAAACTGGAGGGGCCGTGGCCCCTACAGGTGAATTATATTAAATAAAACGGGTAGTAAAAATACAACAAAAGGAACAGAAAATTAAAAACAACAAATTAGGGAACCAAAAAAGAGATGGAGAAAAGAGGAACAGGGACACAACTTCGGCTTAGAGCAAGGCTTGAATCCATAGGTCAAACTGAAGGCTAAGACCTGTCTTTGGTCTATGCTTAAGCAAGAGGAATTCCTTGTAAAGGTTGAACAAGCAGTGCTGATTGATGGTTGAATCCCATTGAAAATCAGATCATTCCTTGCTGTCCAGCTGGACCATCACATTAGGATGACTGCAGCCATGAAGAATCTAGAGTTTAACCCGTCTTTGAAGTGATCTACAATTTCTAGAAAGTCTATGTTTAGAGGGATGTCAACATTGATCAGCTGCAAGCACTGATTTGCAAAGCGGCACTGTAGGAAGAGATGGAGACACACTACAGGAATCCGCTTCTTTGCCAAGTGCCACGAAGTTTGCCGAGTGGCAAAAAAGTCGGGCACTCGGCAAAAGAGCCTTTGCCGAGTGCCAAACTAAGCACTCGACAAAGACCATTTTGCCGAGTGTCGGCGCAAATGGGCGAAGTATAGCACTCGGAAATCTATATATTTACCGAGTGCATGGCGGTCGGCAAAAGATTACACTTTCGGCAAAGGTTAACAGGGAGGAAAGCGCCACGTTCTCCGTCACTTTTGCCGAGTGTCCACCGCTGAGACACTCGGCAAACCCGGGGTCGGGTTTGCGAGTGCCGGTGTATATACACTCGGCAAATAGGGTCTTTCTTAGAGTGTCCTTCTGGCACTTTCGGCAAACCATTAATTTTTTTGATTTTTTCGTCCCATATTTTTTGTGTGACATTAGTAAAGTACTTACATCTCATCTTCACAATTTGGGACAATTTCAAGTTGTTTTGCTATATTTCATGAATTATTTCTATTTTCTTGCATTTTCTTGGCGACTCCAAATTTGAACTGCAGGTACATGAAATAATGGACTGTGGTCATTCAAAAAATGTTATTCACGATGTTTGGCGTATGTTTAGGCTCAATCCGAGGGGACTCGCATGAAATTTCGAACATTTATGTGCGGAACATGATGAGTCACGTCTTGAGGAAAGGTGTTTTTAAAATCTATAAAATCAAACGAAGTTTAAAATCCGAAACTTGGCGTGGTGTCTTGTCATCTCATGGGGAGGCTGTGAAAAAAAATTTGAAAAGTTTCGAGCAAGTTGTGACGTCGGATGGCTAAAACCCGGACATCTCCGCACTTGAGATGACAAGACACCACGCCATCCGATGTCACAACTTGCTCGAAACTTTTTTCAAATTTTTTTCACAGCCTCCCCATGAGATGACAAGACACCACGCCAAGTTTCGTGATTTTTAAACTTCGTTTGATTTTATAGATTTTAAAACACCTTTCCCGCACGTGACTCATCATGTTCCGCACATAAATGTTCGAAATTTCATGCGAGTCTCTCGGATTGAGCCTAAACATACGCCAAACATCGTGAATAACATTTTTTGAATGACCACAGTCCATTATTTCATGTACCTGGTAGCTCAAATTTGGAGTGGCCTTAAAATGCAAGAAAATAGAAATAATTCATGAAATATAGCAAAACCGATTCAAATTGTCCCAAATTGTGAAGATGAGATGTAATTATGGTACTAATGGCACACAAAAAATATGGGACGAAAAATAAAAAAAAAATGAATGGTTTGCCGAAGTGCCGTGATAGACACTCTAAGAAACAAGTTCTTTTTGCCGAGAGTGCGGTCCGTGTGGCACTCGGCAACGTGTATTTTTTTAAAAAATAAAACCGTACCTTTGCCGAGTGTCGTTTTTCCTGGCACTCTCAAGAAAGCCACTTAAATATCTGGTCCACGGGACCATTTTCTTCTCATTCTTCTCCTTCACCGCTCATGCCCGCCGCACCTACCGCCGCCGTCGCCGATTCCCGCCCCGCCGGAGCCCGTCGCCGCCCTCCCGCCGGATCCGGCCCGCCCCAGCCGCCGGAGCCTCCCGCCGCCGGATCGCCCGCCCGGCCGCTGCGCCCGCCCGCCGCCAGCCGGGCCGGCCGCCCGCGGCTGTATCCCGTTGCGGGCGGCCGGCGGGGCGCCGCGCTTCGCCCGAATCCGGGCGGAGATCCGCCGGCGCCCTTGCCGGAGCCGCCGGCGCTCGCCCGGCCGGCCCGGCCCCGGCCGCGCCCGTCCCATTCGGCCGGGACGTGAGGAGGGGAAGGGAAGGAGGAGGAAGGGAAGGGAAGAAGAGAAGGAGGAGGGAAGGGAAGGAGGGAGGAAGGGAAGGGAAGAAGAGGAGGAGGAGGGAAGGGAAGGGAAGAAGAGGAGGAGGAGGGAGGAAGGGGAGAAGAGGAAGGAGGGAAGAAGGGGGAAGGAGAGGAGGAAGAAGAGGAAGGGGAGGAGGAAGAAGAAAGTGCTCGGACCGGTCGTCGTTCTCGGCCGCTACGGTGATCCACGCCGCCGCCGCCACCGTTGCTCTTCTCAAGCCAGGCCAAGGTAAGCCCTCCCTTGTAGTAGTGGTTAGTAGTATTGGTTAGTAGTTGTTAGTACTAGAAGTTAGTAGTGTTAGTTGTAGGGTTAGTAGTAGTAGTTAGTAAGTAGTTGTTAGTAGTAGTTGTAAGGTTACTAGTAATTGTATGTGTATGTGGTTGGTGGCCTTTCGTGCCCATATTGGTGGTTGGTGGCCTTCGTGCCCATTCTCGGTATATGCATGTGGTTGTTGGCCTTCGTGCCATGTTTTTGCGGGTTTTGGGAACCTCCCGTGCGAGGGAGGTCTTTGCCGAAATTTTGAGTCGACACTAACTATTTTTTGGCCTTGTTTTGTAGGAGGACCTGTGGGAGGGACTCGGCGACCCCGGTCCGTCCTCGTGGGCGCTACGGGTCTTCTTTGCACCGCGTCTCCACCGACCCCGTAGGTATGAATCTCCTCCGTCCCGTCCTTGTAGTTGTCTTACATAGCGACCCGGTTAGGCGTCTCCCGTCCGAAAGAGATATTGGGCGTTGGTATGCGCATCCGTGCATATCTCGCGACCGTATCTGTTTCCGGATTGTCCACGTTTTTGGACAGCCCGTGGATGCGTAGATGGGTTAGCATCCATGCTCGCCTCCCGTCCGAGCCGGATTTTGGCAGCGACACCTCCCGTTGTTCTCCGGATACACACTCCCCGCCGGGGCGCGTATCGGGAGAACAACGGCGACGCCGCCGAAATTCCCGCCGGACGGAGCCGAAAGCATGGAAGCTAACCTTGTCTACGCATCCTCGGGTGGGATTAGGACCTATCCCTCACCTATTAGATGGTAGGAACGCCGTGTAGATGCAATTCTTTGCTTATATGAGCTCAACTGGGGTCCTAAAGAGCTCAAGCTAGTGGTATTCAAATGCTATTGGTTCGATCCCGATGACACGAAAGTGGACCCTACGATTGGGCAAGTCGAAATTCGGACAGATTCCGTATATGGAGGAGAGGATGTCAATATTGTGGCTAATATACACGCCACACAAGTTTATTACCTCCCATGGGCGTGCCAAAAACACGAGGACCTTGCGGGTTGGTACCTTGTGCGGCGGGCGGTATCGCCGCACGGTAAAAGCGCCTGTTCGAACGATGATGATTACAATCGACCCAAACACCGAAGAGTTCTATCAACCCGAGGGGCTAGAAGGACGTTTGGAGATAGACATTCTTTCGCCGATGGGCATGGAAGTAGACAACGCCATCGATGAGGACGAGGGTGATGAGGTGCGAGGATGCTAAGGACACGCAAATTCTTGAACGATGGAGGCCGGTGCGCGAAGGAGCTATGGAGGGTGATGCACATGCCGAGGACGATACTGGATGATGAGGATGGTGACATTGATGATTACAATAGTGGTAGCGATAGTGATGACTACATGCCGGCCTTAGGCATTCGGGGAGATAATTTCTAAATCATGTAATACTATTTTGTTATTATTGTTACCTTTCAATTATATTTCGTTCATTTTGCAATACTAATTGGTTTACTATTTGTTTTTGCGGGGACTCGACAAAATGCCAGGCGGAAGGCGGCAACGTCGACGGGGTCCGATCCCCGCTACGCGAGACCCCCTCACCCTCTCCCCACGCCGACGAGGAGGAGGCCGGCGAGGAGGAGGCCGACGAGCAAAGACCACGACGGTGGAGACGTCGAGGCGCGGCCGACGTCGCCTGGATCCCACGAGGAGGCTTGAGTTTGTGTCGCGTCGTCGGACCGGCCGGGGCCATCGTCGGGCCAGCGGGGCCGTCGTCGGGCCACACCGCTTGACTTCGGACCGGTGCGAAGAGACACTGTCGAGACGTCCTCCTCGAGTGCCGCCAGGGTCTACCGGCCGCGGGGCCTCGAGCCTCCCACGAGGGCCGATCCCTTTCCCCGCCGCGGTGATTCGACCGCGGTGACAAGTAAGTAGCCATTGATATTTTCACTACTTGTTCATATGACATGTTGCAAATCAAACTTCGGACTAACAATTTGTCTTAATGGCTCGTGGCGAAGGCGGTTGATTGTAAGCGGAGGGGCAGTTCGCGCCATATCAATGGCATCGAGCCTCGGCGATTAAAGAGAACTACCCCGGCCGGTGACCGCCGGACGGGCCGAGGAGGTTCCTCGGGCGTGGGACCACTTCGTGCGCGTGGTGGAGGGCGCCCTTGCCGGGAAGATCAAGACGGACTTTTGGGTGAGTCTCGTATGCGGGGATTACTTCACGTCGTTTAAATACTATGTTTCTTAAATAATTGAATGATCAAAGTTTTTACGTATGCGTAACTACTTCACGGCGAGGCGGGGGGGGGAGGCGGTGGCGCTAGAGTGCGGGGGACGTGGTCCGCCGAGACCGACTCAAGGACCCGTACCACGCAGGCGCGTGTTTTGTGCATCACCTCCTTCAACGCCGGCGTGCTTGGCAAGGTGGTGAGGAAGAACGAAGCAAGGGAGATGATGCTCCGGAGGGGAGACCGACCTCACCGGGGACCAAGTACATCCAAGGTTCAGAGAACGCATTTATTGATTCCTTTAATGAAAAATAAGCGGACTTCCATTAATCCTCTCGCTATGTCATGCGGATGTGTCCGAGTGGTGCGGCAAGTACAAGGACTCTTGGGGAGGCCATTGTGGACAAGTGGCTCTTGGATGAGACGACGAGACCAAGAGACTCCGTCCCGGAGATGTCGCTTGGAGATGCAAAGGCGCTCCACACCACCAAGGGAGCGTGCCTCCCGGTGTATATGGATAGATGGGTGCGATTACGTTGATTTTTTTATTCAAGCGCTCAAATCTCTTCACTTCTAACCATCTCGTGTTCTCCTCGCGGTCGGCCGCATGAAAATCAGCCAGGTCAGCGAGTACGCGGGGTGGGCCTTGACTCTGGCCGGCGGAAGCGATCGACCCGGCCAACGTCACGGCGCGGCGAAGGGGCCCGAGGCGCACACCAACGCCCGGCGTCTACCCCAAGCTTACCCAAGACGCCGAGGCCTGCCGGCGCTATGGGGGCGACGATCCAGCCACCGCCCTTGGACACGAGACACGGTGATGAGGTTGGGAGGAGGGAAGCAAAGACGGCCGGTTACGGATGGCCAACAGCGCGATCAACCCGTCCTTCGTTGGATGTGGCTGGCGTGCCCGCTCAAGGAGCATGACCTCCACCGACATCCCCATAGCACCTCGGCCAGCGAGTTCCACGCAGATGATGCGGGACTTTCGGTAACTTCAGTTTCATCGGCCGTTCCTTCGGTTTTACACATGTCCGCTACCTATGCATTGTTTCAATGTTACGGTTGTAATATTGTAGGCCCGGATGGCGAGTTGGAGGCCAGCGGGCGCCCGAGGCGGCACGCGGTTGAGGCCGCGGCGGCCCCCGCGAGGCCCATCGGCGGGAGTTGGAGGCGATCCGAAGCAATACTTTTCGGTGCGCCGGCGCCGCGGGGCGTGGCGAGCTACTTCCGGGCCTCCGGATCCCCGGTGTGACCCCGCCTCCGTTGCCTCCCTCGTTGCTCGCTCCACCACCGTTTCCCATTCCTCCTCCCTGTACGAGACTCCGGTGAGTATATGTTGTTGTTTATTTATTTGGCTGTGCGGCTCACCCTGCAGGTACTAATGAGATCGCCTCTTCTTTTGTGCAGCCACGGTCGGCAGGTTCGAACCCGACTCCTCGGGTGACCCTTCTCCACCCCATCCGGCCTATCCGGCCGGCCCGACTCCACAAAGACACACGTGGCGGTGGCGTTCCTCCTCCGGGCGCGCGGCCAGCCCACTACTCACGGGCTTTCCACACGCCCCTCCACGGGGCGGGTGGACGTTCCGATCGGCGCCGCAAAGACGGGTGGTATCCGGGGCAAGGTGAGGGCTCTTCGCACCGGGGAGGCCACGGTTCGGGGCCGTGAAGTTGAGGTGGTGGTGATGGATTTATTTTCGATGTTGGACATGTTGCCTTCGCGTGATGGATCTAGTTTCGATGTTGGACATGTTACATTTCGTTTGGATGTTGGACATGTTTAATTTCGTTTGGATGTTGGACTATATGTGTGAATTTGTGATATATGTGGATTATATATGTGGATTTGTGAAATATGTGGATTATATATGTGAATTGGTGATATATGTGGTCCATGATATATATATGAATGCCTATGGTATATGTATGTGTTGATGGCTGTGAATCAATGTGAATCAAAAAAATGGAAAAAAAAAAAATTCCCAGCTTTGCCGAGTGGCGGCACTCGTAAAAGCCGGGTACCCCCGCAGGCGAGGAATGGCAGATTTGCCGAGTGCAGATGGCACTTCGGCAAAATGACCATAACTTTGCCGAGTGCCACCGCGACCGCTTTCGGCAAAGTGCATTTTGGTTTTTCGTAAAATAATTACTTTGCCGAGTCTTTGGGATCCAGGCACTTTCGGCAAAGTTTAGACAAGATGTAGAACTAGAAGCCCTAGATTAGAGTTGAGAGTAGAGCTTCAAGTTGAGAGAATTAGAGCGCGGTTGAGGCGGAGTTGAAGGAAGGCCCGGAGCTGTCGGCGCCTCCATCTTCTTCTTCCTCTCGGAGTTGGTGCCATTGAGCGCAACTCGAGATCTTGTGGATTGTTCGACTTCCATTCGAGTAAGTGGTATTGTCTCTATTGTTCTTAAGGTTCGTATTTCTTTGATAAGATTACTTTGATTCTTGGTTGCTCTTGAGTTAAAGTTGTTAGATTAATGTAAGCGTGGTGCTTAGATTGACTAGCTTATTACGAATACCTTCTATAGGCCGGGGTGAAGACACTTGTTAAGGCCGATCGTGGTGGTGGTGACGCCATTGAGTCCTTTGTTACGCTTTTGCCCCGTTTATAGAAATCGTAGGAGCCCCTGCGTTGTTAGCGTAGATTCCCTTTATTAAGAGTTTCTTCATGACAACCCCTCTTAAGAACAATGTTGCAAATGATTTACTTGAAGTGAGAACAAGACCTTCCTAATGGAACTCCTTACCTCTCTTTTAATCTAGTTATATAGCCACTCCGGGTTTAGCTATACACCTTGACGTACTCTCTCACCTTCTCCCCCGTGGATTCGATATTTAAAGCCCTATTCGGGTGAAGTGCTCACCGGTATCCGTTAAACTGCGGATTATCCATCATAATATTCCCGTAGGTTAACAAGTACCAACAAGCATTTTCGGGCGCGCCGTTGGGAGAACGGTTTGAGACCACGTTGAAAAACTATAGCTAAATCTTGTACCATACTTTTATCTTTTTTTTTTATTCTATCTTCTCATCTTTTTCTATCTTCGTGGGATCAATTGATTCCATATTTATCTATCTTATACTGCACCCTTAAGCGGAAGCTCGGCCACTAGAATCCTTAGATCTCATCCTTACATCGGCCATTAGCTACGCCTACGGTTGATCAAAATGATCATGAAGCAATACTTCTCGGGAGTGAGAAGCGAGGATCATATCTTCTATGGTAGGAGTCTTTGCCGACATCATGAAAGTGTTGTGCGCATGATCATCATACAGTTTTTGGAGGAACCTTTTCTTTCCCTTTTTAAGCAAGGTTTGCTTTTGACGAACTCAGCCGGGTGAAACCCATATACTAGCATTCTTTATGACCACCCAAAGGAAGAAGAATCATCCTCGGCCGAAAAAAAAAAATATATAGAAGTTCGATAGCTATATCACCATCACTCCAGTCCCAAGACTTAGCTATCAACCCCAAACCATCAATGCGCCAAAAACCTTTAAGGGGAGAAGAAATTCAACCCTTGGATATTTCTTTAGATGATGAGTTTTACGAACTTCCAGCTTCACAAGAGACCATATACAATCCAAACCTCTTTTAAGATAATCTCTTAGAAAGCACCTTTATTGCTACGCAAGAACATTGGGGGAACCTCAAGGATGGCATATCTAATTATGCCATAGAAAGAGAGCAAAGCCATCAAGAAGCCACTCCCTGTCTCTCTCTTTCTATGTTCAAATTAGATAATTCTTTTTCGAACCCATCTTTAACCACATCCTTGAGCCCAATGAATCCTCTTGTGCCCTTTTCTTGCGTCTCCTCACGATCCTAAAATATTATGAACGATCTAAGGAAGACCAAAAGGAGCGCATTTTCTGGAGAACATCAATGAGCATAAAGACTACTTCATAAATGGAACTTTTCCACCTAGTCCATGTTCATTTGAAAACTCCTAAATTGATTGCCATCTCAATTCTTGCCGCACAATGAAATCTCCATCCCCCTCATACTCTCTTTCTTAAAAATTTAGAAAGGGTGGTTGTTGATGAATTTTCCTACGGCTTGGAATTTTGAGATCGGCAATATAAGGGAAACCACTTCATCATCTTGATTCATAATTTGAAAGTTTCCCAAGGACGAGCTTTTTGTCCTAAAAACAAGCACTCTAGGGGGAAATACTATAAGACTTATATATTACTATATACCCCTATGTTATGAGCATATGATTATAAAAAGATTTTTTCCTTCGGGTATTCTTGTCACTAACCATGCCCGGGTTTGGAGTAAAGAAGAACGAAGGATGACAATATAAGGTATGTCCAACCAGTCATTATGCAACATTAAATTACATGAATAGAAACATTTATTATTATGTTGCTATACTAGCTTGGTTGTCTTTTACCTTCATGCCATGCTCGACTGTTAAATCACTCATCATGCTCTATCATCTCTCGTTTGAATAAATCTACGCAATGCTTTCATGCTACCATTGTTTGCTATAGTATGCTTAGGTTTTGGAGTATTTTCATACACCTTTTAGATTAAGCATGGTGCTTAGTTTAAATCATTTTCATGGCTCGAGTTAAACATGGTGTTTAGTTTGATTCACGAAACCATAAGGTGTAGTGATCTTTCTTCTAAAGGCTTTTTTAAATTAAGCGTGGTGCTTAGGTTAGAACGCCTTCCTAAATCAAATTAGACGTGGTGTCTAGGTTGACTTTTGAACCATAGTAAACTATAGTAGATGCTGGTATATCTTTGTTGGACTAACCCCCTGAGAAAATAATAAACTCAAAACAAGTTTGGGGGAGGTCGAGATGAACTCACTAGAGATTGAGCAAGACATGTGAGACATGACTTATGGATAAAAGAATTCCCGATGAGCCAAGAAGAAGAAGAGTGACGAAGACAAGATCCACAATCAGAAGCACTCACTCATGGGGAATTCATGGGTGATGGAAGCATCAAGGAGGAGGTCAATTCCATTGAAGAAGATAATTAAGCCATCCTCTTCCTCCCCGACATGCACTGTCACTCCACATGCCACTCAAGAAGAAGAGAAGGACCACCACAAGGTGAAATAGCGCCATCATATTCCAATAATAAAGGTAACACCTTGAGGTAAGTAGTCATACGATTTCCCTTTTTACTATGGCATCCTCATAAATGAAAAGTCAAACATGCTAGAGCTATAGTTTCACATGATCCAATTTTGTTAACTCGACATGTTAGCTTTTTAAATCTGTTTCTAGCATCACTTTCTTATTCGCTCATTATTTACATGCTAGATTTATCTTCTCGATCTTACCACCCTTGTCATAAATGAACTTATACATTATCTTTATCTTGTTCAATGAGCCCACAAGGTTAGAGTAGAAGTAAATGAAATTTTGGTTCGATGGTGTTTTCCCACCAACAGAGCCCATGCACTTGATCTCTACCTTGTCTTTGCAAGGGGACTCACTTTGCGCAATAAGAGGAGAAGTCTTACTTCCCCAATTCCTACAAATGGAAGTCCCCGACCTACAAATATGCACACTAAACAAGACGCCGCCCATTTGCCACCATCCAATCTTCCTTCAAGCAAATTTGAATCAGCGAAAAACATGGGCAACGCCATCACCAAGTGGCTATTAAGATCGATGATGCACTTGAGGAGTGACCAAGGAAGATCAAAGTGAGCACGACATGATGGAGATGTAGACCACTTGACAAGAGTAATGGGTCAGCATTCATCCCCATACTCCATCAAGAGGGCCTTACACCACCACTATTGCCTACCTCACCACAAGACCCAAGAAGAACAAGATGCGGAGACGCCGCTAAAAATCACAAGACCGGTTGGAACGGAGTTGACGAACAAGGAAGACATTAAGAAAGATTAAAAAGTTCGCTCGGCCCCGACCAATCGAACACTCAAAGACCGCCACTTCAAGAAAGGTCTCCTCCGAAGAAGCGACATGGAAAAAGAAAGAAGCATCACCTACCGAAGAGGACGTCAAGAGTACACCTTCGGAAGACCTACCACTACCAGCGTTATCAACCGAACAAACACCATCTCCATCGGCCACCTCATCTACGCCACTCGTCATTGAAGGCACCATTTCGCATACCGCGACATTCGACGAGATGCCATCAATGACGCACGCCATGGGAGTAAGTACTCAAAACTCTCGCCGAGAGGTAACTCGGTATTTATCTGCATATTTATTTTCTACACGGCATATTAACATATTTTCTTTAGCATATTTACTTTCCTACACCCGCATAAAAATCATAAAAATATGTTTCTTTGCATTTGCATCAGTTTCTTTAAGCCCCATGCAAGTACTCCTTGTTGTGGCGGCATAAAAATAAAAATCCAAAAATATTGCATTCATATGTTTTTGCATCATCATCCTTTTGCATAGAAAAATTATAAAAATATGTGGGCACATGAAGGTCCACGCTTTTATAGAAAAAAATCCAAAAATATGTGAGCACATGAAGGCTCACAACATGTTCCTAGAGTTTGTTCCTTCGGGTATATGCGGAATTAATATTTGCGGGGAGAACATGTAAGGAGAACCCGAAGGCGAACAAGTTCCAAGGACAAATCAAAGGACTACTTCAATATCCAAATTTTGGGGAGAGCACCCCAGTTATCACGATAGGTATCACTATTCTATCTTTTAAATTATTAGCTAGTTATTATATATGTTTGCTTTGATTAGAGTTAATAAGTCTTAGCGTTTAAGTCTTAAAGTTAGTTCGATTAATTCGGTTAGTTCGGTTTAGTTAAAATTAGTTTACTTTAAATATTAGGATTCGAATTATATAATAAAGTGCTCTTATGGAAGTCATCCACAAGCCGAAGTCAATTATTCTCCATATATTTCTGGATATGTTTTTGTCTCCACCATGCTTTGTATGCAAGATAACGAAAAATAAGTGTGGGGAGATCCTACCGACCCAACAGAATTCTTCGCGACCAAAATCAAGAAAATGCGGAACCAAGACGGAACCATCGACTCGCACGACGAACCGCGCTCCGACACGGTCGGTGGGAGGCCAACCGCCCATATATCAGGGCCGACCGCGCCCTCGCCTCGTCCCACGAAGGCCCCGTTTCGCCCACCGCCGGTTTGCTTCCCGAAACTTTTCAATTTTCACAAATTACTTTCCGTTCCGAATTAAAATAAGTCTTTTCTGTTATGGTATGTTTTTCCTATATGAAAAAAGATGTCTTGTTAACCCATGAACAAAGTTTTGCATGATTAAATTCCTACATAAACCTCTGTCACTTGTTGGGATGCTTTAATTGCTTAAAACATGAGAAATAATAAAGTTAGAATAATGAGATCCTCTTTCTTTTATCTTGTCTTTGGAGAGTTATTTATTTCAAAATATTAAAATCATTAGTTATGCTTCTCCTTTGTGATCAATGATACATCCTAATAGAGCCGTAGCAATCATTAAAGATATATCTAATTAATTGTTGCTTTCTTGTATTGAGCTTTGTCAAAAACCACGACCCATGTTGAAATTTGTCTAAAGTCTAAGATCAAGATCACGCATTAATCGCTTTCACTAAAGTATCCATGCTCTAAAAAGTTTTAATCTCTATCTCCCATAATTTTAATTGTTGAAAAAGGTACAGCTATGAAAAAGCCAAATGTTCAAAATTCTAAGAGTGGAGAGAAAAGTGAGAGAGAGGAGAAAATGAGCAAGTGTTCTACGAGGTCGGAAGAACCCCCTCTCTAAGAAAAGAAAAAGGCAAAAATGAAGAGAAGAATAATGGACAAGTGTCCGAGGGTGAGTAGGGCCCACTTCTCTAATAAATAAGAGAGTAAAAATAGACATGTGTCCGAGGGTGAGTAGAACCCACCTCTCCACTAAATAGCTGGTTACCTCGCTTGGAAAATAAAAATATAAAAATGTTCCAAAAAGGGAGATAGATGATTTTCAACTAGAGAGAGCAAGTGGTAATAATAATCTTGATTCACATG
Organism: Hyparrhenia diplandra; assembly: GCA_015847255.1. Classification (NCBI taxonomy): domain Eukaryota; kingdom Viridiplantae; phylum Streptophyta; class Magnoliopsida; order Poales; family Poaceae; genus Hyparrhenia; species Hyparrhenia diplandra. The sequence continues at coordinate 846,227 of JADLZK010011792.1, forward strand.
CACATCTTGATCTATGACTTATGACATCTATCTCCATGGATCCACGATTGACTCAAAGAATAAATACAAGGTAAGTGTGCTACATGTTCTTGAGCTCCACATGTGATATAATAAATGAACTGTGAGGATATAATATATTTTGAGAGACTTAAGAGTGTCACAAAGGAGTAAGTACAGCTATGCTTTCTTTTCAAAATTTATGCAAAATCTCTCCAAGTGACTTGGTTTAAGAATTTAAGGTGATCTGTTTCTAACCATTTCATGCTCGAGATATCCCAAAGTGCAGGTATGACCATGGAGTATAATTATGATCCATTCTTTGTCTCTACGGTTACATTAAAGTTAGACCATCCTTTTATCGAGGACGCAGTAAAAGCCTAAGTGTGGGGGGAGTTTGTTGACACATATTAACGTATACTTTTAATTGTCAACTAAACATAGAAAAGGACTAAAATATAATTAGATAACCTTATTAGGGGTTTATACTAATGATTTCCATGAGTTTTGGTAAAGTTGTGATTTGCGGGGACTTAACAAAAAACAGCGAGAAATGACGTGGCATACGACCGACGTAACGCAACGCAATCCAACTCGAAACAAGTCTAGAAGGCTCCGGATTACTCCCGACGTGAACCAAACTTGGCACCGAAGAAAACATCATCTAGAAGACTCCGAAGCCACGACGCATCGAGGGCCCGTGGTGGGACCCACCCCGGGCCGATCGCCCAATAAACGAGCCGATCGGCCTGCCTTGGTCGCAAGCAAGCCCCGTTTCGAAGCTTCTCCAACCGCCTCCGAGATGCAATCTAATCCGGTCGTTTGATGTCGGTTTGATCCGAGGGTGTCGGTTAAGCACGAAGATTAGTACCACATTGCCTGCTGAAGCTGAAGAGACATAAGAAGACCCCCTATATAAGCAAGCCCCGGCCCCCTCGGCTTCAATCATCTCGGATCAACTCATCATCATATCAGATCAGATCCAGCTCTAGTTGAAGGCCTTAGCTCTAGTTCAAGAACCAGAAGTAGAAGATTAGACAAGATGTAGAACTAGAAGCCCTAGATTAGAGTTGAGAGTAGAGCTTCAAGTTGAGAGAATTAGAGCGCGGTTGAGGCGGAGTTGAAGGAAGGCCCGGAGGCGTCGGCGCCTCCATCTTCTTCTTCCTCCGGAGTTGGTGCCATTGGAGCGCAACTCGAGATCTTGTGGATTGTTCGACTTCCATTCGAGTAAGTGGTATTGTCTCTATTGTTCTTAAGGTTCGTATTTCTTTGATAAGATTACTTTGATTCTTGGTTGCTCTTGAGTTAAAGTTGTTAGATTAATGTAAGCGTGGTGCTTAGATTGACTAGCTTATTACGAATACCTTCTATAGGCGGGGTGAAGACACTTGTTAAGGCTGATCGTGGTGGTGGTGAGCGCCATTGAGTCCTTTGTTACGCTTTTGCCCCGTTTATAGAAATCGTAGGAGCCCCTAGCGTTGTTAGCGTAGATTCCCTTTATTAAGAGTTTCTTCATGACAACCCCTCTTAAGAACAATGTTACAAATGATTTACTTGAAGTGAGAACAAGACCTTCCTAATGGAACTCCTTACCTCTCTTTTTTAATCTAGTTATATAGCCACTGGGTTTAGCTATACACCTTGACGTACTCTCTCACCTTCTCCCCGTGGATTCGATATTTAAAGCCCTATTATTCGGGTGAAGTGCTCACCGGTATCCGTTCGCTTGCGGATTATCCATCATAATATTCCTGTAGGTTAACAAGTACCAACAGTTACCTCACTTGTGAGTGTGTGGTGTCTTGCGGTGCCTTGTGATAGGCTCACTTGAGAGTGGTGTCTTTGCGGTAAGCCTAAAGGCATTTGGCTTGGAACCGAAGAACCATCTAAGTGAAACACCAAAAGGAACCACCAAAGGTGTTGGTCGACACAACGAGGAGTAGGGGAAGTTGGCAAGCTTCCCGATACCTCGGCAAAAAAAATCACCCGGTGTCAACTTGTCTACTCTTCTTGGTGGTTTGCATTCTCCAAATCACAAGCTTTGTATTTACTTTCATATATATCGTATGCTTGTGCTTGTGGAGTAGCTCTTGCAATTGCTAGCTTGTGTAGCTTGTTAGTTGCTTTGCTTAGTTTGTGTAGCTAAGTAATTTGAGCTTTTTGGGTTAGGCGTGTGTCGCCTTGTCCATTGTGCATCTAGTGAGCTTAGGTTGGCTTTGTGCTTTTGCTCATTAGAATTGTGTAGGAGCTCACCTTTGTTTGAAGTACTAGTGCATAGGTTTGTGTGACCTTGCAATAGAAAGCGGTTAGGAGCTCAAGCTAGGCTTATCACCTCATTTGCTTTGTGTAGGATCTTTTTGTGAGGTGATTTAGAGTCATAGCTAGAGGGGTGAAGTCTTGGCTAAACGAATAGTTTCAATTCCGCATTATATTTGTTTAGCCGACGCAATTAGATTTAGAAAGGACTATTCACCCCCTCTAGTCCCCATCTCGACCCTACACCGAGTGCGACATGGCACTCGGCGAACCCTTCGCCAATCGCCGGTTTTTGGCACTTTCGGCAAAGACTCGCTTTGCCGAGTCAATCTTTGCCGAGTGGCGTTCGCCGAAGTTTGGCGGTCGGCAAAGCCTTTGCCGAGTAAAATCGTCTTTGCCTAGTGCGTCCGCACTCGGCAAATCCACCGTTTCTGTAGTGACATGTCTCTTCATTGTTTTGCATACAAAGAACACAATCATAAGACTGAAGGTGCATGTTTATTCTTTTCGGGATGTTTCGCGGTACTTAGCCTCGTCTTTTATCAAAAGCCGTAAAAAGACCTTGTGTTTGGTGACAAAGAAAGCCCCAAAGCCATTTGTGAATGTCATGTATTTGCTAATGCCCCATTAGCAGCTTTGTATGCTCTTGAGGAGCTAAACTTATCACCCCAACCGTATTTCTAAATATCTTGATTTTTCTGCTTTTTCGCAAAATTTCCAGCCTTTGTGCCATCTTTGTTGTAGTCTGCCGAAAAGCAATCTCTCGAGATTGGCGCTTGGAATAACCGGGTTAAGTCCTCCTAACTTCGTAACTCTTTTTGCCGAGATGAGTTTGTTTTTGGCATAAGAAAAAAGCTCGGGCATTTCCAAAGATGAGTTCCCTGTCCATTCCATCTATCCCGCCAAAATAAAAACAAGATCTCCACATTGCAAATGTACTATTGCCCATTCTCTAAAGTGCTCAAGGTTTTTTTGGTTGTCCCTCCACCAAAAGGAGCCTTTTCTGGTCTTCCCTGGTAGCTTTCTATTTCTATAGTACTTTTCCCAAATCATCTGCACCCATGGAATATCTTTTTTATTGAAAAATTATCCAAGTTCTTCAACAAAGCAAGGCCTCATTTTACTTTTCAATATCAATGACCCCCAGACCCCGTTCCTCCTTGGTCTTACAAACCATTTTCCAAGCTACTCTAGGCGGTTTTCTAGCATTGTTGTCATTTCCCCTCCAAAGGCAATGTTTTCTAAATTTGTCAATTCTGCTAATCATTGCCTTTGGTAGAGCTAAGGTGCACATTTAGTAAGTCGGGAGAGCAGTGAAGACAACATTTGTCAGTTCCAGTCTGCTAGCCTATGACAAGAAGTTTGAAACACTTTGAAGCCTTGCTTCACACTTGTTTATCAATGGCAAATAATCTTGAATTGTTGGTTTTGTCAGTCCCAAAGGCAGCCCTAGGTATGTGAATGGGAATGATCCTTTGGAGCAACCAAAGGTCTTTGCTAAAAAGTCTAGCCTTTCATCACTAATGTTAATTGGCAGCATTATGGACTTTTTGAGGTTTACTCTTAACCCTGTGGCCTCAAAGAATGTGTTGATAACTGATTGTAAGAATAGAAGTTGTTTGGTGTCTCCTAGGACAACTAAGGTGTCATCTCGCATATTGAATAATAGGAAAGTCCTGATTTGTTTCCATTGGAATAGAGAGCCTCACAAGGTTCATGTCCTTCCCTTTGTTTATCGATATTAGAGAAAAATAGCAGCTAAGACAAATAATAACCATTTCTGACCAAATCCTTTTTCCTTCATGATGGTCATCATGGCCTGGTGCTCTATTTTGTCAAATGCCTTTTCAAGGTCCCATTTTAGAATATAATTTATTTTCTTGAGTGATGGCACATGTGGAGGTACTCCAATGACCAAGCTAAGCAATCCTAGATGGCTCTGCTCTTGATGAAGCCTTACTGATTTCTATGGACCAACTTTGCGATGATCGGTTGCGAGCTTTGTTGAAAGTTTGACTAAGGCATTCATCAAGAAAATTGGCCTGTAGTCATTCACTGTTCTGGCTGTCTAAACCCCTGGGTATGAGAGTGATATATGATGTGATTATACTTCTAAGGTAGACATTGTTTTCATGGAATGATTGGCACAACTTGTAGAGGTCATATTTGATTGTTAACCATGATTCTTTAAAGAATTCATTACTAAAGCCATCGGTCCGGGAGATTTATCATTGGGCAGGTGCTTGACAACTACATCTATTTCCATGTTTGAGAAGGGCTCCTCACTTAAACGCCAAATCATCTCTTCTCTCTGGGATGATTGCAGGGGTCAATACCAAATCTTGTGAATTTAGATTTTCCCAATTTTTCCTTGAAGTCTTCCCAAAGAAGTCGTTCTTTTTCTTTATGAGTTGCCATCTTGCTTTTCCAGTTGCTTGATTAGGTTTCCTCTCATTCTTATTGTTGCATTAGCATGAAAGAACTTTGTGGTTGCATCACCTAGTTTGACCCATTTTATTGCTCCTCTCTCGCTTCTAGTAAGTTTTCTCGCTATTCTAGTAGTGCTAAAAACTTGTTTTTTTCCCGATGACTCTAAAGTTCCATTTAGGAAGACTTAGGTCTCTACATTCCTCCAGCAAGTCCGGGAACCTGGATAACGGACTTGGTGTTTGCAATAACTGTTTTAAGGCTTGACATGGAAGCTTGTTTCTCTTTTCAGTCTTTTTCTTAAATTCTTGAATTTTGCAAATATGGCCTTTGCATGGTCAGAGGATGGCACTAGGGAGAACCAAACTTCATTTAGAATCTGGTGAAAGTCTTGCAACTGAAGTTTAAAAGTTTTTCTAACATGAAGATCTTAGGTCTTGCGATCTTAGTAGAAATATTGACTAGACATGGGCAAAGTGATCGATGGTGTCATCTCAAAACCCTTGGCAAAGTGGTGTCAGGATATTTGATGATCTAGGAGTTTGAGGTGAAGATCCAATCAATTTTTTTACAACAAGGGATTGGGCTGCATGTTTGACCAGGCGAACTTTCTTCCTTGCAAGATAATTTTATTTAGCCCCAAGCAACTTATAGCATCATTGAACATGAACATTTCAGAAAGGTCCCCACCTTCTTTGTTTTTGTCCTCTATTTTTCTTATTAAATTAAAATCCCCCACGGTTAACCATTCAATTTCGTCGGGCATGTGGATCTTCTTAAAACATTCAATGAAATTCCTCTTTCCTTCAAGAATGCATGGAACATAGACATTTATCGGGACCCAACTTTCATCATTGTGCATTGAGTTAAATTGTAGAAATAGCAAACTCGTTAGAAAAGATTAGCTCTCCACTAAAAAGTCTACTTTTCCAAGTAGTTAAGATTCCACCAAAAGAACCCAAAGATCGTAAATATTCAAATATGTCAAAGTCACTGGGCAAGCATTTCTTCGAAAAAGTCGCATCAAAGTTCTCCTTTTTTGTTTCCTAGAAACAAATGATGTCACAAGCCGAAGTCAACTACTTTGTCCCCTCGATAGCATTCCACTTATGTCTAGAGTTGATACCTCTCACATTCCAATTCAAAGAACTTCCAACTTCGTTAAGATGACGATTCATAGGAGCAAAATGACGGGATGGGGGACCGGCACTCGCTTAATCGAGCCCGTATAGTGATCACAGCAGTAAATGTTCCTCCGGACTACAAGCAATAGAATGCAATGGATGGAACATAAATTCATAATCTTACAGACAACAACCATTTCAAACACCATCCATTGCTTAGACTTGACTTACACTATTTATGCCACTTAAACCCGACACATTGTCCTAAGATAATGTTATAAAAAGCTGAGTTATTACAACTCATCAAAGCCAAAGAAGCACATTTCAGGCAAGTTCTTATTATCATCATTATCATCCTTCTTCTTTTTGCCCTGCTCCTCCCCTAGGGTTCCTCTTCTATTTTTGGGTTGTTTTCTTCTTCCCCATTGGGCTTGCACTTTTCTCTCTTCTTGCTAGAAGCATCTCATTAGAAAGTTCCTCTTCTGCCAACTTTTCAAAATTGGTGGGTTATGAGTACATTGCGGGCATCTCCTATCAGAGCATGTGTCTTTTTATACCCCCTACTCATCTATTCATTCTCGCTACTCCTTCTGAGGCATGTATCTACCACAGGAATAGACTTCTTTCTAGTCTCCTTTCTTTGTGGGGTGATCTCCTCTTGCACCTCCTGACCCATCTCCATGATCCTCCTCCTCCTTTCTCATTCTTTGCATTGGAGATAGGTTTTGTAATGCACTCAGTTTGTTTGGGACAAAGATCTAGAACATAATAATTAATGACTCCAGCCTCATTCCCTAGACAAGAGATGAACTTTGAAGCAAGAAAGTCCTTGGCCCATCCAAATAAATCTGGGGACAAGAACATTTGTGAAGAAATTTGGCCATTGTGAAGGTATGGAAACATGCAGGCTTTTCAAAGATTAGTTTTGCAAAAGAATTTAGCATAGAGCCTTGTGGCTTCACCGGTTCTATGCCTAGCCATTCAGACTGATCGGCTTCAGGCCTATTGATCAGAGCAAATCTCATCTTGAGGTGATGGGCTTGGTCTTCATGTATTTCTGGACCCACTTTCTCATCTGGTGCCTGAACTATCTGCCCATTTGTCTCCTAAGCTATTGGTTGACCTGCCTAGTGTACTAGGAAGCCAGGCTCTCTGGGTCCAACCAACTATTCAAAATTAAGGTTATCTATGTTTACTCATTCTTCATTGTTTTCATTGTTATCATATCCCTCGCATCATTTCTTCTTCATTCATTAGTTCCTTTGGGTCAATTTCTTCTTCGCCACAAGTTAACATGGCCACCGAATATGCTGCATCTCTTGATTAGCTAGGTTTTGCTCTGCTGCTAAAAGATTGAGATCAACCTGCACCCCATGCCGGTTTATTCCTTGTTGCTGTTCATTCTCCGCCCCAATTGCTATTTCTTCAGCTTGGTTATCAATGAGATCATTGAGTTCTAGAAAGGCTTCCCGCATCCGGGGTTGCTTTGGGTTGACAATGACTTCCATTGGGTCTTCTCGCTATCCACTCGCCAGCCGGGTTCAAATCAATTTCCATTTCATTTTCAACCTCTGGCTCCTCATTAAGATTTGGATCCATGTCCACCTCCTACTCCCGAGGTTCAGCCATAGCCCCCAAGAAGCATTGGCCTCAGGTGGTTTTTTTGCGGCCCCTCCCGGTTTTGTTTGCCCCCCATTTGTCCCTCTAGTTCCTGATCTTGTTCTTGGTTTTGCTACTCGTCCCCTTCTTCTTCCTAGTTCTCGCATGTGTCCTTCTCCTGGCTACCCTAGTCCAAAGAAATCAAAAGGCACTCCAGCTGGTATTGGTTGATTGGGGAAGGGATCTTCATCTTGAGGCCTAGCACCCAACTGCCGGCTCTGAACCACCTCACATTGCACTGTCCATTAATCACTCTCAAGGCCATGAGTTTCCAAAAAAACAATGAAATAAGGGATCGACTGAAGATCAACTACTCATGCTTGCACAATCAGTCTTACCAAACGACTTTTGTCATTATGCCAGTACATGAGTTTTCCAAAACAAGCCGAGCATTCTCGAATGTAATTCTACTTCTAGTAATCTGCCGGAAAGTGGATCAGTAAAAGCCAGCACTCTGTGTTGAAATAAGCTCATCTCTAGTTCCTCCCCTTCCTCCCCTTGTTATGCTCAGTGAAATATAGATGAACATCTCCAAACTGAATCGGCCCCTTGTTATGCTCAGTGAAAGCAACTAGGTTGTCTCTATCAATGCGATGAGCAAACCTGACAAGCGTCTAACCCAAGCTAGTGGGTTGGATACAAGTGATGTGGATCCTTCTCACAAAGAAAGAACTCACGAAGGATCTCATCAATAGTAGGGAAGTGGATGGCATTACCCGGCAGGTGATAAAAAGGACGATCACCAAATCTTCATTCATCAATGGCGGACGGGACAAGGCCACCACACGCACCACTAGGACGTGATTCTCCACTTCCACCCACCGCAAGTTGCGAGGGATAAAAGGCCGCGGGTCGGCATGCCGGAATGCCATGATCGGCGACAATGGCAAAGGAGGTGAGGATTGTGATGATGGCGATGATGGCGGGGCAGAAGCTTGCACTTGGCACTGAAGCACGTTGGGGTTTTCTTGCTCAATAGGGGGAGCAGTTGCGGGAACAGCGTGGGAGAGAATGGGAGGGGCAGGGGAGGACGGTGACCGGGGTCCGTGAGGGAGGGATTGATCCCCGCATGCGCCCCTTCCTCTTCTCGACCCACACCGCTAGATTGGTTGATCAACTTTAGAGCACAATAACTTCAGGCCCGATTTTCCTAGAAGCCCACTTCTCGCATCGCCGCCTTTGATCATATTTCCAAACGACTTGAAGACTGGTGGCTACAAAGGGCCCGACCCATTTGGCTTACGGAACCAGCCCCGAACATTTTCGGAACAACATCTTTACCATTCCTCCCCGAATCCCGCCGCCGGGTGAGATCTTTTGACACCGCACTGTCCCCACCGGTTGATTGGGTAGCGCCATGCACGAAGCCGCAACATGTCCCCAGAAAGGGAAAGTGTGGCACTTGATAGGCCGTGCACAACGGCTTCTCGAATGATCCACAAAAAGGCATCGAGTGCAAGAGTTCAAATTTGATCGATTTGAAAAACTTGGACGTTGATTAGCCGGTTTTTTTACCGAGCCCGGTTGCCAAGAAGGTTGCCGAGACACGTGAAAACCCATCGCCTCCCCATTGGAATGGTGTTGGCACCCGTTAGAGGAGGATTTTTTAACAACATCAACAAAAGTTTTTTTTTTCCTCTGCTCCCTGGTCGCCTCCATGAGCATTCTTCTTCAGCCCAGAATAACTTGGGATCATGGTGCTAATTTGGACCCCCATTCCCTAGAGGTGAAAGTAGAGCATGTAAAGCTTGCGTTCAAAAGAGATCAACTTGCCGATGAAAAGGCCGACCAGCTTAGAGGAAACAATGAAGCAAAAAATGCGTTCACTTAGCGTAAGGCCGCAAAAATCAAAGGCCGGACCACCGATGGTGGCCTCATGTAGATTGAGGCCGATGGACTTTCGGATGAAAGCCAGAATTTGCACTAGCCAAAAGCAACAACAAGAAAGAAGGTGTCCCAACCAAGAGCAGGATTGGACACCAGCAGCCCGAACTTCTTCCAGATCTCCTCTTACAAATTCAAACCGGAAGAGAAGGGGAGCCTAGAGAGCTCCATGGCTTTGGAGCGGGAGCGGGAGGAGAGAAAATCTTACATGCAATTGATAGGAGCACCAATGAGAAGGGGAGCCTAGAGACCTCCATGGCTTTGGAAGAGCGGTGTGGCCAAACATCAAACATCTTGCGTGCAAGCTCGCCGGAACTCACAAACATCGATACCGCAGCCACCCATAGGCGGCGGCGGCGGGGAGGGGGCGGGAGTGGTGACACATCACCTTGTTCAACAATACTTTTCCCCAGAGGGGGCTGGTATAACCCCCACCTGGTTCGCCATGGAGCCATCGACCTTCGTCATGTGTGCGTGGTCTCACCTCTCTCGCTTGGCCACATCGTCATCGACATTGCGGGGTTGGCGCATCTCTAGCCACACCGCCTGAAAGTACATCCGACCGTGGTGGGACTCCACCACGCGATGCGTGACAACGCCCGCCCAACGAAGCGCACCGCCGCCGCCGGGCATAGCACCCCTAGGGGGCTCCCTACCACCGACGGATGTCCGAGGACACCTAGTGGAGTTGCGGCGCGGCTGGCTACTAGGACAGAGGACGGGCGGCGGGCTAAGTGTTGACGACTAGTTCAAGGCAAGGAGAAGGCGGTCTAGTGGAGGTGGTTTCATAGGTAGCCGTGTCCTAGGTGTGGTGCTGGCCTAGAGTCCCATCCTCAATGATGACGACAAGCCTAGGGGAGGGGAGGCCCCTCAATGCCGATGAAGATCTCGGCAAGGAGAAGGCAGATCGTGGAGTGGATCCCGCCGGGCGATAGTGGCCCTAGGGCGCGGCGATGGCCTGGGCGCATTACGAAAGAGGATATGCTTGGTGTCAGGGACAGAGGTGGCGACCATGATTCAAAAGATGACCGTTGTCCAATGGGCAGCGAAAGCCGTGGAATCTGGCGAAATGGAAGCTGATCCTGTCGACTCGGGTATGATCGGCTAGTTCGACTGGGACGACAACAGATGAAGGTGGGCTAATCAGTGACACTTGATGTCACTTCACTTGAAGCGGATGAAGATGGCACTAGCGGAGGTTCGTAGCGGCGGCGACAATTCAACGACTTCCACTCGCTGAATCTGGTAGTTTTAGGAGAGGATGCCCAGAATCAAGGATGTATCACGGTCATATTTTTTCCTCTTTTGATTGTGTGTTCTCCTCTATGTTGAGGTGTGAGTCTAAGTGCTCTTGTATCCTTTATTTTTGACGCGAGGAAACCCCATTCCCTTTGAAATCAACGGAGATACAACCATAGAGCCCCAGGCGTCAGGGGGGAGCCAGCCAAAGAACAGACGTAGGGGTAAAACAGAAAGGTGAAACAAAAGCCAGCCAACGAACAGATGTTGGGGCAGACTCGACAAGCTAGATACTAGCCTGACTATGAAATCAAAGCTAGAACAACAGTTAACTAAGCAAAATAAGAGAGGCAGTAGTATAAAGGGTTCATCCCAACAGGGGGTGTACAGGCCCTAATCATTACTCTTGTATCCTTTTGGTTGTGTATGTCTTTTGTAGATATAAAGGCTGGATTAATGAATCCATTATCTAAAAAAAAATCATGCCTTATATTATTAAATTGAATGGGCATCACCGCATCCAGCTCTCTGTGGAGACTCTTTTCAAATAACATTCCTGGTGGTGTCTAGCTTCCTTCACAGTTATCTTAATTGCATATGGCTTCTTAATTTCCCAGGGAATAATTAGTGTTCTAGAATCGTTACTTTCTTATAGTTACAGTAAAATAATGTCTCTTGATGCTTTTTCCGATAGATTCATTAATATATTATGCGGACTCAAATAATTTTAAATATCCAAAGTGCGTGCACCGCCTCACGGTGATGAAAATATGGGGTGAAAAGAAAAATATTACCTGTGTCCTGCACATGGGAAGAAGGTACAGTAGAACTCCTGATGATGCAGCATTTACCATTTGTGAGAAAATGACAACTGAACGAAAATCAATATATTGGACTGTGTATTCTTATATTCATACCTGGTAAGATCTTCTGACCTTTTATTTTCACCTAATTCATGTACCTGACTTCCGTGTGGTTCATCCATGTCCTGTTCTAAGATCCTTTGTCCTAGATTACCGTAGTTTTCTTCTTGTATCCCTGTTTTCCTTGATCCTAGCATGTCGTAGTTTTCTTCTGGTATCACTGTTTTCTTATCTTCTACTTGATTTAGGATGTTAACGAAACAAAACAAGATCGTCAATGAATGCACCCAGGTAGGAACAAAGAGAAATGATTAAAGTAGAAGACGAATATACCGTGTAATAGAATTACAAAAAAATCTTGAGAAGAGATGAGAGCATTTGCACATGATTATTGAAACTACTAGTCCATCAACCCATACTCTTGCACAAGGTAGAATCCTATAATATATATATATATAGAAGTATTAGTCCATAGCTAGCTACAAAATACTCCCTCCGTTCCAAATTGTAGTTCACTTTGGCTTTTCTAGATTCATTTCTTTTACTATGTATCTAGACATAGTGTATAACTAGGTGCATAACAAAACCAATGTAACAAGAAAAAGCCAAAAGTGAACTATAATTTGGAACGGAATGAGTATTAAATTTTGTAGCCGGACCAAACCATCAACCGGCAAACGCACCCACCGACCGTGCTTGGCCTGGATGCTTAAATGGAGCCATTTATTTATTATATTAATTGGATTTGAATGGGAATTGGATTGTAGACCCTTTAATCACGTCGCTTACCAAATGGCTCCGTTGGCCGGCCCTAACTCGGCGACTACTCTCTTCGTCCGCACCATCCGGCGGCGCATGCCTCTGCGGACTTCCTCCAAGCACGCTGCTCCTCACCGGTCGCCGCACAGGTGACGTCGTCATTGTTCCTCTTCCATCTGATGTTGCGTATGGCGTCGGGTTTCTGCCATCCCCGTACGAATCAGCCGAGGCAGGGTACCAAGGTAAGTAGCCGCAATCATCTCTCGTAGTCGTAGAGGGCACTCTCGTTAGAAATGTGTTCCGGTTGCTCGGCGTGATTTTCTATTGCCGTGACTGGGCCAACAAGATCTGACAAGCCTTCATCTGGCCAAGATCGAGCAGGCTGTGAGCGATCATCACGATCCATTATAATTTGTTTTTGCTTGCTACATGCCACAATTGTCGGATCTCAGAGCTTTCTAGCTAGTGCTCATGCTTGATCCAGTTTCAAAATAGTTCTTTCTCGCATTATGATGCATGGGCAACCGAAGCTGGTGTTATGTATCTTTCTTCTATTGATCGATCCATTGACGTACAGGCTTAAGTGTTGTTCGGATCGACATGCATGTTTGACATTGGTGGTCAATTTATTCTTTTTGCGATGAATGACCAGCGTTTACGTACACACCTTAAGTAGTTAATAGTAGCAGTTCCATTGGTTTGATCTTCTGATGATGCGTGTGACCATAGCTGAAATTTGACATGGGCATGCAGATTCCGCATCATTCAGAGAAGGAGCTGTGCTGCCGCCAGTGCCTCGTCCTTGCTGACCGCGGCCAACATTCTAGCCGCCGATCTCCTGCCATTCTTCTTCCCAGCGTTGCACCAGCGCTGAGTTCGCTCTTTGCCTGAGAAGATGGTGTAGTCGACCCAGATTGCTGCCGGAGATCTGCTGCTTCTGCGGCGGCGGCGGGTGCGGGACAGGAAGGAATGCACGGCATGCCTCATCGTCTGTAGAATTCTTGAAAATATTTATAGGTGAAAATTCTAGTAAATATTGTTAGTATGGATGTAATCAGAGTTCTCGTAAACATGATGTAGCTTATGTTGAAGTCATTGTTGTTTGTTTTGTCGTCAACCATAACAAAAAATTATGGTAACTTGATGTAGATTCTCGTAAATATTTGTTAATATAGATTCTCGTAAATACTTCTCAATACAAATTTTCGAAAATATTAAAGAACGTTGGTCATGAAACAAAGTTGTAAATTATGGTAAACCTGATCCTAGTTACCATAATAGTTATTGTAAATAGGATGACCCAAAAATATGGTAGTAACTTTCAATGCAAATGATTGTCACAAAATATCCTTTTAAATTCAATGCAAATGATTGTCACAAAATATTCTTTTAAATGATTACATCCACACTACACATAATTTCATCAAGAAAATCCTAGTAAATATAGTATCCTAAATAATTATGTAAAAATCTAGCAAATGAATTTGTTAATTAATGTAAATAGTAAGTGTACAAAGACATAACAATTTGCAAGTCTAGTAAATAAATTATCGTAACCAGTCACAAGCAGCAGCATAGATTCTAGTAAATGAATTACCGTGACTACTGCATGCACCGGATTTCCTGGTCCGCTCAGCTGCATGCACATGCAGTATTTAATTACTATTATTAATCCGGCCGGATTGCTCGCTCATGTAATGGATCGGTAAATCGGAAATCACGAGCGCGCCCTGGTGGCTGGCTCGGTTGGTCCGACCTGGCTTCAAAATGAGGTGTTCTGTAGCTGGCCATAGATTATACTCTCCCTATATATATATATCAGTGTGGATTTTCTAACCTCGTGGGCACCAGCCCACCGGGGGGGTGTTTTCTACCCCCACCGTCGATGGCAGCCACATGGCGCATTGGATGGGTGGATCATTGTCTTCTATTTGTAGCAAATCAAGGACATCAAAATCCCGTGTCTAGCTAGATTTGGTAATAGGGACCAGATGCTGCGCGTGGCCGTTTGCCAACTCGAATGGGACCACCGTTTGCCAACTTCGAATGGGACCATTTATAATCAGAGGGTGGTCCATTGGGCCGCCTGCCGATGGGGTTTTATGAAGTGTTTAAATTGCACATTAAACGCAGCGCCACATCAGCAAAACTTCACTTTTTGCATGAAATGCCTAGGAGAGAGAAGAAAAAAGTTTCACCATGGTGAAACTTTTTGATTTCACAATTTTTCACATGCGTTGGAAACTTGGTGAAACCCCATTGAGACGTAAATAGCGTTTCACCATAGAACTATGCAATTAAACCATGCAATGAGAGAGAGGGTGTGGGACCCTTGAGTTTATGAAACTGTGCAATGAAATTGTGCATTGAAGGAGACGCCTATTTCATACCAAAGTTTCACATCTTGAAAACCGGGAGGTGAAACTCTCCATTGAGAGGCCTTACAGAGTGAGAAACAACACATGTATGGAGAGTATACACCGGAGCGGCCACCATTTCACACACGTAGGCTTAATGGCTCATCCATTCACCCACGACTGATTGTCAATGCCGTGATTTACTGGTGCTTACTCGTACGTATTTTCTTGCCTTGCCTAGGTGCCAGACAAAGTGACAACATTTCTCATCTCTCATTTCCTATTTTATTTCTCACGCAGCACGGTGAGTGGCGAGCAGCTGCGGCAAGTAGTGCATGCATGCATGCAAACTGCAAACGTGGCAATTGGCTGGATATGCAATGCATGCATCAGCGTTTGTCAGGGATCGAAGCCAAACAGGTCGTCATCCCCGGCGTTTCCAAAGGAACCAAACGGTGAGACGGTCATGAATCCGAGGCTGCTAGGAGACGACGGGAAGCTGCCCGTGCAGGGGCGAAGCTAGAGCAAAAATAGTGGGGGGTGCCTTCCTCTTATTGATATAAAAATTTAATCTAAAATAATGGTGAAAATCTGTTTTTATAAGTGTTTATTTGAATTTTGGGGGTGCCCAGGCACCCCCTGCCACTAACGTAGCTCCGTCCCTATGCCCGTGCCAGGGCCACAAGCCATGTCGCTCGCCCCTCCCGGCCAGTACTCCGCCGGCGCGGACCCCACAGTAGCCGACGAGGTCATGGCCCCGCTGATCCCACCACCACGCCGGAGGCGAGCTGTGTGGCCGGCGAGCTGCTGCTGAGCGCCTCCTCGCTGCCGCAGCGGTAGTCCTGCGCCTGTGCCGCCGGCAGAGAGGAGCTGTAGCCGAAGCGAGACAACAACATCGTCGGATCAAAGCTTAAGGCTTGGGGAGGAACGGTAGAGGTGGATGAGCCGGCGCCGCCGATGGTGGATCCGCCGAAGCTGATGAGGTTCGCGCAGTCCGGCTGCGGAGCTGTGTCGTCCGGGATGACGAGCGGGATGGTGGAGGGGTCCTGGCAGGTGTGGTGGCCGTAGTAGCTGATGATGAACTCGGACGGGTTGGCACCGGAGGCCTGGACCTGCCTTGTCGCCCTGCACCCTTGGTCTGGCTTGTGCGTGCACCTGTAGTAGCTCCTGTGCACAATATGCATGTACATGCATGCATGCAGTCATCAGTCATGGAGATGCAGAGAACTGGTCTTATGGTAGAGTGGTTCTTTAGTTTTTCATTTTCTTTTTAAAGAGGGTGATGATGCGATCAACTAGTGCCAGTGGTGTTTCTATATGTGCCACTACTACATATAGAAACACCATATGTAACATATTTAATGTTTTATGATTAACTGGACATATAACCAATTACAAGTAATTGGTATGCATGGCGCTTTAGTTTCGATCTCTTTATTAAGGTATGTAGGGGGGAAAAGATCCGATGATTCGGTCATCACTACTATATGACACTATGTCTATATACGACATGTGAAAGTAAGCACGCACGGTATATATCTTTCCTCAAAAAAGTATGCATGGTATATGGAGCCAGCCTCCAGTAAGTTTATTAGAAGCCAACACACACATATATACCTCGGATTATTAGGAGACTCTTGGATATGTTTTTGCCCGTATTTTCGCCATGACTTGCCATCGTCGAGCGTCCTGGCAGTGACCGTGTTGACGAAGGGGCTGCGTGATCTGCCATATACGTACATACATGCCGATGTATGTATGTATGATTAGGTACACACATACAAAAAGAAAGATGCACAAGCTGCAGCGTAGGAGTTACCTGACTCTCGTTTTCATCAATGGAGCATCTTTGAATGGGGTAAAGCCTGTTACATTCAAAAAAAAAAATGGGGTAAAGCCTGCACAGCCTGCACACTGCAGCAGCAGCAGCGCGGTAGCATCTCATCTCTCCTCCCACACTCACCAAGCAGCAACATCTCATGACTCCTGTTTTACATTTCTCTTACCCCTCGCGTCACTTGAGAGTTGAGAGTGGATTTTTTCGACATTCCAAATTCAATATCTCACAAACCACAAGTTTGTTTGACGAAAAGGTTTGAAGATTATTGTTGAAAATAATATGCCCAACAAAATGAGATCCATCAAGATCACGTTTTTGGGCGACATGAGTGGGGGAGAGAATGGAGCAATGCTGAATCATACTTGTTTGCTAGCTGGTTGGCCATGACGCATGAACGTGGTCCAATGTGCCCATCTTCTTTGTTTGCTAGCTAGACCATAAGGAGTAAGTCTGCGGTGCATTTTATCTGTTTAGTGAGTGCCTGGCTTTATCTGGAGGGTGGTAGAATACACCGTGGGCAGCACAATATTTTCGATATATATATATATATATATATATATAATTATTTTCTACTCCGAGTAGTTACTCTCATTGGTATATCTCTAGATTTAGGGTGTCTATGACCTAACGAAGTGTATATAACCGAAGTATATGATCATGATAGACCATCTAGGGTGGTATGTATGTTAAATATGAATGCATACGTAGAGTATATGGATATACTTATTTTATATACAACAAGATAGTGACATTTTAGTAATATATTAAAAAATATAGGTTCCTTGAAATTTTTTTTTCTCGTAGTAAGATCTAGAGTATCTTAATATGAGTATCTAAGCATACTCGACCGACAAACAAGTATGAACACGCATACACAACGTGGATTATTGAGGTGGGTATATTTTTATCGGTACCGGTGGTTAGCTTTTTTACATGATCTCTGTGTTGATTACTTAAGGTCGCTGGCTCTGCGCTCGGTGCCCAACGGAGCTCGCGCGACCATCTTGGTGCCCGAGCCCCTCCCCCTCCCCCGTGCCGATGGCCACCGTGGCAGCCCGCCCCGACCTCGATAGTAGACAACGGCCACCACAGATGGCAGCTGCCCTATCCCGGCGTGGAAGGTGACCCCATGCCGATGACACCACGCCTTGAGAATCCATACTAAACAATACCGAACAATACTAATCGATATGGCACATACCGATAACATCATCAGTATTTAGTCAGTATTTCATCGAGATCTTGTCGATTATTTCATCAGTATTTTGTTATTATCTTCAGTATTCATCAGTATCTTGATCAGTTTGGTTAGTAATTGACTGTTGGCATTCATCTGTAAAATATATATATAAATATTATATAAATATTATTTGAAGATGTTAATAAATTCAGTATGCACTTAACCCTTCCAACTATTGGCATTCATCTGTTACGACTATATCTGTAACCATACTCTCGATCAATATATGGACAGCAACCCTTAACTGGGAACCCATAGACACATCGTGTCAATATCTCCAACTCACTAAGAGGGTGTTTAGTTGGTGAAATATTTTGGGTTCGGATCTTGAAGCACTTTTCGTTTGTATTTGGTAAGTGTTCTACCATGGACTAATTAGGATCAAAAGATTAGTCTCAAGCACTTTACAACTAAACTGTGCAATTAGTTTTTTTATTTACCTACATTTGGAAAATATTTGATATGGCAGGTGCATGTAGAAGACTTTTGGGTTCACTTTTTTGTGAACTAAACATTGCCTAAAAGAAAACACCCCCACTAGTGTAGAATTAGGTTTTCCCTATGGTATTTTAGCTGTCAGTTTAATTAAACCAATCTGTAATCTATCACTGTCATTTCTAAATACAACATGCCAATTTAGTTTTACCATTTGGCTTTAATTAAGGTTTTACCAACATTTCAAGCCACAAACTGGTTGTAAAACTGGACCTGGGTATATAAGTGGAAACTCTACCTCCCTCATTCTCACTCACACCCGACCCCCACCACCGTCTTTTTCTCCCTACCTCACTCGCCTTCCTCTTCAAACCTTCGCCCACCCTTCCTCTATCCTAAGTGTGGTAGTGGTTCCAGGCGTAGCGGTTGTGGGAGCCATGCAAGGAATCGTCAGTTCTAGAACTTTTAGCAATACTTAGCTGATACAAGGGCCGAACAAAAACATGAATACACCCCTGAGAATGACGTCACAACTAAGTGCATAAATACCTTATGTCTAAGTGAAGGTGCTCTGGCTGATTATTCGAAAAAAAATGATACTGTTACTAGTTGGCACACCTCCAAGCCATCTGGGAGGCAACAATCTCCAATAGTAACAAGCCTCCATGTGCTTCACAACTCATTAGTACCACAACTCGACCTCACCAAATATCTAATCCAAAGCAATATATGTGAGAGAGATGTGGAAGAGGGCTCAAATATGTCAAGAACCTTTTCCATGGGCAAGGCACAATATTTGAAATAAATGTGTTTCAGAATGGACTGTTAGGTGTCCAGCGGACCTTCCCCGGTACAAGGTGCAGGAATTCAAAAGTTAGTGCACACCACTAGACACAGTTTCCGCAAAAACCTATGGACGTTCGCCGTTCTGACCTAAACAGTCAGAAATGCAAATCCCTAGCACCACACAAAACCCGTTTTATTGGCGTGACTGCGGTTGTCCATCACCTCTCCATGGCCAGTGGTAACGATGGATGGATGTCCGCATTGGAGCTTTTGGGAGGTAGCGGAGTCGCCCCTCCTAAGTCCTAGCCTCCAAAGAGACAACGTAGATGGCTATAACTTCGTTCCTTACACGCACATGTGGCATATCCAATTGGTGACAGTAAAATATATTCAAAATATTATATTGTTGAATGATAGATAATATTGCTGGTTAAATGTTGTGCACCAAAAGAGCCAATCAAATATAAGAATATAATGTATTACCTCGTTTTCGTATAAGTGGAGATGATAATTCCGGATCCTTAGGTGAAGACATCGATGGTTCCGGAGGTAGAACAATCCTGATGGCACCGACCATTTGTACTGGTTAATAACTGATATACTCTCATCAAAGCACAGCACAAAGAAGTCGGCTCTGATCGGCAGTGATTGCTGCAAATGCATGCACTAGCTATAGTGGTTGGGAAGAAGAAAACAGCCGGCCACAGCCGTACCTAATGTAGGAAAAAGGTAACCAAGCAGAGCCAGAGTTTTATGTGTAAGAGCCTGTTTAGTTCACGAAAAGTGAACCCAAGAAGTGCTATAATACCCGTCACATTAAATCTTTTGACGCATGCATGAAGCATTAAATGTAGGTAAAAAGAAACTAATTGCACAGTTTGGCTGTAAAGTGCGAGAGACGAATCTTTTGAGCCTAGTTACTCCATAGTGGGACAATAACTACCAAATACAAACGAAAAGTGCTACAGTAGCGAAAACCAAAATATGTCACCAACTAAACACCCCCTAAAGGCAGTATGAGAAAGAGCCCTGATTATTTTTCTATAGAAAGTATGTACCTGCTGTCATCTTCCTGCACTGTGTCAGTGCCAAAAATCAAGCCCACCCACTGGATGTTGATCACGGGACGGCTTGAATGCTGAGTAAAAGTGTCTTGTAACATAAATTGTATGCCGCGTCTTTGGGACTCCTCAGCTCCAGAATCACCAATTTTTACAGTGAATACTTTGAGGCTTGTCAAGTGGTTGAAGCCAGCATCTACGGGGCTGAATTGCTTCATTGTGTTGACATTGAAACCTAACTTGAGGCTTTGAACAGTATGCATAGAACCTGCTGCAAATACAACGCATAGTGCAGGACAGATCAACTTGAAATATTTGAGAACTGTGAACTCGTCATTGAAAACGATCCTTTGTGCAGGAACCTTCCGGACATACATCGACAGAGAAGCAAGGGAAGGCAGTCCTTTGAGGATATTAACAGTATCACTTGACAGCTCTTGTAGTGCAATCTTTAAAATGCGGAGCTTACATAGTTCTCGAATCCACCTTGGCAGGCTGGATACTGTACAAACCCACTGCGACAGCTCAAGTTTCTCAAGAAGGGCAGGAGCAGGGGACATGTAGCTAAATCCATCAGTGGAAATGCTGTTGATTGAAGGAACTCCAGAATCCAGAACTAGAGATCTGAGGTTTCTGATATTTCCCAGGACTGAGGCAAGGTTGCTGAGCTGAGAATTGGAAAATGCTGTCGAACAGAGTATGTGAAGATCCTGCAAATTTGTCAGCTTGACGAGCTCCAGCAAATTGTCACCTGAGCTAGTATTAAGATTGAAACACCTTAGAGTCCGAAGCGATTTCATGCTTCCAATCCCATGGGGCATTTCTATACTTCCTGGAAGGTGGAGATGAGACAAACACGGAAGACTAATAATGTCCATTGGGAAAACATCAATTCTCGCTTCTACTTTCAATGTTTCCAAGCATTGCAGCCCCTTCATTTGTTTTGGAAGTTTGACAGGTATATTACATTCAATCATCAAATACCTCAGAAGGCACAGCTCACGAATTCTAGTGAGATCGAAACTCTTCTTGTCATGATCAGCCCAAACATGCAGAATCAGAACCCGAAGAAGCATATACTTCTGAATGGATGGCATACATCTGAAAAATCCGGAAAACAGAAGAGACCGAACTTGTGACATTTTGAAATTTTCTGGTATCTGTGCACCTTCAGCGCCTCCAAACTTTAGAGTCAGTCGACGGACATTATCGGCAAATCCTGTAACGGCGTCAAAATATTCATAGGCAGTGTTGAAGTTCTCCTCTGTGGATTTGAATGCAATGAGGTCCAGGACTATATGATGCACTGTGCATGACAACACCTCATTGTTATAATTGGCCTCTACGGGCTCGATCATTCCTCTGTCCAAAAGCTCATCAAAGTAACATTCCGCAAGCTCCTCTTTCACTTGCCCTTCTACTTCACTGACAAAACCTTCAGCAATCCATTGCTTGACCAGATCCTCCTTCTGGACCACATAGTCTTCCGGATACATATTAAAATAAAGCAAGCATGTCTTTAAATGATCTGGAAGGTCATTGTAGAGAAGGCTTAAAACTTCTTTCATTCCTTCGGTGGTACTGAAGAACAATTGTTGTGGCTGATTATAGTTGAAAGATCTCATCTCGTACATACTACTAGAGTAATAACTGCAGCATGCCAATGCAACATCCTCGATTTGTGTTGTTGTTACTATTCTGCTGTAACAATTATCATCTGGAAAAGCTCGAGCGATGATATCCCACGCTGATGTAGCCCATAATTCATCAACTACAATCAAATACCTGAAAACAGTTTTTTGCATGAGAAATGTGCAATCAATTAAAAAAACATTACATAGTGAAAATCAATGTGGATTGAACTTAAACTAAAAAAATAACAACTATTAGCCATCCTATAGTATCAGACCATTTTCTATTGTCTTAGATTTGGTAACAAACAGTATTATCTCTATAGCAGGAGCTGGCGTCTTTGGGGCAGTGCAAGAGGTGTGTCCGCCTAGGCGCCCACAGCCGTGAGGGGCCTAGTAGGACTTATACACAGGGACGTAGGCTAACATATCAATTCATTTGGTGTTTCTTCACACAAGTGCACGACTGCTGATGCTAATTCACCTAAAAATACTTAAAATCATAATTGATCAATTAGGGTTCTTATGGTTTATTTGTATTTTTGGCTTATGATTTAGAAAAACAGAATCACTTTGCTATATGCTAAACCGGATTGGATGGGGATATTGGAGCCTGCAATTGAGAATTAGGTTTCCTAAGTTTAGTGCTTGGATGTCTTTTTTTTTAGATGACGCCGAGGCACAGATTTCATTAAGCAGGAGAGAATTTTGAGTTTACAACACCAAATGAAGATGGTAATGAAGGTTACCGAAATCCCCGGCACCTGACACACCTGCGAAGCTAAATTGAAAGATTACAATTCAAACACATTATGCTACTAGATAAGAAACAACATACTCATCACCGCAGAGGAAGTAGCGCGCCCAAAGGCCTGTAACCCGCCAAACGCCAAGCGTCCATCTCTTGCTGGGCAAGAGGCACAAGGTCAGGCCATGTTGTCCCCATACACCGCATGGTTGAGGTCCATACTCGCGAAGTCCAGCCCACCATTGAGGAGAACGTTCAAGCAATTTTGTTTCTGATGGACATATCCCCTCCGAACGCTCTCTGCAGCTTTCTTTCCAACTCTGCATCCGCACGTCTTCTTCGACACGGATGCCGACCTTCTTGGGCAGGACATTCTACGCTTGCCTTGTTGCGTTAGGTGCGTGCGGCCGAGCAGCGATGTGCCCACTTCCGGCAAAGACTAGATTGTGACGGGCGCCTGGCGCGGGCGCAGCCAAGGGTGGGCACGGATGATGGTGTTGCGTGAGCTAAATGCACACCTCATCCTCTAGTTGTGCTCGCACCGAAGTGGTCATCCCGATGGCTCCCACCATCGTTCGAGCTAGGCACGCCGGGCCCCGGGATGCATTGTCAATCATGTTTCCATCTCCCATTGTCCGCTCATCATGCGGGAGGGAGAGGAAGCTGCTCTGCGCCCCCGTCGCCACGAGGCCGGAGGGCACGCCCGAGTCGAAGCTCACACTCGCACGAGATCGGACCACCCGTCCCACGGTGGCGCCGCCAGGGTCCACTGTGAAGCACCACCCATGGCCACAGGCACAGAGGGCATCACCAAGTTAGGAA
This sequence comes from Hyparrhenia diplandra, assembly GCA_015847255.1. Taxonomy (NCBI): domain Eukaryota; kingdom Viridiplantae; phylum Streptophyta; class Magnoliopsida; order Poales; family Poaceae; genus Hyparrhenia; species Hyparrhenia diplandra. The sequence goes on from JADLZK010011792.1 coordinate 869,355, forward strand.
TATTAGGTGTATCATCATTGTCCAGCTCCTCCACAGTCGCGGCCACGGAAGAATCACCAAGACCCGTAAAGGCCCACTCCTCTACCAGCCCAGAGCTGCTCCTCGGCCCGGCAATATCCACGCGGCACGGGCCTAGGAGCTCCACCTCAGCGACCTGGGTCCACCGATCATCCTACAGTGCACGGCATGGACACGGCGAGGCCTAGCATCCAAGACTTGGTTGTGACCCGTGGTGGCAATAGCTGGAGTCCCGAACTCGCGGCATCAAGGTTTGAGTGATGGCACGGCACACTGAACAAAGAGCGGAGGCAAAGCGGCTTCCTCAAGCATGGGATCCGGGGAGGACCATGGTGCCAAACAAACGAGGGAGGGTGGGATCCAGTCACCATAGTCCACCGACTGGGAGCAAAGAGAAGAGGCGGGCTTCCCGACCGCCACTCCTAGGTCGACCAACATCATCTCGATAGGGGGCAGCATCGTTGCCCATCGAGCGGCTAGAACTCATCGAAGATAAGCCGATTGTGGACAGAACGTCGATCGGCATTGTTGCCCCCGGCTAACCATGACTCGTGGACGAGTGTCGAGGTTGCGGCGGACGGGGAAGTACCTCAACAAAGTGCCTGTTACCTCCACAGCGGAGGCATTTGAGCGGACAACGACAGGGCAGCCACCATGTGGTCTCGCGCAAGACACTGGAAGCAACAGCCGCGAAAGCACACCGTGGCCGCAGGGCTCCTCCCCTGTGCCTCCATGCCTACACACCTACACGCTGGTTGGAAGACCGCCGCCCCACCGGCTGACCATGCGATAGGATACCACCCTTGCCCATCAGGCGGCATGACACAGTGATGGAGGGATACCTTGGGCCCGAGTTGTTGATGCCAGGGGCGACGGAGACGGAGCTGGAGCAAATGTCGGTGGGCTAGAGCACCCATGGACCAAGAGATCGGGGAGCTAGGCAACTCGGATATGTGGATTGGAGGGGGACGGGATGGGGAGGGAGATCGACGAAGGAGAGGGTGGGGCGCCGTCACCATCGCCCAGGGAAGGAGATGGGTCGGGAGGCTCCAACGGCTCCATCTCTCTTGGCATGTGTCACTTGTGAACCAATACCACAATCTGTCCCTTCCTACTTGGATATCTATCAAATTATAACCTCAATATAGAGCCTCACCCCTCTATGTTGGATGAAATTAGGAAGCACCTCCACGCCGCACGCTCTCCTTGAAAGCCCCAACCTCCAAACCCTTGCCGGTAGCTGCCCTCGGGCCGGGCGGACATAGGAAAATAAGCCGGGGAGGGTCTTGCCTCATAATCCTACTACCCTAGACTCTCCTTCCAAGCGTGAATATATGCAAATTTGTACGGAGGGCCCTCGATGATTCGAGCAGGGTAGAAGGGGATCGAGCCTACCCCAACTTTCTTTGTTGGATCGCGGCCTCGGCACCTCTCTAGACAGGTGGCCTACTAGATCCCCCCCCCCAATCCCACACACACACAACCGAGTGCCCTCTTGGCCCTTCACGCCCCCTTGATAGTCACCACCCCTGAACTATGCTACCCGGGACCCCTACTCCTCTTTGCTCGCACCAATAACCCATGACCCCCGCTCTTCATGCGAGCCCCCGACTCCTCGGTTGCTAGTCGTCACCCCAACCCTCTCCATGCATGAGGTTGACCACCTCCATGCACCTAATCCTATTCATGTCCCAACTCTGAAGGTAGGGGCTGTCATTGACAAGAAGGGTTCTCGGTGATAGGTGTTGTAGAGAGGAGGAGATGTGAATTCATGGTACATCCAAGTACTCCCTCCGTATCACTATTAGAGGTCGTTTTAAAAGTTTGGGTCAAACATTAGAAACACAAATCATGAATATTTTTAAGTCATTAAGTTTGGAAATGTGAAAATCATATAATAGATTTGTCTTGAAAATTACTTTCATAAAAATACACATATATAAATTTAAAATAAATATTTTTATAGAAAGAAAAGTCAAAGTTGTGCTTTGGAGACCGTGTCGCTGTCCTAAATGTCTTCTAATAGTGATATGGAGGGAGTATTAGATTTGATATCACAAGGTGGCTGACTTTGTAACGGTATCAATTCAACTCCAATATCTTCAAAATATATATTCAAACACAGCCAAATAGTTTCACATCAAGAAATACCTACAGAAAACTTGACCTCTAGGGGTAAGACATGTCCTGGACATTGAATTAAGAAGAATACCTTTTCATGTAGGTCGAGAAAACCTTAAACCCTACCCTACCCATACACAGTGGTAGCATAGGCCATGTGAGAATGACCACGGCAAGGGGTAAATCTTTAGACATGCGCTACCACAGCCTGAAATTCTGCGCCCTCCAGGAGTCAAACTCAAGACCGGAGAGTGCTACTCATATCACCTAAACCAACTCAGCTAGAGGCCCTTTTTCGCACGAAGAACAATAGATGTTTGTCACCTCTTCATTTGTTAAGTGGACAAGTGGCTGTTGATGGGGTTTAATCTGCGTTCAATGTAATCACATTATGTTGGTTATTGTTGATTGTCTACGCTTCATAATACTGACAGTGCTCATCAATCACTACATAAACATCTCTTGGGCCCACGAAAAAATAGATCTAGCTTTGATCTAGAGGAGAATCTAAAGCATGGTATTCTCTCAACTTAAAATTTAGAACGAACACAGACAGTATATAACATATATCATACATACTGCATGGGCACAACCGAGAAACGTACTATGTGTATTAAAGACAAAATCAAAACTTAGAACAATATATGATGTACTTACGTTTTGCCTCTCAGATGTTGGTTGACGTTTATGGTAAGTTCCTGCACGTCACAACTGCCATGGTGCTGTGGCGCCTTAATTTGTGACAGCAAGTTCGTGAGAAGCCTCCTCGTGTCTGCATTTCGTGAAACTCGTAGAAAAGCACGGCAGTGGAACCTCTCTTCATAATGATGATAAAATCTTCTTGCAAGCTTTGTCTTCCCAGCACCAGCATCTCCAAGGATTGCTACAACCCTGAGCTGTTTCTCACTGTCGAAAGCCAGCAGATCCACGAGCGAGTTCAGGCACTCGTCAATGACTGCAGGTGGAATTCGGAGCACTGAATTGACGGCAGTTTCCAAATCGAACCCAGTGTCGGTTGGACCCGGCTGCAATCTGCGGTTCAATCCAAGAAGCTCGCTTCTCTGCCGTCTTTTTCTCTCCCCTTGTAAACGGGCCCTCAAATCTGAGATGTCTTCTGCAATCAGGCGTCGCTGCTTCATCTTGCGGACACCGGCGCTGTTGTTGTGGAGCACCGTGTGCAAGTAGTCCTCTATGTCATAGCAAATCTCTCTCACCTCCTTCAACCAGCACTTGTCCGTGAAGGAAGGGTCTTCCTCCTTGAAAATATTCATGGCAGAAGTGCTGATTTGTTTGAGATCCTCTATGAGACCCTCAAGATCTCTTTCACTAATCCCTCTCGGCAAATTCCTCCCAGATTTACTCAGTTTATCAAGCTGCCCAAGGACAGGGCCCATGGCGCCCAGGGAACAAGAAATCGCTGGGTTCATCCTGTCTCTAGCCATCTGAAGAAGAAACACAGTAATAATATATTAATTGTTTGCCAAGATATGATGCTCTTGCACAGATCAAGGGAGGAACTTACACAAGAATCTCTTGTTGGTAAAATCCGTGAAGCGTCGGAGCATAATAACCTTCTCCGTTAGCTGCGCCAGACGAGACAAGTGGGGATTTGTTGGATGTTGGTCAAGGATTGAAGCCATTTATTAAAAATCACCTCTCGGACCAGAAGCGTCGGACCAGAATATTTTTTTTGAGAATGGCCAAGGATACATGTAGCAGAGCTAGCCAATTGCGTTAATAAAAGATTCTGGTCCCACCAAAGTTTCCGGAGGAACTATTTTATGCCATTGCGAGATTACATTGATATTAGCGGTGCACACTATATTCCATATCTAACTAGTGTTCCGTTTTTGTTCCGAAGGGAAGGAGAATTATATTAAAATTAACTTGGCATCCCCAAATTACACATGGAAAAATCCGAAATGAACAAGGCACGCTATTGTATCCAAATTCTTCCATTGTGAATTTTTTTTTTGGTGAAATATCACTGAAATTTCCGATATATCGTATTTTTTCAGTGAGGGAAAAAAAAAATTTTATATCGGTCAAAATTTTTTCGCCAAATTCATATTTCACTCAAAAAATTACACCAAACCACCCTAAAATCTTCATATCCTCTAGTCTTAATAAAGACTTATTTTTTTCAAATTTATTTAATTTTCTCACTAACACATTCGATGATACTAGCATATTTGTGCAAGTTGCCCACCGTCAGCCCGCTATATTATCACTTCACAACTTATGTGATATATTGTGGTGTTTCATTCATGTTATATAAATTTGTGATTGAAGATGAATTTGGGAGTTTTTCTAGTGAGATGATGCCAACTTTATTAAAACGCATTTTGAATTTATTTAAATTTGATCCGATATTTCGAAATTTTCGAAATATCGCATTTATCGACAGTGCCGATTCTTTTTTTCTACCCGTAGAAAAAAACCTATCTTGTTTCCTTATGGCACTCCTTGATGCGTCGATGCTCTAGAAGCACAGAGCTTAGGTGTAGATCCTAACCCTAGCCGTTGTCTCTTCCACGCCACGTGCTTTGCCGGGGAGAGGTTGATCTCCGCCGAGAGCAACACTCCGTGTTTAGGCGCCTGATCCTATTCATCCAGCTGCCATCGTCATCGCCGCGCCAGCAGATCAAGATCTCCCCTACGCCCTCATCAAGCCACCGCCGCCTGGTCTTCATGGCATGTCGCCGCCGTTGAGCAGATCTACCCATCTCCACCACGCCGATCCATGTCAGCGCCTTTGACCCCTCATGTTTGGGACCGGGCATGCGTGTATCACTCGCCGATCGGGTCGCACCACCACCATCGTTACGTCTCGCTGGGTACTTCCCCGCTGCGGTATATTTTTGGTTTGCCTCGATCATTGATCGGGATTGAGTCGCCAATTGCCTATCGACCCTTACCGGGCGGCATCGACTTCATCAACACCATGACCGAGTACTACACGCATCTTCTCCGAACAAATAGGGCTGTGGTTGTATCACCTCATCAGGCTGCAGCACTGCCGCTCTTGTGTCCACTTCGCCATTGCACCTGTATCGCCATCCCTTGTGCAGCGACGGTTGTTCTGCGTCGCGGCGTTATCGTTGAGTCATGCTCGCTAAGTGCTAACACATCCTCTTCCGTCTGCACAAAGTCTTTGTCTTGTTGATTGGGTCTTTGTCATCGAGCTGCCAATACCCTTGTCGCCGCTGAGCGGTGCGGAAGCGATGGCGGCTTGGGTTAGGATCTAAACCTAGGAATGATACCATGTCAGAGAATATAATTAGTGAAATGTTAGATGTATTACATTGGGCCTAATGAGCTGATAATATAGAGTACATAGGACTAACACCCCACATGGGTAGACGATATGGTACTAATCCTATTGTTCTAACAGTGGTGAGCTTCACTTCTTTTTAGAGTTGGAAACACCGAAAAAGATCAACGACTTATGCAAAGTGCACCTTTGTGCTCAACATGCTTTTGTGTCAAAGGCAAATTTTTTAGTTGGCTTAGAGCACTCAAAATGGAGACTCTATGGTAGTTTCTATCTTCATTTATTACCCCTCTATTTATTACTTTTTTGCTGATGTAACGCTGTATTTATTGATGAGAGAGAAAAAAACACAAGAAACCAAGTCTAACTAAGAAACCAAGTCTTCACATAAATCAAGACAATATGTGAGAGTGACAAGTGGGCCAGGTGATATCATGATAGAAAAATGCATTGTGGAAGATAGTTTCTTAACACAATGTCCAAACCTATAGAAATCATGATAGTTTGTAGCATTGTGAGTGTCCTTATTCCTCTTGGCTTCCTACGATAATGTCTGCAAACTGATTGCAGTGAACCCCTTTATTAATTAATGAAGCGTCTATCCCAAGTGCCAACAACTCCCCCTCCCTCCCACCCACCCCTCACACACCAAAAGAGAGGGAGAGAGAAAGGTGAGGAATCGCCTTCCATTATTTCTGATCACCACCGGCCTCATCCTCCATTGGTCGTGGTGACACAAACACGACAGAGAATAACAATACTGGTGGGCCTTTTGCATTTCTGACAGCTGTTATCACTCGGCAGTGTTTATTATATTCCCGACCTCGATCTGTCAATGCGCGCCCAGCCTTATTTATCACTTCACAACAACCAAGCAAAGTGCCTCACCAACCAAATGATTCTTTCATGCTAATAATCAAGCGTTGTGCCCACTCGGTCCAAGCAGGAAAGAGACATGGAGGGTCCAATACTTGCCTCAGTTCTGAACAGCACCCTTCCCAGGCTCTACACTGCGATACAAGGAAGAATGAAAAAGGGGGATCTTGAGCGGGATGTGGATTCCATCAAAGCTGAACTCAAGTATATCAAAGCTGCCATCGGGGACTATCGCAAGATAAGTCCTAATGATATGAGCGACCTGTGGAGGGCCAGGATCGAAGATCTGAGGCAACTGGCGTATGACATCGAAGACTGCGTTGACAGCTTCAATGCTGGGATTACTGATGTTGATGAGCTTCCGGCGAAGATTAGTGGACTCAAGAAATCAACAGAGGAGACATACCAGCGATTAGAGCGCTATATCGGTGAAGAGTCCAAGCAGAAAAGGCAACAAGACGCATCCACCTTGTGCACCCAAGGCCGGGAGCCAGAAGACATTAGTACTGCTGACCAAGCTGACCACGCGGTTGTGGGCATGGAGGAGCTGTCTGATGATATTAAGGCTTTGTTGGCGGAATCTCAGGTCTCATCGGAGAGGAAGCTCAGGGTGATCTATATCGTTGGCTTTGGTGGTATAGGTAAGACTTTTCTGGCAGACATGGTGTACTCAGACGAGAGCAGCCAATTCCCTCGGCATGCTTTCGTCTGCGCTGGCAACAAGGACAGGAAGCAGGTGCTAGAAGAGATACTCCAGAAATTGCAGCAGCAAGAGGTCCAGCCCAAGAGCGAGGGCGAGCATGAGAGGACCATTCCCATCGATATCGCAACTGTCGGGAATGGCAACCACGGTTGTACGAGTAGCTCATACAATGAGCACTCACAACGCCCGAATGATGTGCGCGCTCGTCTCAGGTCATGCCTGGGAACCCACAGGTGATCGCTTGTGCAAATTGACTGAAATTCCGCATTGCCAATTAAATTCTTCTATGCGTTAGATTGGTATATATCACTAGTTATCTACTATAATGACAATTTCCTTTTTGTGTGTGGTAGAATTGTTTTCAGTAGGGTATAAATGAAAATTTTGGTTTGATCACATGTTAATTGATTTATTAGAGAAACGAGTTGATGTCTGCACTAACTTGTATTTGAATAGAAATTTGCAGTACCATTACAAAGGCAATAATCATGTAATGAGCTAGCTAGGCTAAAATCCGGTACTTGCTTGAGAATTAGACGTGATTATTGACGATGTGAATTGGAACTGATATCTTGTAATTTCTTTGTTTGAATAACTTTTTTATAGGTACTTCATTGTCATCGATGACATTCAAGCCGAAGAGTTTGCCAGTTATGTGCTTTCCGCTTTCCCCCGGGTAAACCAAGTGGACAGCAGAATTATCGTGACTACTACTGTAGAGTCTGTAGCGGAGAGCTGCCGCTCTGGTCAGCGCCATGTGTACAGGATGAGGCCACTCAGTGATGAGAATTCTGAACTGCTGTTCTTGAATGTAGCTTGCGAAATGGAGCTACCATCCGACGCAAAAGTGGAGCAGTCAACGGTAGTCCAGAAGAATTGTGACGGTGTACCACTTGCTCTGGTCAGCATAGCACGATTTTGCAATGGACATCTGAGCCGATGTGAAGATGCCTGGAACAAACTCTGTATGTTCACACCTGAATCGAAGAAGGACTACAGGCTAGCAAGAATGCAGCGGGTTCTTGATCATACCTATAACAGCCTATCTGCCCTCGGTATGGAGGCCTCCTTGCTTTACTTTAGCATGTTCCCGCGTGGCCATGGCACCAGGAGGGGATCCCTAATGAGGCAATGGCTGGCTGAAGGACCAGAAGTCGGATGCAGTACAAGTATTGACGCCGCCAACAACTTTCAGGCCTTCATCGACCGGAATATCATTTGGCCCATCCAAGTCAGCAACAACGAGAAGGTGAAGACATGCAAGCCTCCTGCTATGATGATGGAATACATTTCCCGCATGTCTGAGAAGCAGAAATTCGTCATGCAGTCTGCTGGTCGCAACGCCTGCGATCCCCAATGCATCCGCCGGCTGTCTGTACAGCATACGGCCGGTAGTACTGGTGCAGAGGATGATGGGCAGACATTGCTGAATGATTTGTTGCGCCTCAGGAGTCAGGACTTTGGCGGTATTCAATGAAGGTGGTGACGGGGAGGATCCTTTGGACTTTGCAAAGTCCGTGCTGCTGCGGGTGCTCAATCTGGAGGCATGCCATGGTCTTGATTACAGCCACCTGGAAAAAATATGCAAACTGTTGAAGCTCCTGAAATATCTGAGCATTCGGGCAAATATCACCGAGGTCCCAAGGAGAATAGCGAATTTGCATTGGTTAGAGACACTCGACCTTGGAAAGAAGGCGGTTATCATGGTGCCCGCAGAGGTTCTTGAGTTGCCCAACTTGAAACACCTCCTTGGAATGTTGGAGATTTTTCCAAGAGACAGCGAAGACAGGAGACTAAAGAAGTTCCTCTCCGGGAAAAAGTGCGCTGGAGACGCTGTCTGGATTTGTCACCAGCAATAACCGAGGATTTCCACAGCTGATGCGTCATATGCGCCGCTTGAGGAAGGTGAAGATATGGTGTAATTCCAGTGCGAGTTCCAGAAACGCAAAGGATCTTGCCCGCTCCATCAAGGAATTCCTGCGTAAAGCTGAGCGAATACCGCGCATCCCTCATTCACTCTCAGTTGACTTCTATGAGTACAAAGATAAATTGCTGGACTATGTACTTGATACAGATGAAACACATTCTGGTGGTCTATTCTCCCTGAAGCTGCGGGGAATGCTGAGCCCTGTCCCCACGTTTGTCTCCAAGCTTAGCGGTATTACAGAGCTGTGCCTTTCATCGAATACTCTGAGTTGGGCTGCCATTATAGTTGGCGTGAGCAAGTTGAAAGTACTGGAATATCTGAAGCTTGTTGCCGATATCAATATCGAAGGTGATGTGGTCATACAATGTGATCAGTTCATTAGCCTGAAGCGGATGTGCATGGTGGCTAGTTCAACCGTGACCCAGATAACGGTTCATGCTGGAGCCCTCAAGCATCTTGTGTCACTTCATCTTATCTGTCCAGGTCTTGATGGTGATTCCGCCAACCAAATCCAACACCTCGTGAGCCTCAAGGAAGTCGCACTTCACACTATTGTCGACCAAGGAATCTGGAAACAAGCAGCGAGGGAGCATCCTAATCGTCCAAATGTAGTCTTCCGTGATACACACTGAGGTCCTGATTGGCATAGTTCAGCTTCACTAATATATTTTTTTCTTTTTTGCATTAACTCTATAAGTAGTTGTATCAATGACCTAAAGATTCAGACCAAAAATCCTTTTTGCAGGTTCTTTTCAGAGGAACACATTAGCTCCAGCAATGAAGAAAATTGCAGTGGCATGAAGATCTACAGGACCAGCTGACCCTAGTTGGACAGTTAGCACCTAGAGCCGGCAGCTCTACAGTTTTTGGCTCCAATGGTTGGGGGTCATCTAAACATATTAGTCTTTATGCTTAGTCAAAACTTTATCTTCGGTGTGTTTTTCCTTAAACTCGGTAGTAAGCTAACTCCAGCTTACTACCGAGTTTTCAACATGGGTTTGGCTTGTCATTTGTTGGTTTCTAATCTTTTGCTTCATCGATGGATTTCGCCAAAAAATTAAGTTGTTGTACTAAATTCCTTGACACATTGCCTTTGCATCTCTGAAATTATTTGATATCAACGGTGACCCAGATAAATCAACGTTGTTATCGTAATATCAACTTTTATTTTATTTGAAATACAGTGTAAGATGTCGGCAATGCAAAAAAGGGTCATTACAGCATGGAACTACAACAATCAAGATGTTAAATTTATGTTATGATAGAATTATTTTTTTCATACTATTGTTTTAGAAAAACATAGCAAGATTAAAATTATATTGTTAGTATTGACGTAGAATAAAGTTTGATTCAATGCATAGTAAACTTATTTAAACAACAGTGGTTGTTGATTTATTTATCATAATAGCTTAACAATATTAGTATTTACGCCGTAGATGTAGACTTATATTTTATTTTATAAAATACATTTCAATTATTGATATGCTAACATATTTTACTTGACATATAATAAACTTTGAGAGATAATAACTTGCATTTTACTTGTTAATAATTTATTTATCGTAATAACTTGCATACAAGATTTAAATAAACATTGGTCTTAAATAATATGTTTACATGTATATTTAGAGATATATTTATTAATCTACTATGGTAGAGAAGATCGATAATTTAGATAATAATGTTTTTTAATTTATATTATCTGCTATGTAGGTAACTTGGATACAAACTTAAGAGAACTTTTGCATTATCGTTCATGATGATAAATGTAGCTAATTTAGATATAAGCACGCAGTCCTGCAGAATTCAATATAAGCAAGCAGTCCCGCAGCACGGAATGCATGTATCTTGTTTGTTAGATTGTGCATGCTTCTGTTTTTGTATTAACATATTAATCTTGTGTCAGATTCTTTATTAAAAGATTAACTGACGGGACATGACTGGTACTACAGAATTACTTCATATTAGTAAATTATCAAGTGAATGTTATCAGTAAACTCATCTGATATCACCATCTGTCTCACAAATAAAAATCGGTTTGTGACTTCTATGATTCTTGTTTGACCATTCGTCTTATTCAAATTTTTTATATAATAATAAAATAAATAAATCATTATGAAAGTATCTCTAATTATAAAACAAGTCATAACAAAATAACTTACATTTTCTTAAATCTTTTTGAATAAGGCGAATAGGCAAACTAGGATTGCCAAAGTAAAAACAGACACCTATTTGTGGGACCGAGGGTGTAATTACACTACTAGATAAAAAGAACTTCCGTGGCGGTCAAAATACATTTTCGGTGGCGGTTTTGTGTCCTAAAACTGAGGTAGGGTCACGGAAAATGGAAGAACTTCGTGGCGGTTATTTTACCCGCCACCGTTAATGAAATGAAAAAATAAAAAAACCATGAGCCCAAGACGGGAGCCCATCCAGCCCATCCGCAAGCCCATCCAGCGTTAGGGTTCCACCGGCCATCACGGCGGCGGATCCAGCCACCATGGGCGTGGATCGGCCCGGCGGCCAAGTCGAGGAAGCACGGTGGAGGAGGTCGACGCCGCCGTGCTCTTCGATGGGAACGCCCGTATCGCGCGCCGGACCGCCAGCCGGATGAGCTTCGCCGTGGCGCGCCGCCCGGCCGCTCGATGTGGCTAGAGGGATCCCGTGCGCCACCTCCGCCGGGCTGGATCCCTCGCCGTGGCCGCCGCCCGCCATCGCCGTGGGCGGAACCGGGCGCCGCCGCGAATCGAAAGTCGGGGAGGCCGCGCCCGTTGGGGAGGTCGCGCGCCGTCGCTGAGGCTGCACCGTCGGTGAGGCAGCGCCGCCGCTGCCACCGCCGTCGGAAGCGGGCGACGCGCCGCCGGAGAGGGCGCCGCCCGGAGGGCCATGCGGAGAGGAGAAGTTACGGTAGCTAGGAAGATGGAGGGGTGGGGAGAGAGAAGTAAGCTGCGAGGGAGAGAGGGAGTCTGGTGGTGTGTGGTGACCGAAAGTGAGTGGTCCGCGTTGGAAACCCTAACTCCCCTCTCCATATATACGAGCCCGGTTTTCGTATTTATTTTATTTTTTTTTTTTTGGTTCTTTGGGCTAGCTAGTTGGGCTTTTTTACGACGATGGCGTTTTTAACGCCAAGGTTAATTGATTTACCGTGACGGTTATTAAAACCGCCACGAGATGGTTATTAAAACCGCCGCGGTTAATAAAAAATGACCGCCCACGGTTAATCATGATATTAACCGTGGCGGTTTTTAAAAAATCCCGCATGAAAAATGATTTCCAAACACCATGCAAGTTCAATTCTGTAGTAGTGTTATGAACACCGGAATAATATACTTTAATAATACAGATACTTTGTTTTAATTTTTACGTATTTTATTCTATTAATACCGATGCTTTGTTAACTAATGCCCAGCTTCCTACACCAGATCGATATTTGAATAATAGGGCTCCTTGTGACGTGATTAATATGACTCATCTCATATTCTATTGACTAATTGTCGTCAATTCTCTGGTACAACCCAATCAAGATTCTCTCCAAAGGTGAAAGTTTTTCTTTTCCAAAATATTTTTCATCAATAATGGTAGGTGGGTAATTTTGTAGAAAATATAAAAGAAATCCAATGATTATAGATGGCCTGGCTAAAGTGTTCGATTTGATAGCCTGAGGTTTATGATTAACTTGAAAATTTATAGTATTTAATTTTTTTTCTTGTGCATTGGTGAGGATTAAGGTGGATCTTTTGTTGGTGCTTCCAATGAGTAATAACAGTAAGATAAGATATAACAAAAGATCCAATGGCTATTATCGAAAATGATGATTAGAGTCTTCAAAGTTTTGGCCTAATGTTTCGATTATTATGAGATTGTAGGATTAATATTTTTCCTAGCTTGTCTCATGAGATTTAACGTGATGCTTTCATTGAAGCCTCTAGTTTGTAATAGTAAGATAAGATAAGATGGGATAAAATTCTGTCATTACATTAAAGCACATATTACACATAACTCTGGCTCGTAGTAAAATCAGAACTGAAACAGAAATACATTATAGGGAATCGGCCAGTCAATGTAGACCCAATAATTTATATTAAATAAAAAGCAAAAAACATATATTAATCAAAAGTAGGTGTTGTCCAGTTTTACTGGAACACAGCTGACCCCATGGAACTCGATAATCTCTGGCCCCGGCGGCGCATGCTGGAGCTCCAGCGGGCAGGTCATGCTTAGTTTAGGCCTCTTTGATATTACAATCCCCTGATACTTGATCTCTGAAGAGAGGCGCATCTCCACCATGAATAAACCTGTCGCATTCTGCTGCTTGTAGTCCTCCGCTGCCCCGGCGCCAACAAGGAGCGACGGGATCTCCCCGGCGGCGTGGAGAAGGTGTACCTCTGTCTTGCCTGGCCGATGCCGGTGCCCCTCTTCCACGACGGTGAGGCGGTGCAGGCGTCGATCGTGAAAGAGGAAGGTGGACACGAGGGGCCTGGTGTACCTAATACTCATGGCTCGATTGGAATTGCGGATGCTTAGGGCGACGGAGATGTTGTACCGGAACAAGGACGACGTCGCGCTGCCGCTCTGCGTAGTGGCGAACTCGAAGGTGTCTAGGCGGGCGTCCTCAACGTTCATCTTCGCGCGAGGGATGACGGCGAAGTGTATGATGACGACGACAGCTATAGATAGGAGGCCCAAAACGATGCTCAAGCGGATGAACCACCACTTGGTCTTTTGCTGAGTCCCGTAGAAACAGAGGTAATCGTAGTAGTTTGCCATATGCTTTCTCTCTCAACCCGAATGCAGGGGAGTATGCTCACGCCATGTCTATTGTAATGGCCCCTCTCGAAACTGTTATAAAGAACGAGAACGATAGAGATCGATAGAATGACTGAATGGATTCTCTTGTTGATTAACTGTTGTACAGTAATAGATATACACAATGTCAACCGGCAGATGCCTCTGCCAAAAGGGTGCCTTGGTCCCGAAGGGGTCTAATCTATAACCCCTATAAAGACAAGACCCACTAGGGGAGTTCTCTGAACATGCAGATAGGATACATAGACATGCACCGTGGCATCTTCCGTTATTCCTCCGGCGGCCTCTTCCCCTTCTGTAGCCTGAGTGCTCGGTGTCTATTAACCTTCCTTTGGCAGAATCTCTTCACTTTATCTTCTGATGCCTATTAATAGGAAACGGCATGCACCTACTCTGTCACTTCATCGACCACCACCATGCAATTGGCAATAGCAGAGCATTAAGTCTAGAAACGCCTCCACCACCAATTAAGGTTCAAGAGAGTTTGGCTGCAATCATCATGCACTCACATGTACCATTCCCGAGCTTGAAGATATATACTGCTCTTGCTTTGAGAATGTTGTCGCTCAGAAGATGATTTCAAGTTTTCCGCCTCTACTGTCATGGTGGAAAACATGTTGTGTGGTGTCATGGCCTCCCGGGTCATACCTTTCATTCTAAGAGGCGAGTGTCAGAGGCCAAGAGGTGGCAGTTCCACCCCTAAAAAGTCCATGGCAGCCAGCATGCAGGTACTGCTACACAGGCCGACGACGAGATATTATAGTACTTCAATTTTACTGACATCATCTTGAAGAAATAAGGCCAGTCTTAATGGAGAGTTTCACCTCCCGGTTTTCAAGATGTGAAACCTTGATATGAAATAGATGTATCCCTCAATGCGCAGTTTCATTGCATAGTTTCATAGGCTCAAGGGTCCCACAACCTCTCTCTTATTGCATGGTTTAATTGCATAGTTGCATGATGAAACTCTATTTATTTCTCAATGGGGGTTTCACACAGTTTCCAACGCATGTGAAACAGTGCCCAAAGGTTTCACCATGGTGAAACTCTTTCCTTCTCTCTCCTAGGAGTTTCATGCAAAAAGTGAAATTTTGCTGATGTGACGCTGTATTTAATGTGCATAAAACACTCATGAAACTCTCATTGAGACTGGCCTAAATACCAGCGTCCACCTTTATAGTATACTAACTTTTATTCAATAATTTAGTTTGGTGGTCGATCTCTGTCGGCCACTCTGAACCCGCCAGAGCCGCTGGCGGAGGGAATCATAATAATCAATCGTCTTGGTTAGGTACCAATAGGCATCGATCCACGACTTGCGAGGTCAAAGTCCCGGATGAAAGCTACCATAAAGTCTTTGCAAGTTCAAGTGGAAGTGACGAGGAAGCAACACCTTGTCCTGACAACAGTATAAAATGTGTGAGACTATTCTACCGTTCGTCGATTTTCGTTGGGTCTTTTGAGATATAGACGGGTCTTGTAGCGACTTGATTGTCCACCACCTGTTCGATCTGGTAGATGAACCAAGCTGAATACTCCCTCCGTCCAACTATATAAGGTGTAACCACTTTCTTGTTTAAGTCGCATAATATAAAGCGTACTCTTTCCTAACACACACACATATTGCTGCAGTAATACTAGTGCGGAGAGTTAAGTAAATATGTTCATCGATATTTGAATCAGACGTGGTTACACCTATATTCTGAGAGGGAGAGGGAGCAATGTACTAGGGCTGAGAGATAAAAAGTAATTCATATACCTAATGACATGTTGTTGACATAAAAAAGTACTATTACATTCATCATCAACAAGTAGACGAGCTTGATAGCTACATCGATTAGTTCCATTGTACTATTGTTTTTTTACATGTCTCATAACACTACCTTTGTTCTATGTCAATTATTGCTAACTTAGTGAATTGGCTTGTAGTCCAATCATAGGGACGGTCCATTGGGACGCTACCCACCAGGATTCAAATCACGGTGCTCGCACCGTTTTCCTCGGATTTTTCCTGGATTTACCGGGCGTTATACATTATAAGTGGTAAGCAACGTTCCTGTCGACAAAGAGTCGCCTACACGGTGACTTCGATAATCTCCAGATCTACCGGGTGCTTAGTTCTTCGGAGGTGCTCATAGGGGTAAGGTCCGCGTACATGTGTTCATAAGGGTGAGTGTGCGTGCATGTGTGAGCGTCTATGTTGTAATTTGTGTAATTCTAAAAAAAATATTGCTAACTTAAGCCATCCCATTTCACATTTTTTTTTATATAATTTCACAAAACAAGAATAACATATGTATTATGAATATATTTTTCACCATGAATCGAGAAACATAAATCTTATGTTATATGAATTAGTATATTTATGACAAAGGTGGTCAAAGATATAAACATTTATCTTAGGGCAAAGTTGATAGCACATGTAAATAAAAAAAAAACTCGACCCGTGGGGGTAAAACAGCCCCTGGGCTTTGTGCTTAGAAAGAGAATATTTTCTCATGCGGATTGAGAAAAGTCCCAAACCCCTGCCCCATCTATACCATGAAACTAGGTTTACCTTAGACCTATGCTTTGGTGTGGAACAGATGAGTGGATTTTTTTTTTTAAGCTGTGCTTCCTCTAGCCAACTGGTCCAGTGTTTGTTTGCGACATGTATATAAAAACAGAGAAAGTATACATGAATGGTTCAATGATCGATGTTTTATATTGGATTTTCTGATCAAGAATATAATAACCAGCTTCAAAATGGTGCCAAGTGAGTAAGTGCCAAATCCATCTGGCATTAGGTGCTTAGCATCAGCTGTTGTCTTGTACTGTATGATTCGGGTCTTCGAGGACAGCATATGCAAAGATTCCCTGCGACAACGAGATGCCTCTCGACTCTCGAGGAAAGCAGCATAGGTTTCTTAAATACAGCAATTGGACATAAAGTTATATTAACCATGTAAATTGAAGAATTTAATTCCCTTTGTAATATCATATGCCCTATGATCAACTTGGATATTGATATATATGTAATGTATATATTTCGTCGTGAACAAAGATAGGCTGCACGACAAGTTGACAACCACTCCCATTTTTTTAATAGAGGAGGAACAGGTCTCGGGCACAGGTTTACAATGGCCGATTCAGTGTACCATTGACTGTGCACTCTAGTGTTGAAAACGGACGGAATTTTTTCCCTTTTTTCCCGTTCCGTTTTCTATATTTTTATCGTTCCGTTTCGTATTTTCGGAAAATCCGAACCGGTCGAATCTGGGACGGAGGTCGTCGGAATGCGGACGGAAGTAGAAACGGCGTTTTTCCGTCCGTATTTCCGAATCCCGTATTTGGTCGGAATTTTTCCGCATTTTCCCGTATTATAGCAGTTCATAACTTTCTCATCCGGACTCCATTTTCAGCAAACCACACCTTTCGGAAAGCTAATGGCGAGATCTACGCATCTAATATGGTGGTGGTGTACGCCCGTACATTTATTGATGATCAATTAATATATATATTGTCTTTTTAGATCATAAATGCATTCCATCCATAGTAGTTGATTTGAAACCGAAGACACCACGGATGATGTCCACCTAGATGATGATAGTGAAAGTGATCCCGACGAGACGGATGATCTTTGTGATCGTATGATTGAAGGTAGCCGCGCTAATTTGGAGGGCCTTAAGAGATGGATGGTTGCTGCACCATGTTATTCCGGCTTAGGTTCCGGTTTCGGCCGTTTCCGTTCAATTTCCGTTCAGTATTGGCTCGTTTCCGTGCACCCGCATATTCCGATTCCGTTTTCGAACGCATTTTCCGAACCGGGTCCCGTTTCCGCCAACAAATATAGAAATGAAAATAGAAATGAGGTTTTTCCTTCCGTTTCCGTCCGTTTTCATCGCTAGTGCACTCCAAAAGCGCAGTGCCTTCCTCAATTATTTTCTTAAAAAAATATTTGGCGAAGCTCATTAGTTCTTACATATATTTCCTCACAAACAAAGATAAACGGCATGACAACTGCTCCCATTTTTAATTGAGGAGGAACAGGTCTCTGTCCATGGCTTACGATGGCTGATTCGGTGTATCATTGACTGTGCCAATCTCTGCTGTAAAATATTCGATGCGTATTGTTAAATCCAAAGGTATTGTAAATCTGAAAAGGAGGAGGACGGCAAGCAGTTGACTTGGAACACCAAACCAACTCAGGCATCAGCGAAACTGTCAATCCAATCGAAAGTACTTTACAGGAGCGGAACGTAAGCAGAGTCTGCATTAAATGAATACATAGGCAATGAAAAAAAAATAACTTCAAATGATGTGTTGCTACAACTAAATATCATTATGCAAATTAAAGGAAACGAAGAAATGGGGAGGAGCTGGAAATCTTAAGTTGGTGGTGGGCCACTTGGGCCAGCAATTGCAGTAGATGGGCCAGCACATGCACCTGAATGGCAAAAGCATCAAGATGGTACGGGGAATTGGTCATCGTATTATTTGCATTGGACGGAATGTCTTTTTTTTTTTGTTCTTTTCATCACAGGTAGTGGCACCAGGTAGATTGTGACACAAGGTAGTGATATGTGAAACTACATTTGAGGTTCTTCTGGTTTTGCTTCAAGTAAGGCTTATTCTCATTTGATGGGCTCCATCCTAATGCCACTAAGAAGAAGGAATATGGAACTTCCAGCTACATTTGTGCACTTTGTCAGTTGAAAAACAGAGGACTCTACTCATCATAGTTTTCTAGCTTCCAGGAACCTTCTTGGACCAGCACACTCTGGCTTCTTTCAGACTTCATCACCGGAGACTTTTTCTCATGGAAATTAGTATTGCTATGTTTTGGGCTATTTGGTCTGCAAGGAACGATGTCATCTTCAGAAACTAACAACTGTCCCTTTAGATATGTGAAGTGATTTTTAAGCAAAAACTTGCTCGAGTTAAGCTCAAAGCAAAAGGTGACCTAAAATTGCAGTTAGATTTATGGGTAGACAATTTTGTGTAATTAATCTATTTTTCTTCATTTCCTATTTTAAAAAAGTGTCATGCACATACAGTAGGTGAGTGAAGACCCTCTCCACTAACTCAGAAACCAATACTTGGATTTGCCCCTTGTGGCTAGCAGTCTTTTAACAGGGTCACAGAGCCGGATCTAAGTATTGGTAGTTAAACTCGAGCTGATATACAGCATCCTCACACACCCTCAATAGGTGATAAATTTCTCAAAATAAAATTGAAGAAATTTGAATTCAATAACAAGCAAAAACAAAGGACGAAATAGGTGATACATTTGAGCTAGGAATAGGATACGGCCATGCATTTGGTGACGGCTGACCTGATTGGAAGCACGCCGCCGCCATCGCAGGGTGGAGAACCGCGGCGGCCCTGATCCGCCTCGGGCTTCCGCCCTTCTTCACACACCGTCGGGCAGGCGCCGCTACGCTCAGTGCCTCTCCTCCGCCGCCCCGCTGTCCCCATACGGCCGTCTCCCTCTGGTGACGCGCCGCCGCTCTTCCGCGCCGTGATGGGAGCCGCTCTGTCACAGGGGCCATCTACGCGTGCAACCATGAATCTGGGCTGAACCCACGACCCAAAACTTTGAAGGGCCAACTCCGGATCACGACAACCAAGGCCCACACTCCGATGGGCCTACACGTTATGCAAAAATACGCACTCACTCTGCTTCTTCTATACGCACTCTGATCACTAATGTCCTGTTCATACGCACTCTGCTTCTAAAAAAAATGGATGGTGCGCGTAGTTTCATTTGGAACAAAACAATTTCATCTTATACACAGACTGATAACTTCATGTCAGAGAGTCAGACATGGATATGGTTGTGCCTGACATGAAACCTGTTGCAAAAACATCAATGTCTAACTTGCAGCAACGAACTGAAGAACAAGCAACACGGTTTCAAACCACAGGAGCCAGGACAGCCTAAGTACCCGCTCCACCACACCCTGGATAACGAGTACCAGCTGCCTGGCACGTATGTGAAGCGAAACAGCATGGTTCAATAAATTGAAGGGAAAAAGGGGGACACCACGTTGTTTCATACACACACAGCAGCATGTCCAGACTCCAGTACTATATGTGTGAAATACGTGATAGTTAAATTTCAGGACACAGATCGATGCGGTCATGCCGTTCACACGCATATTAAATATGCGTGTGAGGGCTGACCCGATCCGAAGCACGCCGCTGCCGCCGGAGACCATGAGATCACAGCGGGACGCGGTGGCGACCCTCTTGGCTTCCGCCGTGAGTCTTTGCTCCCTTCCTCCACCGATACATCTGTATGACTATCTATTATTTATTCCATTCTCTGTTGCTGTTATGAATGCCTTGTAAACGGCCACTCTGCTCCTGAAAAATGGATCCTACAGAGTTTCATTTCTGAAACAGGAGCACAAGGGAGGCAAAATAGAACGGGACACAACGATTTCATCCTTATATACAAACAGACTGGTAACTGCATGTCAGACAACGAACTGAACAAACAAGCAAGCTAGGCGGTTTCAAACCGTTCAGACCGTGGAACTAGCCTCTCTTCCCTTGGCCTTTGCCTCTTTGGAATATAGATCGACTGCTTTGCTTGTGATCCAGACTGGGTAAGTTTGATTGCCAGAACATAAGATTCAACCTTGCTTCCATCTCTGTGCTAGTCTGACATGAATATAGTCGGAAATAAGTTGAATATGAAATGTAGATTAAACCGCTCAGTCTAGTAAGCAAAGAAGCAAAGTTTTTTTAGAACAATCACAGTAAGAAACAAATGAACTAACTGTAGTCTGGAAGCAGGAGATATACTACTGGTATAGAAAAAAAAAAATACACTACTGGGATAGAAAAAAAAAAATCCTGACATTACAGCTAGAGTTGGAGTACCTACTGAGTATATATTTATGAACTAACATTTGTTCTTCATATACAGGATCAGAACCTGCCATTAGTTGAATAAGAGAGCTGCAAACTGTCACAAAACCCAGACAATTCTTTGCTCAAGGATTAGATCGAGTCTGCCATCGCATAGGGGATACAGCCATTGAATCTAGGAACTAGTGATATTTTGGACCACCTACGACAACATGGTCGTTCTAATTACTGAGTCGATATCAACATAGTCGGTGGAGGGAAATTGTTTTAGATAAAAATTGAGTCGAAGTGCACAAGCTGTGCAGAAGATAAGCAAAACGGACAGAGCAAGATATACCGGCGGTGCGTTGTGGATGAGATTAATGGTGGACCCGCAGGCGAACCTCGAGGGAAATGGCCGCCTGGTCCCGGCGCCCGACGAGGCGCCATTCGCCACTGCAGCTCAGAGCTCCATCCCCTGGCATCAAACTGCCATCGCTCGGTGGAGTGCTCCACCAGAGTGGCTGGCCCCCTACACCGGCGCGGCGCCTGCCCGCCGCCGTCCACTGCGCCGAGCTGCTGTTGGCGTGGGTTCGCGGCGTCACGACGCTGGGCTGCTCCACCGTTAACCATGAAGCTGGGCTAAAGCCCACGGCCTAAAATTCTTAAGGGCCGAACGCCGGATCACCAATTTCCGAGGCCCACACTCCGATGGGCTGTGTATCGATTATTGCCTTCTCTGTTCTGAATGCCCCACTCTGCTTCCGAAAAAATGGGATGCTGCAGAGTTCCATTTCAGAAACCGGAACACAAGGGATGCAATAGCATGGATCACAATGGTTTCAACCTTATATACATTATTACAGACTGATAACAGCATGTCTGACAACCATCTCAACAAACAAGCAAGATGGTTTCAAACCGTGGAACCATATGTTCCACAGACAAGGGTCACTAGCTTGTTTCCTTTAACTTATTCAGAACAATACACAGCAGCACGTCTCTGCATGAACACGCACACGCGCAGTCGCGTACTCAAACCAATTAACAAAACAGGGTAGAACTACAAACACAGAAACTATAATAAGGCAAGTTTTCCACAATCCAAACTTATGCAAAGAACCATATGTGCCGTTGACAAAACAGAATCCGGCTTCGTCATAGCTTGGGCCTCGCAAATACAAAATGAGACAACAATGCTCTGCTATATGAGTGTCTCCAGTCCTGGAAGTTGGAACTGATTCCCTCTGGAACAACTTGAGCACCTCAACAAGGATTCCAGGGTCTCATTAGTCATTTCAGTACTACTTCGATGATGCTGCACCACCCCATCTCAATACCATGGGACAGCATATTTCCAAGTTTTTCGTTCCCGTAGTTTAGTCGCTATCATTGAAAATGGAAAATACACGTTACTAATTACTGTGCATCCAAGAATAGAAATCAATAACCATGTTAAATGAACCAACAATGTGCATGGGTTTACATCATCAGAGACAAAAAAGGACAGTCGAAAAACCAGATAGGAGACCTTCACCCACATAAAACTAATGTACGGGACATCAATAATAGATGCAGCTGCTGGGTCTCATACCTGATAGGTTTACATAGTGCGGATTTGCAGTGTATATAAAATGTAGGTAGAGGAATTTAAGGAAACATAGAAAAAATATTGATCTGGGTTGCCTGAGAGCGTGTGATATGTCTTTGTATCCAAGGCTGTCAAGCACATTTTTGTTAAACTGCTTCATATCCATAGCTGGGCACTCATTAATCCGAAGTTCTCGAAGAGCAGAGAAAGTGCCAGGACCACCGCTGGATCCTAAGGATGCAAGGCATTGGCAGCTGAAAAGAGACAGTGTTTCTAATGATGACGCATCTCCCAAGGAATCGACCGACTGTAACTTATCGCGGTCGGAAATATCTAGTTTCTTGAGTTGGTCCAGCTGCCCGACACGGAACAGAGCTCCCGCACCCGCGGATTAGCAAAGTCTTGAGGGACGGTGGTAGATGTTGAAGTGTTACCAGGTTATCACAGACCGTTATCTGTAAAGTTACTAGGCATGGACAAGGAATCATTGGATACGGATATTGCTCTAGAGTACCGGTAGGTGCAGTGTCTTGGCAGTATTCCAGTGACGCACAGGCTTCAGGACGTTTCTCCTTTTCCAATATGAATTCAAGTCTAGGGCACTCCATAATACCAATACTTCTCAGCATGTCACACCAACTGATTTTAATCGTTTTAAGAGCCTGTGGCAGCGTCGGAAGATGTTCCATGTTAAAGCAGGACTGAATTTCCAATGTTTGAAGCGACACCAGGTGCTCCATATTTTCGGGCAAGCTGTCCCAGTAACATCTGCCAATGCAAAGCTCACGCAGACCAATGAAGAGTTCACTACCTTCAGGAATAGATGCCAGCTGGCTGCTGCAATACCAGAGTTCAAGTCTATTCAGATTCCTTGGGGCGTCTGGATGCTGGTGACTCAACATCCAGGAAGGATACCTTGAACCCTTGTAGTAATTGATCTCGAGCTTTTCAAGACGCTTTGGGGGGCAAAGCCCCTCAAGCACCTCTGCTTCCACGTCTGGACCAAACCTCTTGGCTGGACCAAACCTCTTGGCTGAGCCAAACCCCAGCCCTAGTATCCTGAGTCGCTTCTTGTGGGTTAGGTGGGCTTGAGCAGCTTCAGCTTTGCTTCCGACAATCCCAAGCCCCAATATAATCAGAGAGCCTCGAAGACTGTTTAGGTGCATGAGCTGCTTCAACTCATGCCCCTGGTTCCTCCTTCACTTCAAACTTTTCCGGTGTTTTGCGGTGCCGTCAGCCTTCCAATGTTGGGGAAAGACAGCAGAGCAGAGATGTGCCGCAAATAGATTAGATTAGCCATAATACCTTCAGGACAGGATGCTTGGGAATAGGGAATATTTATGGTCTGGATGTGGTAAAGCTTGCTAAATGTGCTTGGCAAAATCAGATTGTGGAAGCGAGCATGATTAAAATGGAGACCAAGATAATGTAGATGCTTCATATGATCAATACATGCTGAGACTGACAACTCTTTTCCACTAAAATTTAGTTTAATGACCAGCACCCGCAGTTTCGTCAGCCTCATGAACAATCGGCCCAAGAATTTTTCTATGTCATGATTTGTTTTCATGGTTTCCTTGGGCAATGACCATAAATGAGGCTCCTTAATGATCGGGGTGTGCAAATTTTTCCGTGTCGACAATTTTCTCTGCAATCTCTGCTGCCTTGTTGGTCTCAATGAAGACATGGCGAACACCTCGCGGGATATCTTTAGGTGGATCATTGGAACCAATTCTAAAGAAGTCACTTCCAGAAACCCTCTCTGCCAACTCGTGTAGCAGGTCATGAATTGTGAAGTTCTTGCTGAATGTCCATTTTGTTTGTAGAAATGAGAAAGTCAGTAATTGATCAATGTAGCTCTGGCCAACATCTTCTAGTTCCTCTGTTGCATTACTCCTGGTGTTTACAAACCCTTGTGCTATCCAGATGTTAACCAACTCATCCCGTTCGAATACATATCCTTTGGGGAAAATGCTGCAGTATGCAAAGCATCGCCTGACATCAGCACCAAGCTGCTGATAGCTCCACCACAGAGCTCCCATGGTCTTGTTGAGCACCTCAAGGTTAGCTGTTGTCTCCCAGAAACTGATACTTTTGTTCCTCCGAAGCCGCTTACCTACTGTTACAGCTGCAATAGGTGACCTGCGTAGCCTGTTTGCAATCTTTCTCCCAATGTTCTCATATTTTCTACATTCATTGTCAGATGCATCATCTGGTCGGGCATGATGCATGAACAATGATAAGTAGACCTTCTTCCAAATCAGGTATTGAAATTTGCTCCCGAGCACCGAGAGCTTCAGCAGCATCTGTTTTTTGAGCTGTCACAAGAACTCTGCTTCCACTCCGTGCAGCACTGAGTCTGAGCATATCAAGTAGAATATCCAGTAACTTCTGATTGTCATCGTTGACCCAAAGATCGTCCAGTACCAACAAGAAGCATTTGTCTTTCAATGTTTCCTTCAACTTTGCTTTCAGACTTTTAAGACCTTCATCATTAGGTGGCCTGCTCACGTGTGCTCTGCTCCATCATATCACGAAATATATCACCCACGCTGAATGTCTTCCCCACATGAATGAACATGACAGGGTCGAAATGTCCAGCCTCCTTCTCATAGTCATAAACATATTGTGCCAGGGTACTCTTCCCGGGTCCTGTAGCGCCGTGTATGCCAATCACAGAATAAGGTTTACTGGTGCTGGAGCTTCCTGCATAGGTATCTGCTGGTGCCTCACGAAGCATCCTGCTTATATCCACACGGTCCTTCTCTCGACCAAACACTTTTTCGTGCACTGTCTCGCGACAATTCGTCAATTTCTTTCTGCTCGCTGCTGCTTTCTTTGGCACTGTTCTTGCCAGTGGAGCTGCTGCTTTCCTTGTCAGTGTCCTTGGTGGTGCCACCGCTACTATTCTCATCATTCAACAGATCTAATTTCTTGGAGGTATTCAGAATATCTTCTATGTGCTTTATTCGGTTCTTCAGACGAATTCTTTCAGTTATTGGCACCAAAGATTCTACTGCACTGGCATCCTTCTGCAAGAAGCATGGTTCAAATAATTATTAGGATAGCGATCCATTCTGCTGACTCATAACCCTTGAAAAACAGACTTCGTTCAATAACGTGCAAAATGAAACGTTAATACTGGCCCCTAATTATTTTACAAGAATAGTATTATATTGATCAATGAAAATGGAAAAGGTTAACTTAATACCACTAGTATATCAACCCTTTAGACTAGCTGTCTTATATCTTAAAGCAATCTAACACGGTAAAATGTACAGCAGGAAACTTCACTATGGAAATACCTGGAAACTTTATCATATATATAAGTATTATTAAATTTAAGCTCCCATGATCTCAATAAAATAGAAAGATCTTGCCATAATACAGGTATCAGTATTGATAATAGTAACAATTGCCTTTTTATTTTTATTTGAAATATTACCCGCCACTTTCATTACCCACCACTTACATCTAAATTACCCACAATTCTAAATTACTCACTTCTCTTCATTCATAAGAAAACTAAAATATCAATCGAGTCTACTCAAAGTTACCTAGTTCTACCGTTACTAAAAATAAACTAAAATATACCCCAATTTTACATAAATAGTTTGAAATAAATGTAAATTACACATATATGTTTGTGAATTACCCACTTCTATCACTATTAACGTATTAAAAGCTCTTTTGAGTAAACATCCATGGTGTACCACCACACATCAAGTATCTTGGTATGCAGTAATTATAAATGTATAGTTGTATGTTTTAGCAGCCACCAAAGATGTTCCTTTAACGACTCATATACTAATGACAAAAGTTCGGATTAATGATAAATAACAATATGTAATAAGTTTTTGTTTCAGATAACTTCATACATTTTGACTAAAAACCTTTTACACATATATGCTGATATTATAATTTTTTTATTAAAGAAATATATCATTATACATAAGGAAAGGTAACTCAATACCTTGAGTACTGCAGAACAATAGTGCCGACCAAGTGGCCATGGCCACCTTAGCATTTTAATCTATTTGAGTGAATAGTAATGGTTAAGATTAAACATCACATCCACGTTGAGGTTGCACATGTTATTTCATTCTATATCTCACTTGCGAGCCATTTATATGCTACCATAGTAATTGAGAATGCAGCATAAGAGTTCAACTTAACATATGACAAAAAACATTATAGTAATGAACAAAATCAAATTATGAAAATCGAAATATAGGATGTACCTTCATTTATGTTAAGGTTTTAACTAAATGCATATTAAAGATACATGAAATCCCACGCATTAGTAGAAAAACTATGGATATATGGATTGCAAAGTATGTCTAAGTGCATTGTGCTAGAAAATTGACAAAAAAAATGAAACATAGCATAAAGACAATTAATTATGAGTAGACAAGAACTTTTCATACTTTTTGTTTGCTGTAGGATTTCGGTCTATGCCAAGCCATGGATCCAGGGACTACTGTTGTATCGATTGGTGCCTACTTGATGGGTTCGACCAGCTAGGGGACTATATTGTGTTTTCCTATTATAGTCATACAAAAGAGTTTGTGTTGTGCTGCTCCATATTTTTGGTAGTCCATGTTCATGAGTCACCATTTGGTGTGCATAACACTACTAGTCCATAGAAAAAGACCGGTTCTAGAAATTGAGCAATCAAACATTTCAAAAGTGGTGCCTAATAATGTGAAAAAATAAGTATGCAAATTTATTGTATGAAAGTGTGAGAAATTACTCGTAGTGTATACCAATCCCGGCATCAATAAAAGAAAGCCTTAGTGGCACTCAAGTTAATATAATAAAAGAGACATATTTATTATCATCACAATGTTTAGATTTCTTAATAGCGTCTCTGATTGAAATCACTGAACTCATTTCAGATTTCTTTGTTTTTTTTTTATTTTGGATCATTTTGAAGGAATTCTACATCAACAAGACACTGTTTTCAATTCAATTGCTATGAGCCTTTTTACTACTAAATCTGAGCAGGTAGGGGCCAAAAGTTTTTATCAACGTGCCGAATTTTAAATCAAAATTTTAGTTCACAGTAGCTTTCCTGAGGTAGTAAAATTTATATACTCTTTGTGATACTAGTTATTTTGCATAGCTAGAACTAAAAGACAAGTATTACACAAAGATCAAAAGACAAATATTTTGGTATATATAATGATATTTGTATCTAAGTCTGAAATGATAGTAAGATGGTACCTTGTCACTTTTGATGCCAACAATTCCATATGACCAATCTCGATAAAAGTAGGCCTTTGCAAACCATGTGAGCATAGATCGAGCACAGTACCACAATATTGACGAAGAAGTTGGCTCTCCTTCTTTAGTTTCCTCATCATCTTCTTGTATCTCTTCCCTGACGTCTCTTCCACTTCTTTGCCATAACATTCGTCTTGTGTCTCTTCCTCTAACGTCTTCCCCACTTCTCCTTCACAACTTTCTTCTTCTATCTCCTCTGACTTCTCTCCCTGTTCTCCCTCTTCTATCTCTTCCGCCTCTCCTCGCTGCAGTTGTGTCTGTCCTATTTCTCCCTCATTCACCATCTCCTTTGTTAGCCTACATGGTGGGTCTGCAGTTACAAGCACAGGGCCTCTGGATTCAAGACATGGGGATTGCGGGGTTGTGTTGATAGAAACAGGAAGAAGCACACCTGGCCTGCGTAGTATAACACGCCTGAATAGTTTCCCCAGCTGTTTGTACCAGCTCTGTGCGCACTGCAGCACTGCAGTACCAGCGTTGTTTATGGCTCTACGGATAGAAAACAGGTCAAAGTTCTGAATCACCAACTGCCCCTGCCGGATCATGCTTTGTGCCCTCTTCTTTACCGCTGCGAGGGTGACATTTATCCATCGCCCAAAGGAACTCCCCTTGCAGCGGGCAATCCAGGCGCAAGCAGCACCGAGTTGTTTCTCCACCCAGAGGCTGTCATCATCCTCAAGATGAAGACCCTTCTCGATTCTGCGATAATCGAGAAGATCAAGGATGTCTTCGGCTTCATACAAGGCAGACTTGAGATCCATCTGCATGCTGTCCAGTATCTTCAGATCGCTTTGAGACCCTTTGTCTTCGGCAGCTCCAAGCACCAGCTTCTCCTCCACGACACCAATCGTCTGCTTCAGCTTCGGGATAGTGTGGATCTCTAGCTCCTTGAGCTTTTTTGATGTGTCGAACACTAGGTACTCAAAGATCTTGTTCACCAGCAAGGTGATAATGGGTGACAGAAACCAACCTATTACAGTTAAGCACCAGGCTATCCATCCAAGTTTCTTCATCAAGTCTTCCATGGAATCCATGCTGAGATTTCCCCGCGGGGAGGGGCCGAGATGAAGAATGGAGGATGGATGCGCAAATAGTTTAGTCAGATTCCCTGGTACATACCACAAATCGTATGTTAAAGATAACGTACGCGACGAGAGGTGATGCATTAGAAAGAACAAAGGGTGTGCCATTATATTACCTGAAGGTGATCAACTTTTTCAAGTTAAATACTAGGCCATCGCTCCAAACCTCTGATCTTCCAAAAAGCTAGCCGTAGCCCGTAATGCTACAACTACACTCTTTGGGAGAAGACGGAGTGGGTGAAGAAGACGACGGATGGATGGATGGTACTAATGGTTGTGAGAACACAGTTCTTGCTTCGCTCTTGCCTCCTCTTGGACTCTTTGAGGCATTTCGACTCGTGAACGAAGGGACGCGGCAGGATCAATAATTTGCTCTCTCGCTCTCGGCTGTGTGCAACAGTAGTAGGCAGCCAATAACAGTAGCAGCATCTGTTGCCGTGTCCATCTTTTCCGCGAAAAAGGACACAGATGGGCAGAAACGTTGCAGAGAGTGAGTGAGCAGGCCAGGCGCCCACCTTTTATCCTCGGCCTGCTGTTTTTACCATGCCATTGCAATTTTCCAAATACCTGATATTCTTTGTTTCTTGTGTAAGTATGGCACTCTGATTAGTGATCTGTAGCAAAATCTTAGACGCCATTTGGTGGCAATTCAAGGGTGCTCCGGCTTTTTGTCAAAAAAAGAAAAAAAAGAAAAAAAAGGGTGCTCCGGCTCTGGGAGTACTGCTGCCTACTGCTAGTAGATGGATATACATATCTTCTTCCGCATACATGTATTATTTGTTTACCCCTCGTCACCGGTGGCATGTGCTGCCTTCACTTGTCGGTCTCTGTTTCAACTATCTGGCCAGGGATCACATCGCCGCATGGTGCTCTTCCCTGTCCAACTGCATCTTCTGCCTCAGCACGAGGCACCGGCGAGAAACTGCAAGCATCGGCACCGTTGTCGAGACCAGCGCCCTCTCGAGAGCCTTACGCAGAGCCACGCCCGCACCAACTACTTTCGGATCGCCACGACGGCGTTCGCGGGCGTGGCGATGACCTGATCTCTGGGGCGTCCTAGGCATAGCGGCTCCTTTCTTCGTCAGGGCAAGGATTCTCCGCCCATTTTTGACCCATCGACGCCAACAATCTTTGCCCGGGGAGAAGCGCCATGCCTCTGCGAAGGTCAGCATCGCCGTAAGCTACGCCCGACATCGCCGACCGCTCGCGCTTGTGCCGCGTGTGTGGTTGCGGAGCCTCCCGCTCGGGTGGACCCGATGCTTGAGGAGCTT
This sequence comes from Hyparrhenia diplandra, assembly GCA_015847255.1. NCBI lineage: Eukaryota > Viridiplantae > Streptophyta > Magnoliopsida > Poales > Poaceae > Hyparrhenia > Hyparrhenia diplandra. The sequence continues at coordinate 899,147 of JADLZK010011792.1, forward strand.
GTGGCTTCCCTCATCATGCATCCGTCTACCAATGCGCTCTCCCAGGCAATGCAGATGGAGCTACCTTCGCCGCTACATGTGGTTGAGCTCAACTCCGCAGATGTTTCGGCACCGGTTGGTTCAGGCGGTGGCGGGCGGGACCTCTCGCCACCTCACATGGACCGGCCTTAGCCCCGTGCCGGGTCGAGGCAGAGGCTTGTGTCGACCCGGGGCCGTGTCGGAGGTGACCCAAGCCCGGGATGTGGCCGGCATGGCCTAGCCCAAAAGCCGCGGAAGCGGCAGTGCCCAGGAGGCGGTTGGTGTAGCCGCCGCGGCTCTTTGTGTTCCACTTGCCTAGCGTCGCAAAGCCCAAGGCCACCCCCCGTCATTGCGGCGTGTGCCACCGTCAGCCGGTAGCAACCTTCGTCGACTCTTGAGGTTGCCATTGAGGAGCCCCCGATCAAAAGGGTGCGCCTCGCACACGAAGGACAAAGGTGGTCGACGACGTCTGGGTTCCCACGTCGCGGCCCGACCGGTTGGCCGCCAGAAGTTGGCCTTCGCGATCCTCACCCGGAGGCGGCGCGGCATATCTTACCGAAAAGTGGAAGGGCGACTGAGCATGTGGTGTCCAACACCGGGACTCCATAATTTTTGTAAGGTTCCAAGCGGTGTTCCATGATGTTCTTCCGCCCATTAGGCGGGAGAACGTCGGGCAAGATCCTCCCCACGCTCGGCGCCCCGCTTTGCGGGGAATGATTTGGATGGTTCGCCCCCCTCCTAGCTAGTATCTCCACTGTTTTAGGCACACATTGGTTTCCTTCTTAGCGGACTTTTAAGATCCACCGTTAAAGCCCGATACCATCTGTTAGTGTGTTTGGCCCTAGTGGATTCCCAGAAATCTCGCTAAGGGAGTGCACTAGGATGTAATGAACTTTCACACTTCTCTTTAATGTAATACGGGTAAAGTCCGCTTTCGAAAAAAAGTATTATTTATTTACATACCAACAATCGTTGTGGTTGTATTTTGGAAGTCCATATCCACAGGTGAAAATCACTCGAATATATACGTATTTGCACCGGCTGCTGCCTCGTTCAACTTTCCGGCTACAGGGCGGCAGGGCGTCCGCCATACGGCCGGCAGACAGAGGCAGAGGCCATGTGTAAATGTAGCCCACACCTGCACTCGTCGTACGCGCTCGACGACTCATGACTCATATCAGATCAGATGCATGTGAACCTCCTCCGTCCGTCAGTCTCTGCGTAAAGGGACAATGGATAGACGAGAGAACCCGTGCTGCACGCGGCGCCGGTCCATTCGGCGGAGCAGTCCGGCCTCGCAACGGCTAAATGTGAGAACAAACGTTCACAAACACTACTGTGGTATTGTGCTGCACTGCTAGTACGTACTGGCGATATACTGCAACCGTCACAGCTATCGTTCTCACTAGGCCATCGATCCAAACCTCTGATCTTCCAAAAGCATGCCATAGCCACTCTTTAGGAGAAGGATAGATAGATGGAGTGGGTGAAGAAGAGGACGGATGGATGGATGGTACTAATGGTGAGAACACGGTGCTTGCTTCGCTCTTTCCTCTTGGACTCTTTGAGGCATTATTCAACTCGTGAACATACGGACGCGGCTTTGGTCTCTCTCTCTCTCTCTGTTGTGTGCAACAGTTGTAGCAGGCCACTAGCAGTAGCAGCAGCTGTTGCCGTGTCCTTATTTCTCATTTCAAGCATGCCGTGCCGCATTGCTATGGGTAATAAAACATTTTTAATGGAATAAAAATAGAACAAAAGCATAATTTATTTACCACTACTAAATTATCCATGATGGATTCATTTGTGCATCAACACTTCTACTCAATAAGGGAATACGTAATTATGTACAGCTCACATGAACATGTATAGTTTGTGCAAAACTGACTTCTGTGTGCAAGTAGCAAGTACTATTTACTCCAAGCCAATGACACTGGATAGACCCTCATTTCGACGCAAATCAGCAGAAGTGGCAACAACAAGTCCACCTCCAGGAAGTAGTATATCACTACTACAGATTCGTTTATCACTACCGCCATCCATATTTTTGCGAATTTAATCCATCGACCTTTGCTTTGAACCCTCCCGGCGGTGATGAACGTTCGGCCTGTGGGAAAATCGAGAACTACACGGAGTTTCGACCAATTCGGCAGTGAAGACTTAGATCACCACCGGGTTGAATCATTCCCGGCGGTGGTCTTGATAGACCGCAGATCACTCGCGGGTTTGAATAAGAACCGATAGCGATTTGAAGACCAAGGAACGGTAAAAACAAGCGATAGAAAGCGAGAAGATTGCACACGGGCAATTAAAAACGATTGGTTCATTATATATTACTAGATAATATATTTACAAAATGAAAAAATAAAAACGGCGGCGGCGGCGCCGCAGGCCCTCGTCCTCGCCGCCCGGCCTCGTCCCCGCCGTCGGCCTCGTCCGCCGGCCGCGCCCTTCAGCGCCCAGCGTTGAGGCGCCGCCGACCTCGGCCGGTATCCCCGTAGCGAGGATGTCGGCGATGGCATCGACCTTGTAGGCGTAGAAGTTGGCCTTCTCCACCAAGCGGCCAAAGCCACCGTTGGCGAAAGGCCGCATTGCCGGCCAGGTTGGTGAGCTTGTGGAGGGCGTCATGGAGGCGCGCGACGGTGAACTGAAGCTCCTCCATGGTGTAGACGCCCGCCATATCACAAATGCGTGCGTCGATGAAGCTGCACGGTGATCGAGGTTATGGAAAAGAGAGGTTGATTAGCGATGGAGATGGTACCAAATCGAGAGTGTTGTGTACAATTATATAGTAACAAGCCATGGAATGCATGCGGTCGATTGTCATTTCCCAAGACGGCGCCTAAAAGCGATCAAACAAATGACCGGCCCGTCTCCCCCGACACCGTAAGGCCGACTAGCGGGCTGCAGCGTTTGCCGCAGCGTTTTGATCTCAATCCCCACGCTTAGGCGGCAACCAAAGGGTGACCGGGCCACGCGTTTCTTGTGCGTTTCAATGGCCGCTTCCTCGGTACCGCCCGCTGCGTTTCCCGGGCACCCAATCCCGATCCCCGGTTCGATCCCTCAACGAGCCGAGTTTTGACCATTTTTTCAAGAGCGATGCTCGAGTTTAATTAGGATTACCATTACTATAGATGTTGCTCCACGAAATCTAATGATATTTATTTGATAGCATAGATAGATACTTATCTAAATACACCATTGTTATTTTGAAACAAGGAATGCATGCTTTACATTATTTACTATTGCTACAAGATCAACCACACGCATTACCTTCGATGCCTTGGCGGGAGGGAGGCGGGAGGGAGGGAGGGAGGGAGGCGAGAGACTTTCGCTACCTCTCCGGGCTGGAGCCGCGAACAAATGACACTCAACTTGCGTAGCACGTCCACAACAACTGCTTAGGGCTATTTAAAGAATCAAACTTGTACCGCCCAACGGATAGCCATCACGTTTTTTTTTTTTTTTTGACCATGGGAGTAGTATGCAGTACGCACAATCTTTGTAGGCTACATCACGTTCACTTAGCGTGTTCACAGAGGCTTTGTGCATGCATGCATGGCCCTCGCATGGAGAAGCTGTGTTGCGGTAGTATTCCGCCCGGTTAGAAAAACCGGCGGTGTCTCCTAACCGATGAGAAAGCTGTGTGGCACCGGTATTTTGCGGCGTCGGCGGGTTAAATCAATATCGGTTAAAACACTGCTTGGGGTGTAGTTTTACAACCGTGATGTGATCGATGCGATTGCCACGCGCTTTACGGCGTGGTACACCGATATAAGCGCCGGGTGGCGAGACCGGCGGTGATTTCGCAATATTCAGCGGCGCCACGAGTTCTCAACTCGATGGGGTACGACCCAGCGCACCAATCTTTGGCGCTTCACCTGGCGCCCGTCCTCCATACAGCGGGTCGCCTCAACCCGCGGCATCTCGCCTATTTAAGCGGCAAGGGGGGGACGCTGTGTTTTGCACCCAGTTTCTCCTAACTGTTCTTGCATTCTTGGTTCGTCACGTAGTTCCTACTCTCTCCTCAAAATCTGAGAGGGCTTAGTTTTGAATTTTAGTGTCATGGGTTTTGGATCTAGGAAATCTTTTTACGCTTATTTTCCTTGTTCTTCGTCCTCGATCTTCTTTGCTAGCATTACTTTCAGTTCCACATACATATGGCCTTTCTTTTGGGAGAAAGCCCTCCACATCTGAATATGCCTAGTCCAAGAAAATGGTTTTACGAAAAAGGAGCTAGAAGAGTCTTCGCGATGATAGAGAGACAGGAGCTTGCGGCTTACGTGGGTGCCGTGATTTCGGTGCTAGGATCGCCGTTAGGATCCTACTACGGACTCACATTAAGAGTCAGGAGTCCTTGTGCTTTGGGGTGGAAATGTCGAACCAAAACCCCGGGCACATGGGCATATAGTATCCGAATCATATGGATCCACGGAAAAACAATCCCCATTGGGCCGAAGTTCTTGTGACTTCATCCTTCATCCAATGGTCAAGTTTGGGCTTTGAAAGGCGAAGCTCCCGGTGAATCTCATCCTCCAACCTCCTCGGTCGGTTCTTTAGCGGTCTCGTCACTTCTTCGACCACCCCGGAGAGATGCTACAAGAGACTTCTTGAGGTGGTTAAATTTTAATGTGTTTGTACACTTTGATTGTAGCATTGACCTATCGTGAATTGGTCTTTGTTACCATATATTTAGTTTTATGTAAGGTCTTTGTTATGGAAATATATGTAATCAAATTTCTTAAGCTGTTGTATTTTTGTTTGTTATGGATGTTGTTTGTCTCTTCGATATCTTTTAGTTCCCATTTTTTTACCCTTCATCGAACATAATAAAAGGCGGTTGCGTCAATGAAATATGATGCAATGTCGAGGGAAAATACAAGAGATATCCAAATCCAATATGAATGAAATAAAGTTATATATGTAACAAACAAAAATACAACAGATAATAAATTTTATTCACATCCATATGGCCTCAATGTCACTAAAAGATTCATAACAATATCTTTTGCATAGAACGTGATATGGTATGCGACTTTGCGTGAAGCATCTACTGCGTACATATGCAGTGCTTACCGCAACAATGCATGCATGCAAAACTGATTTGAAGTGACAACACTTTGTGAATTCATCACGGATACATACAAATAACCGGTAGTGATATTGTATTCCTTGCCGGCTACATACAAATAACCGGTAGTGATATTGTATTCCCATTAGGGTATCTTAATACCCGGTAGTGATTTACCTACACTCAACAACTTCTATAAATCAAGGCGCCGGCGCATACACACACATACCCAAGCACGCACCCATGAGCTCCGGTCACTCTGCCGCGAAATCCACTCGGCTCTTTCCCTCTCTCTCTCTTTCTAGGAGATTTGTTCATGGCTCCGGGATATTTTATTGGTAAGGATATTTTTTCTTGTCTAGAATTCCTATATATATGCATATAAACAATATATATATTATATATATTCATAAGCTTTGTCCTTCTTTTTTTTTTCCTTTTTATCGCCAAATTTGGTGGTATGAGCGGTCCTCCGCCTTTTTGCCGCCACCACAACAACCGGGTTTCCCATTTGGCGATGAGCCATTCGCCCGGTGTGTGGACACAAGGCCATTCCCTTATCCGATCATCGTATGAAATTTTTTCTAACATTTTTTATTTCATATTTTACTATAACAAATACATGGACGATTAGTTTAACTTATGTCATTTTGTTGCATTTATATGTGTCATAGACTTTATCCGATTACAATGGCTTGAAAAAAGCACTTAGGCGGTTCTTTATCTCTCGGGTTTTGTGGAGACCACGACATCTAGAGCATCACATGGTCATCAACTATATACGTGTGAAATAAGTTTTTGCATCCCTTCGAGGTGTCGGGACACAACGACCACCTAATCCACGGTGGGGAACCGAGAGAATGTAAGGTGCAAAAGCGCCGAGTACAATGTCGTTTCCTTGTGCTTAGATGCGCCGGCGTGTTTGCTACATTGTGCACGATTTTCGCACTTCAAGATACATGCTTTGTCTTCTCGAATATCCCCCCATGGCAATATAGCGAATATGTTGGGAGTTACAACCATGATGATGTGGTAATAAATTAAATTCATCATTTGGACCTTTGCATATTAGATAGATTCACATCAATCTCATTCATTTTGATTCTCCCACTTGCGATTTTGCTCCACGATCTTACTTATGTTGCGGTGGCTTGGCGGCCGTTCTCGACCAAGCTACAAACCAACTTCGAATGCGATTGGGACTTACGTGCACACCTCGGCCCGACAAACTACGGAAGGGCGACAATACTGCTTTGTAGGCACAAAAATCCTACTCCTTGCGCACACTAACAAGCGGAATAGGCGGCATTACTGCGCGAGTATCTTGAATCCGATGGCGTGCCGATCAATTTGACTGTTAATTGACAAGGAGGTAAGCGTGAGATGCGGAACATGCCCGGTAAGACCAAGGCAGTTCGCATGTATGGCTCTAAGGCGGATGTAAAGACATATAGCTATGAGAGCTATCGTCTTGAGATAATGAATGCATTCGGTAAACATGTATAAAGATGTAAAGTATCAATAGTTGTCGAATGATCATGAAAAACATGTTTGAACAAGTAAAATCGATCATCATGATATGACATCATAGAACTCTATTGCATGGATCGAATTATTTGATAACATAGAACAAAAAGCGGGTAACTCATAAATATAAACCTAATCTAAATGACACATGCATAGGTTTCATCCAACTAGTCTCTCTTGACGTCTAGCCTTCCTAAACCCGTCAAGCTTAAACCCTTGCAAGCTAATCCACCGCATGATACCACTTTCTACGAGATATAAACCACTTACCACAACTAGATCAATCCACCGCATGATACAATCTAACCATGATAAGCTAAAAAGCACGCATACATCTAAATAGATCTATAAATACTCATTACTTCGTTGAAGCGGCGTATGCATAGACCCGATAAAGTGCATACGCAAACCTAATCTAAAGCAAAGCGAGAGATTCGTCCCGATCGGTCCCTAACGGCAATCCACCACATGATACTTTGCGCAACAAGCTAATCCACCGCATGATCTGACTTGCCGGACTTAACCGTTCTAAACCCTCTTCGTCCCTAACGACAATCCACCGCATGATACCGCGCAACAAGCTAATCCACCGTATGATACGGCTTGCCGGACTAGACTCTAACGATAGGTAGACTTACACATGAAAGATACAAGTAAACACATAGCGTGTTCGGCAAGGTTGCCGAATCCGGGGTCCATGAAGAAGAAACTCACACGTAAAACCTTAGCACGCCCGCACGACTCATGACTAAACGGCGCCAAGAACCCGAAACACGTGACAACCTAGATTGATCTAGGCTCGGCTATGACAAAGCCACGAGATAGATCTAATGACAAGCTTAATGATAAACATTGAAAGTATTGATGACATCTAGATCTAACGAGAAGATAAAGCGAACTATATCAATCTAGATTGGGCAAAGAGTGTGCAAACATAAATAAATAAATAGATAATCAAATAAGAATCATGCACCACTTGGTAACTTAATGAATTCATTAGGGTGCCAAGCCTAATGAAGCCGATAACTAGCTCTCGGCCCGGATCTTAGCCCACGGATGGCTCATGATGACGACAAAGAACCCTCTTGCCCCCGATAGCTTAAATCCGCTGGCGATACTAAGCGTGAACAAGACTTCTTGCAATAATCTAAATCCGCTGACGATACTAGACATGGTGCAAGGTTCGGTACTACGGAGGTCGGCCGGTCGATGAATCCTCTCGATGATAGATCGGCGACACGGCCCGGACTCGAAGGGTGGCGAGGAGCCAAGGCGCGCGGGCGGGTTGGTTGTATTTGATTTGGTAGATCGTTTACAGTTGCGGGGTCTTATATTTATACCACGGGCTTTGACGAGTCTTAACTAATTACGAATAATAATGGCGAAAATATCTAGCTAAGATACATTGTCCTCCAAGTCTTCTCGGTCGTGGATTTATGCGTGGCGTGGGCCCTCGTCCTCGGATATTCCTTTTGATGCTCCACGCTTGCCGAACCATCTCTTGCTCGGCTCCTTCTCGGACTCGGGCTCCCTAGCGAATAACATCGACTTCAGAATGTCACAAAGATTTGCTTGTCTTTTGCTAGCCGAATGACTCTTTACCGAACCATCGTGTGCCGGCCCATCTGTCATCGGGCTCTACCAAATTTTGGTGTTAACATATGCCCCCTCAATTTTAGAGTAAAAAGAGGCTCTTTTTGCTCGAAATTGACCATGATCTGCTAAAACTTCGGGCCAAACCTTTTAATTGGGCTAAAAATTACCGAGGCCCATTTTACGGAGGCTTCCCGCAACACTATTTAACCCTTCGATTTCTTCTTGGGACTCGTGCCACGAACTTCCCTCAATGCGAATCGGCAAGCGGGCCGCTTCCGCTTCTCAAGACAAGCACCGAATAGATCTTTTCACATCCGTAGCCGAGCTTTTTCTTCACGTATATAGGCGCAAGCAAGCTCCCTCGACCAAGAGCAATCATCGGATCTTGCTTCATATTTCCCAAACTCTACCTTCTTTTCCTCAAGATGCAGGCGTTCGGCTAACCCTAACCTTTAGCAATGGAGTAAGTTTTTTTCCTTTCCGTGTGCTTTTGATGCCTACTTCATCTTGAATCGACCTGCCCTCTTTCCTTGGTAATACTTGAAGCCCTCGTGATCTTTGAGATCGCGGAGACTCGCCGCCCGGCTTCGCAATGGCACAAGAAGCTTCGAGGCGGGGCGGGAGGCACACGAGCAAACTATCGAAGACATAGAAGATGTAAAAGAGGAATATGACAAGCTTGATCAAGCTCGAGGGCGTTATGTGCGGACTAGCAGCGATAAGTCTTCTTTGTACCTTCCGATGAATTCCCCTCTCCATGGTCCATCTTTACGGAAGCAATTCCCTTTGCGGCGTAGCGAGGAGGTTCAACCGCTTGATCGAAGCAACGGGCGGGTGATTGAAGCACGGGATGCAGGGCCTATCCGCTACCTGAGAGGATGAGCGGCGCTTTTCGGTCGTGCGAAGGCTGTCCTTGACACTCTTTTTTAATTAGGAGAGTTGTAAAAATAATGTGTGACTCGTATGGCAATTATGCCCACCTTTATCAATAATTCCATGTTTTGCTTCTTTTGTCATAGTGCATCACTTATCTTCACGATGAACTCTCCTTATTATCTATAAGATTTTCAATCATAGCACGACATTATATCGCGAATAATGCACTAAAGTAAATTTTGTATATATTTCATTCTAAAGGCAACATATCACACATATGTTGGCTATCTTCCACCCTACGGAATATTTTTTTTTACGCTAGAGGCGATGCTCTCATACATCGGCTACATTGGAATTTTATCCTCATCCTTTCGGGCCCCAACTTCAACACTAGGATAGTATTTCTTTAAGAACCTCCGTTGATTGCCGACTCGAACTCTTGCCCTTGTAAAGATATCGGGATATATGCGTTTCCGGTACACACCTCAACACCCAAAAAGGACCTTCCCAATTTGGAGACCATTTGCCGAATGCCACGTCCTTAGTTCCAAGTGGTAACAACGCTTTCGGACAAGATCTCCTTGACAAACTCTTTAACTTTCGACTTTCTTATTGTAATATTTGGCGACACGTATCTTATTTTTCTCAATATTTTCCAACGCTTTTAGGCGAATTTGATGTAGATCTTCCAATTCATCTATCATAAGATTCTTATATTCTTCTCTCGCCAAATCTTTTACGCAATATAACCCGTCTCGGATCGATTGCATCTCCCATGGCAATCTTTGCATGGTGTCCATATACTAATTCGTAAGGAGATGTTTTAGTAGATCCATGACACGCCATCCGGTAAGCCCCCATAAGGCCGTTAAGAACCAAATGCCATCTTACGGGCTTCTCCTCGATCTTCTTACGGATGATTTTAATCATAATCTTATTAGAAGCTTCAGCTTGACCATTGGCTTGTGCATAATAAGGGGATGAGTTATATAACTTAATTCCCATTTCCTCGGCAAAATCGCAAAACTCAGCCGGAGATGGCCCGACTCCTTGATCGGTTGTTATGGTTTCGGGAATTCCAAACTTTGTAAATGATGTGTTCTTTGACAAACTCAACCATATTCTCTCGATGTAACCTTTTTCAATGGGATAGCCTCAACCCACTTAGTAAAATAATCGGTGGCCAATAGTACAAACTTATGGCCTTTGCTTGATGGAGGGTGGATCGGCCAATCAAATCTATACCCCATCCTTTGAATGGCCAAGGCTTAACAATGGGGTTTATCTTCGATGCGAGGAGCTCTCACGAATATTACCAAACCTTTGACAATCTCGACATCCTTTGTAATATTCAAAACAATCTTCAAGCATAGTTGGCCAAAAGTACCTGTCCTCCCCGATTACCCACTTCATTCGGTAAGCCGGTGGGTGTGCACCACACAATCCTTCATGTACTTCATACATTACTTTCTTAGCTTCCTCTTGACTCAAGCATTTAAGTAGCACTCCATCGGAGATTTATAATATAACCGATCATCAAGGAGCACGAATTTAATAGCTTTGTACACGAGTTTTTGAGAAACTTTCTTGAAGGATTTTTAAGGTATTCGGTGATCTCGGTCCTCCAATCACTATCGGTTGGTTTGGTACCTTGATCTCCATCAAGCGCACACAAATCTCTTGGTGAGAACTTCTTTATTTGTCTTTATAGTAGGAAGCATTTTGGGCTAGCTTATTAGCCTCTCCATTTTGTTCCCTTGGAATATGACAAAGAATCACAATCTTGAAGGTTCTCAATATCTTTTGACATTCCTCATAATAATTTCTTAGAATGTCATTCTCGCACTCATATTTCGCCCGATCGGTTGCTTGATTACTAATTCGGAATCTCCAAAGATCTCAAACTGCAGCGGCTTCCATCTCAACAAGAAGTTGGAGTCCTTTGAGTAAAGCTTCATATTACGCGATTGTTAGTGACGGTGGCATCAATAGGAATAGCAAACTCGAAAAGATACCCCCTTGGGTGAGATCGTTAGAACACCTGCACCTCCGCCTTTTTCACAAGATGATCCATCAAAGAATAAAGCCCAAGGTGTAATACTAATCATATTAGTAGAAAGATCGCGGTGTTGAGTAACAAAATCAGCAATGATTTGCCCTTTAATGGCCTTTGCGATTAGGTACCTCGGATCAAATTCGGACAATGCCAACACCCATTTTTGCCGATTCTTCCCTTTTAAAATCGGCATTGACAACATGTGTTTAATCACATCGAATTTAGAAACTATTGTACATTCGGCATTCAACAAGTAGTGCGAAACTTGGTACATGAGAAGTAGACACATAGACACAACTTTTCTATGGCGAATACCGTGTCTCGGATCCAAAAGTTTTCGGCTAAGATAAGCTACAACCCACTCTTTTCCATCTTCTTCTTGCATAAGGGCCGACCACGTGGTCAAATTATCGCCGCCACGTACAACTTGAAAGGTTTATCTAGCTTTGGGGAACGAGCAGGTGGTGCCTTCATATATTCTTTTATTTCATCCAATGCCTTACGGTGTATGTCACTCCATATAAACTTCTGAGCTTTCTTGAGTTTCAACAAAGGGGAAAATGGCAAAACCCTTTCTGATAGGTTGGATATGAATCTTCTCATGAAATTGATTTTGCCAAGTAATGACTGTAACTCTGTAAGATCAGTGGGAGGAGCAATATTCTCTATAGCTTCCATGCTCTTCTTCCCTACTTCAATGCCCCCTTTGTGAACCAAGAATCCTAAGAACTCATAGGCTATAACCCCAAAAGCACACTTATTTGGATTCATCTTTAATCCATGTTTTCTAGTGCACTCCAATGTCTTCCTCAAATCGGCCCGGATGCTTCTTGTAACTTTTCGACTTGGCGACCACATCATCGATATAAACCTTGACTATTTTGCCGATCAACTCATGGAAAATATAATTCATGGCTCTCGATAAGTTGCACCGGCATTTTTCAATCCGAATGTCATAACAATCCATTCGAATAAACCAATATGGCCGGGACACTGAAAAGCGCTTTTTGATATATCCTCAACGGCCATAAAGATCCGATTGTATCCGGCATTCCCATCCATGAAGCTAATTACGCCGTGCGGCGGCGGCATCTACTAGTAGATCGGCGGCATGGGATATCCATCCATAGGAGTGGCTTTGTTAAGATCTCTCGAAATCTATCTGAGACCCTCATCTTCCCATTTTTCTTGTAAATGGGAACTATATTGGAAATCCATTACGCATACCTACACGGCGAATGAAATTTGCTTCTAATAACCTTTCAATCTCCTTTTTCCGTCGGCCAATACCTTCTCTTCATAAATCTTTCGAGGAGGTTGTTTATAAATTTGGAATCCCTCTTTAATGGGCAATCGATGTTCAACAATCGAGCGATCTAGCCAAGGCATCTCGAATAATCCCAAGCAAAGCGGTCCTTGAATTCCTTGAGAAGCTCTATCGGTTCTTTCCTAAATTGCGGATCGGTTGAGCACCGATATAAGTCGGTCTTGGTTTGTCACCATTGCCAATATCTATCTCTTCCAATTTATCGGCCGACTTAAAACCATGCCCAAGCTTCCCTTTGTTACCATCAATTGGGTTCCCCATTAAAACCATCCACGAATGCCCATTTGCTTGGATCGGTTTGTTGATCGGTGATGAATACTAGCGGGATCTTCTTTTAGTTCTTTCTCTCGAGAAACACTCGACTCCATCATATCGTTGAAACAACGACTGTTAACACCAAAATTTGGTAGGGCACGGATGGCCGGATGGGGGCACGGCGATGGTTCGGCAAGGAGTCATTCGGCTAACGGTATGATGCTAGTGATCTTGTGGCGTCGGGAAAGCCGCCGTTATTCGGGCCGAGGAGCCCGAGTCCAGAAGAAGCCGAGCATGACACGGTTCTCGCAAGCGTGGAGCATCAAGGGAGATATCCGCGGACGAGGGGCCCACATCACGTGCAATTCCCACGACTCAGAAGACTTGGAGGACAATGTATCTTAGCTAGATATTTTCGTTATTATTATTCGTAATTAGTTAGGACTCAATAAGCCCGGGGTATAAATATGAGACCCCGGCAACCGGAAAACCATCTACCAAATCAAATACAACCAACCCGACTCCGTGCCTTGGCTCCGGCCACCCTTCGAGTCCGGTCGTGTCATCGATCTATCTGCGAGAGGATTCATCGACCCGTCGACCTCCGTGAAAGTACCGGCAACCTTGCACTATGTCTAGTATCGTCGGCGGATTTAGATTATTGCAAGAAGTCTTGTTCACGCTTAGTATCGTCGGGGTGATTTAAGCTATCGGGGGCAAGAGGGTTCTTTTGTCGATCATGAGCCATCCGGTGGGCTAAGATCCGGCGAGAGCTAGTTATCGGCTTCATTAGGCTTGGCACCCTAATGAATTCATTAAGTTACCCGAGTGGTGCATGATTCCTATTTGTTTATCTATTTATTTATTTATGTTTGCACACACTCTTTGCCCGATCTAGATTGATATAGCTCGGCTTTATCTTACGTTAGATCTAGATGTCGACAACAATACTTTCAATGTTTATCATTAAGCTTGTCATTAGATCTATACGTGCTATCATAGCCGAGCCTAGATCAATCTAGGTTGTCACGTGTTGCGGGTTCTTGCGGCGTTTAGTCATGAGTCGTGCGGCGGGCTAAGGTTTTACGCGTGTGAGTTTCTTCTTCATGGACCCGGATTCGCAACCTTGCCGAACACGATTATGTGTTTACTTGTATCTTTCATGTGTAAGTGTACCTATCGTTAGAGTCTAGTCGGCAAGCCGTATCATGCGCGTGGATTAGCTTGTTGCGGTGTATCATGCGGTGGATTCTTTGTTAGGGACGAAGAGGGTTTAGAACGGTTAAGTCGGCAAGCCGTATCGTGCGGTGGATTAGCTTGTTGCGAGTGTATCATCGCGGTGGATTGTTTGTTAGGATTGATCGGGATGAATCCCTAGCTTTGCTTTTAGATTAGGTTTGCATGTGCACTTTACTGGTCAAGATAAGCACCGAATAGCCCTCTCAGATTGCTCCTCTTTAGGTTTTCTTCTGTATAAATACGGGTGAACTCCTTCGGCCGAGTAGACATCCGGATCTCCTTTCTATCCTTCAAATTTTCTCCTCCTCTTCCAAGATCTAAGTCACCGGATGGCAAGTTCAAGCAACAAGCGCCGGCTGATTCGGCGGATCCGCCCTCGAAGAGCCACGCAACAAAGTAAGTGCGTCTTCGTATATCTCAATCCAATCTCATTTTGTACTTACTAATAATCGATCTTTCTTCTTGAAATCTTCAGCGACGAGGAAAACGCCCAACTCCGTCGTCGGTGGCGAGGGCACCTGAACCCTTTTCAAGGAGGAGAAGGAAAATCATGACATAACAATCAAGATACTAGAGGATGCGAGAGGAGGCCATGCATTGCCTTGGCGGGGAGAATGAAGCCCAAATGCGTCATAGCAATGGTGAGTTTTCGTTATGATGCTCCGTCTTCCTTTTCTTGTATTTTGAACACAACTCTCTCATTCAAATCCTTTTATGTTTTAGACTTGGCAACAAAGCTCCATCGCTGAAGGTTGCTCTTTGGCGGTGATCGGGGAGCTTGAAAGGGACGATCCTCGGGCCACGACTGCATCTAGAGGCTTCGGCAAGCCTATGGGTTTCGAAGACTATCTACAACATGGTTGTAGATTAGGGAGAAACTAGTCACTATGTAATGGACTTGTATTTCCTGCCTCGTTAATAAAGAATCGGTTTCCTTTCTTTCGCATACGTGATTTTGTTTTACGTTGAATTAAACTAAGCAATCTTAATGCCAAATCACCTTGCCGACCACCACTACCGATCAAGCCTTTAACCGAATAGATCTTATGAAAACCGTCAACTTTCTCGCCTCCTTTGAAGAAAATCTTAAATCGATTAACTTGTTAGGTAGTGGCATTGATGATAACGAAACATGCTCAAAGCGAGAGGAATCAAATCTCATGACTCTGTTTTTTCCATCTTGAACAATCAATGAGATTTTCTTCTATCCATACCTGGATTGCCCTTGTGTATTAATCCTCCGTTCTTGCAAATATGGATGAAATCCTTGTTTGAACAAAGCGGTTGAACCTTTCCCCGACGTCACTATTAACCAAATCTTCCAATAATGTAAGAAATCCGATTTCCAAAAACTTCGCAGACCTTCGTTCATTGTATCATTAAATGTGACTTGGCTTTCCCTTCTCCCAATAAACCAACCGGGGGTAAAATGTCGGTCGAGAGAAGGTGAATCGAAAAAGCCGGGTTCCGTGAAAACTTATTTTAATATACTCGCCAATCGGCTTCCTTTTCATTAAATACCGGTTTTATATGTCCAAACGCAATTGAGATTCTCATTGCAAATTTGTTCATCACCCTTTTCCTTTCTCATCGAGTATCTTCCATCAAGACCGATAATTTCCAATGGCGGTAAAGGAAAGGAGATTCTTTGAGGAATCAACGATTCGAGGGTCCTCCACCACCTACTCGCATTCGCTTGGGTAAGATTGGATCCTTCGTAGATCTAGTCATCTCTTATCTTGATGCATTCTAATCCTTCCACTTCTAGATCACCAATGCACCGGACTTCTTGTTTGGCACTCGGCGCATTCAAATCCCCATCGATCGGACTCTTCGATGATGATTCACCGGATGCGAGAGACTCTCAATCACCGCGCGTGAAGAGAGAGACGCCATCGTAGGGAGCTCCGGGCAGATCACGGATGTGACGGCTCCTTATGCCGCTGCGAGGCGTGAACGCCGTATGGCTTTGGAGGTCCATATTGGTGGTGCGTTCAAGACTCAACCTTTGTTTGTATGTTCTTTGTCATGGTGATCTCATTGTTTCTCATTTCATTTATCATCGTAAGCGTCCCGCGCCATCGGTGCCTCCGTGAAGCGGTGTCGGTTTGGTGCGGCGCTTGACATGCCGGTGAACCCACGGCCCCACACATCCGAGGAGATCGTTGATAAGATCAAGGATGCCATGAAGAAGAAGTGAAGAACGTGACCGGGATGGTGCCGAATAGTACCTAGGATCGGGACCAATGTAGGAACCTTTTGTGATGTATTCGGCGGTGTCTTTTGTAACAAACTTTTCGAATTCTGAATAAAGACTTCTCTGTCTCCATATTGATGCGTTTTTTTATATTTTTTGCACTAAAGGCGACATAACAAATTAATGCCGGCTGTTCTCCAAATCTATGGAGTATTTTTTTACGCTAAAGGCGATGATTTACACATCGGCTATCTCTTATGAATAGAACAAATTTTCTTTGCTCACAACTATTAAATCATACGTGTCGGCCAATCACATCGACAATAATCGATTCTTCAAAAGCCGACCACGAAATCTTTCCTCGAAATTACTATGAGAGCCGACTATCTCGATCGGTTCTTTGGTCTTTGTAGCGAAATCTTGCCGAGGGACCTTCTTCCCATTCTCTTCCCGAGAAACACTCCATGCCTTCATATTCCCGTAAGCGGCGGCAAGAGGTAGCTACAATGCTTACCGAATCATCGGCTTGCACTATCTCGGCGTCATCACCATTCCACTAGATGAGGACTTGATGCATGGTGGATGGAACGCATAGCGATTAGCATGGATCCAATCTCTCCCAAGTAATAAGTCAGTAGGACCCATTACTATCGACCACAAAGAAGGTAGTGATCAAAGTCTTGAGCCGATCATCAACTCAACGTGAATGGCTCCATGGGTACTGAAGGATTTCCGGCAAAGTCCCCGAGCACAATGTCTATCTTGAGCAAATCCTCCTTGGTCATCCCGGCTTCGAAAAGTTGTATACGGCATGATATTGATTGCAGCTCCCCATCGACGAACATATGAGTCGAGGTTTTCCATTAACATATCCCTTCAAGTAAAGAGGCTTTAAATGATTGTGCTTCCTAGGCCTATCAAACACGACTTGTCTTGATAGAGCCAACCTGTCCTAGGAGATCAATCATTTCTTTGTTGTCAAAATCAGAATAGGCCTCTTCATCCGAATAAGCATCTTGTTCCTCCGGATCATCGTAGCTTGCTCAAGAGGTGCCGCAAACTCTATTGAGATGTAGAAGACCATGTTAACATCTCGCGAGGCGCCCACTTGCCGAATACTCTACGCCGAATGAGGCTTCCCGAAGTTTCCTTCTTTGGGCACCACACTGCTCGCGTTCGGGCATTTGCTTCCTTGAGCTCCTTGTTCACGAGGCGTTGGACTCTTCTTTTACGGCTTTTCCTTAGACCGGGAGGGCACCACCGTCCCTTTTGCCACTGGTACTCCCGAGGAGAGTCTATGTCATCATCAGAATCCTCCACATCAGCCCAAGCTTGATCTCGCAATGCTTTTCCGACGTGAGGTGTATTGTTTTCATTTTTAAGCGCCGATCATCCTCCGGGAAGCGTGCCCCGGTCTTTCTTGGATGGGATGGGTTGACTCATGCCCGTCTGTACTGTGGTATTGCTCATCGTATTCGGGCAATTGTTCCTAGCGGGCAACTTCAAGCCTTCATTCGGCAATGCCTAAAGAAAGGACAGCCCCAATGAGACTCCTCTCGCTCCTTCATGTACTCTTCCCCGTTCTCGGTGGTACATCTCTTCTTCGTACCTCTCGCTGTTCTCTTGCAAGTCGCCGATCCCTGTAGCATTTGCTTCTCTTCTTTGTCTTTTGCCACTTGTTCAAGAATATACGAGATGTCACCCTTGGTTTGAGGTTTCTCCTTTCTCGTTCGGCTATTTGGAAACCGAACACGATCTTCCGCTGAGCTCAACACTAGACACTGCCGACTAGGGTCAATCGAACCACTTTGCTTTGCCCTCTCAGAAGTCAAGACTTTCATTGGGGCTTTGCCTTTAGGATCACCGCGTAAAACCATGCACTAATCGAAAGCAACCATGCCCGCGGGGAAGGGCTCCTTATCCACCTTCATGTTGTTGTTGAATTTGAGGAGACCCTGTTTGTATGGCCCTCTCGAATCTGCTGTTTAAAGATTCGACGGTCGGTGATGTTGTGAGTGATCATATCATGGAAGCCACAACATCTGCCGATCTTGACCCAAACGGGCGCTTCATAGAATGGTTTTCGGTAGCTTGATGCGTCCTTCCTCGACTAAAAACTCAAAGAGCTTCTCCGACTTGGAAACGTCGAAGTCATACGCCCCTTGAGTATCTTCATCCGGTATTTGGTTAACCGGGACGGGCTCCTTTCCCCAAGTAAATTCGGCAAACTGCTATATCTTCCCCGGCCATCATCATCATCTTCTTCCTCTTCCGGGAAGTGGTTATATGTCCGATAAGACACGCGTTGCCCCCCTTTCAAAAACGGGTATCTTTCTTGATGCTCGAACCGATTGGCCATGAGTGACAGCGCCTAGAGAGTTGTCCTAGGTCATCAAACTCCATGCCGGCTAGCCTCCCCGATGGTCGGATGCATTCCCCGAATGGCTACGATTACCGGCAATCGATGGTCCGGCAAGCTCAAAGAATACTTGAGAATTCTTTATCTCTTGAACTCGCGCCAAGAACTCTTGTGGTGTTTCATTGTATACGTGTCAACCCCATCAAGTCAATAAGCTCTTTCTCATTGGAACCGCATTTGTAGAAGTATGAATGAAACTTATCTTCCATTTCGGACAAAGGTTCCAATAGAATTGGCCAACAACGTGGCAAACCATGTGAAAGCCGGCCCCGTAAGGGATGATGGGAAGAAGCGAATCCTCCATGCTTCATCATTGGCAAGCTCTCCCAACTGAATCAGATACCGATTGATGTGTTCGGTAGTAGAAGTGTCATCTTGTCCGCAGAACTTGGTCAAGTTGGTTGGAGGCTTCAGTCTTGAAGGGAGCGCCACTCTGTTGTACCAATCAGGATATGGAGACTGATACACATAGGGCCGATTCTTGGGCTTGATCCCAAATTGGTGTTGCATCATATCGGCCATCCTCGCTAGGAGTATATCCATATTTGAGTTTTGCGGTCCATGAGATTGTCCTCGACCATCCGGTGGCCTATACCTGTGGATTTGGCATAGCATGAATTGTGGAGTAGTCAACGAACTCGTGTAACCTGGGGCCAAAGGGATTTCTCGCAACCCACCGGGGCTATTGGAGCTATTGAGTATGTGTTGTATCGGAGGATTCCTGTGTGCAAGCAACGCCGCTTCTCCATGTGTCTTGGCTCCCGGATCCCTCTGGTTTTTCTAGTGTCTTGTTTTCTCCTCCGCATTCTTGATTTGTAGCTCCTTTCTTTGGTGGTGGCTTAGGCGTATGTATGTATCTTGGCCCCGAAAGCTCACCAAGCCGAGCCTCAAAGTGTTGATCAAACTCGGGTCCAAAGCTAGCCTTCATGATGTCGCGAAAAGTGTTGAAGAACGCCGTGTTGTGATTGGTCATTGCACTCCCAACGCCGGCGGCCGACAATTTCCTCCATCCGACGGATTTCTTCAGGACTTGGTTCCTCATCTTCCTTTCTGCCCCTCTTCTTCATCGATACTTGCCGAAAGCATATCCTTTATCACGGGCATCAATATCTTTGGAAGATCCATCTTCCGGATGATTGTACCGCCCTTGTTCTTGGAGAAGCATGACATGCACTTTTTTGCGAGAAGGCTAAGCACATCTCTCTCACCGTGTGCTCGTGTCGGTGGAAGGTCATCCATCCGGAGCTGAATGACATTGTTCTTGTTGACTTCTTCCGGCATATTGTTTTGATCTTGAGTTGTCCCACCGGGCGTGCCAAAAAAGTGTGTAGGCACAAAAATCCTACTCCTTGCGCCAAGACACACCGACAAGCCGTAATAGCCGGGCTTTACTCTGCGAAAGTGTCTTGAATCCGATGGCGTGCCGATCAATTTGACTGTTAATTCACAAGGAGGTAAACGTGAGATCTCGGAACATGCCCGTAAGACCAAGACGATTTCGCATGTATGGCTCTAAGGCGGATGTAAAGACATATAGCTATGAGAGCTATCTCGTCAACGTATAATGAATGTATTCGGTAAGCATGTATAAAGATGTAAAGTATCAATAGTTGCCGAATGATCATGAAAACATGTTTGAACAAGTAAAATCGATCATCATGATATGACATCATAGAACTCTATTGCATGGATCGAATTAATTGATAACATGGAACAAAAAAAGGGTAACTCATAAATATAAACCTAATCTAAATGACACATGCATAGGTTTCATCCAACTAGTACGCCGCGACGTCTAGCCTTCCTAAACCCGTCAAGCTTAAACCCTTGCAAGCTAATCCACCGCATGATACCACTTGCTACAGATATAAACCACTTACCACAACTAGATCAATCCACCGCATGATATAATCTAACCATGATAAGTTAAAAGCACGCATACATCTAAATAGATCTATAAATACTCATTACTCGTTGAAGCGCCGTATGCATAGACCAAGAAAGTGCATATGCAAACCTAATCTAAAGCAAAGCCAGAGATTCATCCCGATTAGTCCTAACAAAGAATCCACCGCATGATACACCGCAACAAGCTAATCCACCGCATGATACGGCTTGCCGACTTAACCGTTCTAAACCCTCTTCGCCCTAACAAAGAATCCAACCGCATGATACACCGCAACAAGCTAATCCACCGCATGATACGGCTTGCCAAACTAGACTCTAACGATAGGTAGACTTACACATGAAAGATACAAGTAAACACATAATCGTGTTCGCAAGGTTGCCGTAATCCGTGGTCCATGAAGAAGAAACTCACACGTAAAACCTTAGCCTCGCCGCACGACTCATGACTAAACGCGCAAGAACCCAAGAACACGTGACAACCTAGATTGATCTAGGCTCGGCTATGACAGCACCGTATAGATCTAATGACAAGCTTAATGATAAACATTGAAAGTATTGATGACATCTAGATCTAACGTAAGATAAAGCCGAACTATATCAATCTAGATTGGGCAAAGAGTGTGTGCAAACATAAATAAATAAATAGATAATCAAATAAGAATCATGCACCACTCGGTAACTTAATGAATTCATTAGGGTGCCAAGCCTAATGAAGCCGATAACTAGCTCTCGGCCCGGATCTTAGCCCACCGGATGGCTCATGATCGACAAAAGAACCCTCTTGCCCCCTCGATAGCTTAAATCCGCCCGACGATACTAAGCGTGAACAAGACTTCTTGCAATAATCTAAATCACCGACGATACTAGACATGGTGCAAGGTTGCGGTATTTTATGGAGGTCGACTCAAATTCGATGAATCCTCTCGAGAGATCGGCGACATGGACTGGACTCGAAGGGTGGCGGAGCCAAGGCACGGAGCCAGTTGGTTGTATTTGATTTAGTAGATCGCGTTTTACGATTGCCGGGGGTCTTATATTTATACCACGGGCTTTGACCGATCTTAACTAATTACGAATAATAATGACAAAAAATATCTAGCTAAGATACATTGTCCTCCAAGTCTTCTGAGTCGCGGATTTGTACGCGTGACGTGGGCCCTCGTCCTCGGATATTCCTCTTGATGCTCCACGCTTTGCCGAACCAAATCTTGCCGAAGCTCCTTCTGGGACTCGGGCTCCCTAGCCGAATAACATCGCCTTCGAATGTCACAAAGATTCTTTGCTTGTCTTTTGCTAGCCCGAATGACTCTTTACCGAACCATCGTAATGTGCCGCCCATCTGTCATCCGGGCTCTACCAAATTTTGGTGTTAACAAGCGCATAAGGTTTACCGACTTAGGCGGTGGTCGCTCAAGTAGATTACATCTATGGTCGAGCATTTTTACGCCTTGCGAGGGACCCAGAGAGTGCAATCATAAGGGCATTGACCTTCATCGACTCAAGCCGGATACTTAATCCGTGACATCAATTATCCGATATTTCTACAATCCTACATTTTGGGTGTGTATGGATCACAATTTGGACCGAATATTGATCCCCGGCGATGATGATGATTAGTGTGTTTACTATGTTAATTATTTGTAAGGTTGTAGTTTAACCGGTTCCTAATTAATTTGTAATGTTCTTGTGCCCCATGTGGTCTCAAACGTTTTCTCGAGCCTTTCACACGCAAATGTGGAAGCAACCACGAAGTTTGAGATTTTTCGGAGTTGGTTTGGTACTTTTTCCGGTTTATTTGAATTTCTCGCGCGACGCCAGGTGTAATTATAGTTTGAGTGAGCATACCTTACCTAAAAGAGCCGGAATGTTGCTAGACTTTTCCACAGGATCTCATGTGCCCTAGGAGGCAAATCACCGTGGAGGTCCATAAAATTTTTTTGTGTTTCCATGGTGTAATTAGCCTTCTTGTCGCCGTTTAGCTCGAAGAAAATCATAGTAATTAAAATATTTATCAGAAAAACCTAAGATCTTGTGTGGGGTCATGTTTTGGGTGTATATGACTGCAAAAAAAAAAAATTCAAGCCATTTCCACCAAGGAGGATGACACATCCTTCACATAGGCACATGATCCCTACCATCGAACCGGGACTATACAAATTGTAGTTCTTGTGCTCCATGTGGTTCATATATTTGCGGTGTTGTAGTGGTCTCAAACTTTTTTCGAGCCTTTCACATGCAAATGGGGAAGCAACCACTAAGTTTGAGATTTTTGGAGTTGGTTTGGTACTTTCCCCGGTTTATTTGAATTTACTCGCACGACGCCACCGTGTAATTATAGTTTGAACTGAGCATACCCACTAAAAGAGCCGGAATGCTGCTAGACTTTTTCATAGGGTCTCATGTGCCCTAGGAGGCAAATCATCGTGGAGGTCCATGAAAATTTCTTATGTTTCCATGGTGTAATTAGCCTTCTTGTCGTCGGTTTAGCTCGAAGAAAATCATAGTAATTAAAAATATTTATCGAAAAACCTAAGATCTTGTGTGGGGTCATGTTTTGGGTGTACATGACCAAAAAAAAAAAAATTTAAGTCATTTCCACCAAGGAGGATTACACGTCCTTCACAGAGAGGCACATGATCCCTACCATCGAACTAGGACTATCTGATTTGTAGTTCTTGTGCTCCATGTGGTTCATATCTTTGCCGGTGTTGTAGTGGTCTCAAACTTTTTCTCGAGCCTTTCACATGCAAATGGGGAAGCAACCACAAAGTTTGAGATTTTTCGAGTTGGTTTGGTACTTTCCCCAATTTATTTGAATTTCTACACGACGCCACCATGTAATTATAGTTTGATCTCGAGCGTACACCTACCTAAAAAGAGCCTAATCTTTGCTAGACTTTTCCACGGGGTCTCACGTGCCCTAGGAGGCAAATCATCGTGGAGGTCCATGAAAATTTCTTGTGTTTCCATGGTGTAATTAGCCTTCTTATCGCCGATTTAGTTTGAAGAAAATCATAGTAATTAAAATATTTATCGGAAAAACCTAAGATCTTATGTGGGGTCATGTTTTGGGTGTACATGACTGCAAAAAAAATTCAAGCCATTTGCACCAAGGACGATTACACATCGTTCCGGAGGCACATGATCCGGTACCATCGAACTAGGACTATACAGTTGTAGTTCTTGTGCTCCATGTGGTTCATATGTTTTTTTAGGTGTTGTAGTGGTCTCAAACTTTTTTCTCGAGCCTTTCACATGCAAATGGGGAAGCAACCACCTAAGTTTGAGATTTTTCGGAGTTGGTTTGGTACTTTCCCCGCTTTATTTGAATTTCTCGCGCGGCACGCCACCGTGTAATTATAGTTTGAACCCGAGCATACCCACCGAAAAAGAGCGGAATCTTTGCTAGACTTTTCATTGAGGTCTCATGTGCCCTAGGAGGCAAATCTTTGTAGAGGTCCATGAAAATTTCTTGTGTTTCCATGGTCTAATTAGCCTTCTTGTCGTTAGTTTAGCTCAAGAAAATCATAGTAATTAATATATTTATCGGGGAAAACCTAAGATCTTGTGTGGGGTCATATTTTGGATGTACATGATGCAAAAAAAAAAAAAAAAAAGCCATTTCTATCTAGGAGGATTACACATCCGTCATAGAGGTACATGATCATCCATGAAGTGGCGGCATTTTTATATAGCACCGCGGTTAATGTAATAACCGCATGATGAATAGGATTGGGGTGAAATTTTCTAAATCTATCTCGAACCTCCCGCCATTTCGTTTCCCCAATCGCGCTGAAACCAAAGCCTTGACGATATATATATGTGAGTGGCTCAGAGCTTAAATTTTGGCAAGTCATTTGAACCCCCGTGCCATTCTCATTCCCCACCAAAGACCGAAAGAGCGGCCAGATTCGGCCGACGGAGCACCACCAACTCCAATATCGCCGTTCGTGCGTCCCCTACGCCGCGCGGGCCCGGTCTGCTCGTGCATCCCCCGGTCATTCCGGCTCCGGGCGGAATCGAGGCTTGACGGCGTTCCCTCCACCAAGCTCCTCCACTCGGCGTCCCCAATGTCGGCCGCGGCATTCTTCGCCCCTTCGGCCCCTTCCACGGTGAGAACTAATTATCCCTTTAGGTGTTCGAAGTTTTTTACCTATGAGAATGGGAACTAATTCGCGCCGGTGCCCTAGCCTCGCCTCGCCCGCTTGGTCCTCCTCCACTCCCGATGGAGGACCGCCGCCACACCTCTCTATCGTCCGCAAGCCCTCACGCCGTCTTCCTCTTCACCGCCCGACGTCATACCGTCCGGCGACCTTGTCCTCCTCGAATCCTCCGAGACAAGATAGGAGCGCCTTAAAGCTTGGTGAGTGAAGTCGCCGGTCACTTTGCCCTTGAGGTGTTCGTTGAAATGCCCGTGTGGATAATCAGAACTGTTATTTTCCTTTTATATTTAGATTTTGCTTTCAAAAGTTTCGGATCCTTAGTAACAAATGAGCTCTAAAACATTATGGCCATTTACGTATGATTGAAGACATACTAGTGCTCGAATTGTGATTGAAATTCATAGATTTTGCTTTCAAAAGCGATTCGGATCCTTAGTAACAAATGAGATTTAAAACATTATGGTCATTTACAAAGCATGATTGAAGACATACGATTGCTCGAATTGTGATTGAAATTCATGAGTTAGTGTTGTTCGAAATCCGGTTTGGATATTTTAAATATATGTGCGTGCTTCTTGTACAACATTTATGAATAACATAGCATTATCATCCTATTTTGGTTACATGTATAGGCAAGCATGGCGTGGTAACGTAGTGTTTGTTGGTCGCGTGCGTCGGGGATCTATCTAACCTAGGAAGATTGCTATGCTCAAGTCCTGTGCTACGCTAATAATTGTTCTGAGAAAATACAACACCGAAGGTGAAGCCATCATCGCCTACAATGGTGCAAACTAGCCAGCTCTACGGAGATTGAAGAGAAGCCACTCCACATACTTATGAAGATTGCGTAGAATTGCTACTTAATTGGTTTTGGAAAGATGTCATGCTTTTATTTATGTCTATGACTCTATGGTCATTGGTCTTCTTATTTTAGAAGTTGATGTAGGCTTAGTTTCTAGAACATTAGGTGGATTTTGTTGTATGTAACCATTAAATCCTCGTAATGTTTTGACGATATTAATGTATGATGATTTTTGGATTTAAAAGAGCTGAATTCCACTTTAATAAATTCAAAAATTTTAAACAAAAACGTTGGGTGGCATAGGCCCGGCGGTGAATGAGAAACAAACCGGTAGTGTAACTATACCAAACACTATCGGTTTGAATTACAAACCGTCATCGATATGAAACATCAGCATGTTTACTGCATTAACCAACCGATAGTCTCCACTCTAATAACTTATTTGTCGGGTTGAAATCACCGACAAGTGTTCACGTAAAGTTCACCGGCGGGTCCAAAGTAAACCGACATTGTTAGCTCTTCGATACACTGCCGGCACAATCTAACCCGATAGTGTTATCCCTCCTCGCCTGCCGGTTCGTTAAAGCCCCGGCCGGTGCTCTCAATATGAACTCTACCGACCGACTTCAACGGCATTGCTTGGATAAAAATGCTTTGTCCGTCGAACACCCGGCGGTGTTTGGTGGCCGGCAGGCGCTGCGGTTCGATATCAAACCCGGCAGTCTCTCCTCGAATCACCGCGCGTGTTTTGACCCGTAGTGTTTGAACCCCACATCACTACCGCTATGGTTCTCCGGTTCAGTTTTTTTGGTGAAGGGGGTTGGAGCCCGCATTGATGGACAATTCAGTAGTAGTGTATACAAGGTATAAATTCTAATTTCGTAGAGTTATCAAGTAAATATACTAATTTGATGTAGAGTTCGATTAAATATAATGCAGGTCTCAATCTCTACATGATGGGCACCAGGATCAGCTTGAGGCTAAACTCTTGCTTGTCCAAACGGGTTCAGCTTGCATCACCGCCAAAACCGAAAGTGAATCATTGCCAAAAATCCTAACCTGCAAAACACAATGAAATGATCAAATAAATAGTCAAGATTGCTGTCAAGCACCGAAGTCTTAATTAGAAGTTGTGAGAAAAAAAAAAAAAAAACCTTGGGAGTGGAAACTAACCAGAAAAAAAAAAAGAAAGTATTGACGTATTTGGAACATCAGGGCTACACAAGAGTCACTACTTCTGGCTAAAAAGTATAATATAAGGGATCTACAATATAATTAAGCTTCTCAGAGCAGCTGCTTCAAAACATTGAATTCCTATAATTTTTTCATAGCGATAACAAAGAACATGGAACTAGAAGTCATGGTGAGAATGGTTGATAGCTTAAGCATTTTGCCAAATAGAAAAGAAAGATCAGCAAAATCTATTTGAGCCTATAGCAACATATAGGATCAGTTTGTTTAAAGATTCAGAGTTGCAGTTGCAGTACATTTGTACTACACTTGTAATTGGATAGGCAATGACGCTGGTACAGAGAAAAAGATCCATAGAAGGATAATTCATTGCATAATAATGCAGTATAATTACCTGAGAATAAGTAAAAACCCCTATGTTGTGAAAGTTGGTACCCCTGTGTTGTGAAAGTTGAAGGCACCTTCTGACAATTCCATGATAAGAACATTAATTAAGGAGAATGTATGAAGCTCACATCCATAAAGATAAAATTGATCTTAGACCATTGGAACAGAGATCATAAATCCAAATTAGTATAACTTCCTTTTTTACAGGGCAGCTGTATATTAGTTTAACTAATCATTACAAAGGAACCCAACATTTAGTTAGCTAACTGATATTATAAACTCCGAAAACATATGGGACATACAGATTCTCACTAACTAAGACTGCGTGTAGTACTGTACAGGTTGCCAATTTGAGGTTCACTGACCACTTTTTTAAGAAGAGTTTTATAACTCGCTTATAAGAAAGCCGTTGGTGGAGCCCTAAGCAGAGCTACCCCTCGGTAGGACTAATCACTCAACTAAACCTCAAACGAATACACAAAGGTGCATGCAAACTGGAGCGCTCTTCTATTAATTCTCTCTCAATGCCCCTTTGGGGGTCAATTTATAGTCCGTAGACTATTACAATTTCGATTTTGTCCTCCTACTAACCCTAGATCCCAGCTTCCGCCCGGCGATCAAGGGCAATGCGGTCCTTTCACGCCTCGCGATCCCACCTACCCTCCTTGGGCTGCTTGATGTCGGTCGAAGTACACGCAAGACAGGCTAAAAAGACATTTGTCAGCGAGGTCATTTCGGCGCGACGGCGCATCGCTTTCGTCAGCATAGCGGGTCACGAGGATCTACGCCGTACTCGCTCTTTGGGCTTAAAGCACGAAAGATTCGGGGCATCTCTGACCAGCTGATGCGTCCGTCCTGCGAGACTCCCCGAGCGATCGCCATTGAGCGGGGGTCCCAGCATTTCAAGATGCTTAATCGAATGTTGGCGCATCGCTTCGCGTGTCCTCCCGCGACCGCCGTAAGCAAAAGTTCCCAAGATTCGGCCGTCTAGGCGAAAAGTTGTAACCTCCGCCGCCCGCCGCTGTTGTCTCTTACGAGCGGTGCTCGGGGGGACGGATGTTCCCCAGCCGCAATCCGGCCGAATGCTTCCGCCGCAAATGCGTGATCCAAGAAACTCCGCCTTAGGGCTTCACCCCACTTCATCCTTGGATCCGCGGCATGCTAGGACACGAAACTAAAAACATTCGGCCTTTGGGGCCGAATCCCGCCTCTCGAACCACCTTTAGTTCGGTTTCCCGGGCCGACCGTAGGGGGTGGGCAGCTTTCGGCCTCCCCCAACAAGTAGCCCCTCGAGACCAAGGGTGAGGTCCTTTCGTCCTCCCCTTGAATCGACCCTCGGCCCTTAAGAAACCCCTGAGGCGAATGCTTGGTGCACTTTTCTTTAGTGAGAGAAAGAGAGTTTTTTTTTTTCAAACTGGCGGAAGGCAAAACGATGCCGCCTCGGGTTTGCGAGCCCCAAGCGGCCGGATGGGGACGCGACCTCGAACCACGATGCGGTTTGACCTATATAAGGAGATTGGGGTCGGGGAGGTGATCTCCCCGGCTCATTTGCTCCTCTGGCGCTCCGGCTCTCTCCGCGCTCCCGAGCTCTTACGCTTTCGGCGATCTCACCTTTCGTAGCTTTCGAGCATTCGGCAGCGGCCGTCCCCTCAAGTAAGTTTCCTTTTTCTTCTTACTTTCTTTTCGGTTGAGTTGGGCCGTTTTTTTTTTATTTTAGGGTTTCGTCGTTTCTTTTTTTATTATTGTATTCTAGGTTTCGTTGATTTGGTAGAATGTCGGATCCGGTTGCCTCGGGATCCGGCTCTTAGATCAAAGAGCTCCGGATCTACCAGCGATTCGTCGAGTTCGGATTCGGCCCATTTGTTATCGTGACCAAGCTTTCGGCCGGTCAGATATTGATCCGCACCTATTCTCTAGTAAGCGAAAGGACTCGAATCTGTCAGTCCAGTTAGCCCCGGATCATGGATGAGGTTGTTGACATAGAAGGATCTCTGTTGGTGGAGAACTCTCGCCCGGGCTGAGCTAGACCTTCGGCCTGGTGAGCCCGAGGGCGTCTTTCGAGGGGCTGTAGAGGGTTGAAGGGCGGAGGCTACTCTCATGCCGAAGGTTCTAGGGGAGAATCCGGGGCCTCCGGCCCTCGTCGTGAGGTTTATTGGGCGGAACCTCACGCGCCGCGAAGATGTTACGAAAGTGACTATGTGCGCAAGGGTTTCATGGATCGGCAGACGAGGTTGTTGTGCCGAGCTCCAACGGGGAGAAGATACCGAATCCCAAGCCTGGTGAAGCGCTTCGTTTTCAAGGATTATTTTAAAAGGCGGCTTTTGTCTACCCCCGCGAGGATACATTCATTGGCAAATTGTCGTTGAGCGGTTTGGTCTGCGGTACCGCACCACTTGACGCCCGAATGCATTTACTCGCTTAGGGGCATTCGTGCGGGCCATGAAGATGATGGGAGCCCCTCTATGCGTTGAAACCTTCGTTCGGTTTTTATGCTCTACACAAGAAATCGAAGAAGATTCAGGATGTGAGGACTAACGAGCATTGCTTAAAATGATTTGGAGCTTACAACTTCATCCCGAAGGGAACATTCGCCTTGCTCCCACGCTCGTAACAAGTGGTCGGTGGACACGCGTTCTCGGTTTTATGCTCGTGTCGGGCCGCTAGAAATGAGCACGAAGCCTCCACATCCTGCCGATGAGCAAGGTTTTGAGAGCCGAATGGTCCCCCCTACGAGCAAAAATGCCATGCGTCTTTTCTTTGAAAATGCCGAGGGTGATCGCGGAAGCTACCATGGCGTTCCTTGCGACCTTAGGAAGGCAGAGCACTTGCGACTTGGTCGAGGAATGGATCGCTATGGGGGTTCGGCCCTTGAGCTCGAGGTGCGATTAGGTCATCGACCCTCCGAACTATAGCTATGAGACTAATCTAGTTGAAACTCTTTGTTCCGTCCACGTTTCCACTCAAAGAAAGTGTTCTTGGAATTCGCGGATCGACCGAAGCTAATGCTATTCTTGGAGCAAAGTGGGTAAACGCGAGTATGAGATGGCTCAAGAAATCATTGGGGAGAACGCCCGAATCAATAGGGCTCTCGACGCTATGGAAGTGCCTTACCCTCACCGGTGACTCGGCCGGCTAAGGCGGAAAGGGTTGCGCCGAAAAGGCGGCCTACCAAGGAAAATTTGCCGCCATGATTCGGCTCCTCTTGAGCGAATCAAGAGGCGAAAAAAACATCTCACCGGAGGAGGCCGAAAGAACCCAAGGATGTCGAGGTAGGTCGTGATCCGGCTAGGGTTCCCGGTCTTGTAAGGTCCTAGATGGCTAGAGGGGGGGTGAATAGCCTATAAAAATTTTCTACAAGCTCAACTAAACAAACCGGTTAGAATAAAAACCACGGCGTAAAAGCGGTTTGCACTAGCTCTAATGGTCAAGCAAGCCTTCTAGTGACAAGACTAAATAATACTATGATCTCTAGTCCACTCAAAGTCTATGTCACTACTCTAGCTAATGAGCAATCCTAATATGGTCCTTATGCTAGCAAGAACAACCTACACAAGCAAATGCTAGCTCTCTACTCAAAGTAAACTAGGAAGGTAAAAACAAAAGTGAGAGGCTTGTTATACCGATGTGTAGAGGATGTCAACCAATCACTTAGGGAAGATGAAAACCAATCAATCACTTTCGAAGGTGATGATCCACTCAAGAGACAATGAACAAGTCGATTTGTTCACCCGGGAGTTCGTTGTACAACCGACAACTACTCTCGGTTGTGCCGACCAACACAAGGGTGATGTTTGAGCTAGGCGGTGCCCTTGCTAGCCTCAACACACCACACACCAAGTGAGGTACCCAAAGCACGAGCAATGTATTCCTTGCAATTTGTCTTCCCGACGAGGAGTGCGTAATCCCCTCACAAACCAACCGGAGGTGGCCAAGAAACAATCACCTCTTCTTGCCAACAACTCCACCACTTCACCAAGCCGGCTAGGAGCGGTGCCTCCAAGAGTAACGGAAATCCACCGTCACAACACGATCCCCAAGTGCCTCTAGATGCAAGAACACAATGCAATGCACTTTGGATCTCTCTTCTCTCAAGAATGAAGCTCAAATCAAGAATGAGAGAGGAGGGAGGCTTGCTTGCTTGCTCAAATGTGTTAGGAGTGATTCAAATGACCAAGACAGAGAGCAAGAGGCAGCCAACCAAGTATATATAGCCCCCATCACGAAATATGGCGTTGGGCTAAAAATTTGAATTGCGGGTGCGGGGACGCACTCACGGAACCACCGGTGGGCAGGTGCGGTCCCGTGCATGCGCGTCGATCACAAACGACAAGCAACCTGGCCCACGACCAACGGCTGCCGAGCGTCCGGTGCATGCGTCCGGTGGAGTGCGTCCGGTGCATCGGCGGGACACCCCAAAACATGCTTGCGGAAATCACCACGGACCCGACCACCGGAGCCCTTGCCGGTGCGTGCGTCCGGTGCCACTGTCAGCGTCGGTGCGGCGTCCGGTGTTCGTTTTCAGCATGTTTTTCGTTTCGTTGTCGCCCTTTCTTCGCCTTTGCTCCAAACCGACTTCCGCCACTTGTTTCTTGTTGCCGACCGTCGAAGAACACCTCGACACCATGTGTTAGCATTTTTGAAACCATTTTCGACAAGTGCGGAGTTAGCTCTTTAGGTTAGAATGCATGCATATGAATTTTGAACCTAAAGGCACGTGAGGATCGATATGTATGAAAGTTTTCCCCTCTTTATAGTACGGCTTATCGATCCTATAACCATCCACACCCTCTATGGTGTCTTGGATGTGAAACCAAAAGCCCTATGGTTATACCTTTGCCTTGGGACTTTTGATCTCGAAACATCACCGGGTTGCATGCTTGATCATCCTTTGGATCGCCTCGATCCCTCAACCATGACCACCATGCACCAACTCGACACGACCAATCTCCATACATGTCAAACACTTAGCAATGAGAGATTAGTCCTTAGGTGTCACTAATTATCCAAAACCAAACTAGAGATCTTCAATCTCCCCTTTTTTTGGTAATTGGTGACAACCCGCATAAAGGTTTTATGATTAATGTTTTTGAACATACAACGGTTGTCCAAGCATTTTGCTTACAATCATAGGATTGGACAAACATCATAGTTAGGTTTTGGTAGCATGAGCTCCCCCTACATGTATGCCACGAGTTTGGAACGAAGCATTGCATACATGTATGAATATTGAAATTGAGGGTGAGCTATGTTACCAAAATGATGCTTTAAGGTGAAAGAAATGGACCTTTGAAGCGTGATACCAATCTGAGTTGCGCCATTTTCACCATACAAGCATCAAGGTAACTAGATTTTCATCAAAACTCAAAGTACCATGTGAGATCATATTATAAGCAAGGTACTTGAATTAAGAGCGGAATTTTGAAAATCTAGCTATCTCCTATGCATGCTAGTCATTCAACCACTTGTAAAACCACTTGAGAAACATTGAACTAGCATACACCACACAAGCATGTATATATGGAATTTAAATACATGTGCAATGAGCAACTCATATGTTAGTGCACAAACAAATGCAACAAATTGTTTATGAGCTTGCTCCCCTACTTGTGTGATCCACTTGAAAGATTTCTTCAAAAACATGTGGAATTTTTAAATTTTCAAAACCTTTCATGCACTAATCTCTCCCCTTTTGTCGACAATTTCCACAAAAGGTATGACCGAAGTTGTGTATGGAGGAAAGAATAGTGCTCAAATTTGGTCAAATTTGGATCACTTGTCAAACATATATTTCGGTTTGAACCAAAGACAAGCTTCTTCACACCTCATGACAAGGGTTATCTTGCCTATGTTGAAGCATATGTGTGAAAAGATAGCCAAATTCAACACTTGAGATTGCAAGCCCATAAACATGTCATATGTCATCACTAGATCAAACAATCATAAAGAGCAATAGTGATAGCATACATACATTGAAATCCTTTTTATTTTCCATGAATGCTTCCTAAGGCACAAGTTATATGGCTATATGTTCTAACAAGTCCTTAGTTATCATGAATGCCATGCCAAACAATGATACCTTTGCTTTGCTTGATGAAGGGGCATGTCATGATAGTGAGGTGCATTCAACTCATATTTGAGAAGTCAAGGATGTTCAACTCATTTCTTAGCTTGCAAAACCTCTTCTCATCTAGTGGCTTTGTAAAGATATCGGCCAATTGATCTTCGGTGCCAATAGGTTGGATAGCAATGTCACCCTTTTGTTGGTGATCTCTTATGAAGTGATGCCTTATGTCAATGTGCTTGGTTCTTGTATGTTGAACCGGGTTTTGTGTCATCTTGCAAGCACTCTCATTGTCACAATATAAAGGCACATGATGGAAATCAAATCCATAATCCTTCAAAGTTGATCTCATCCATAGCAATTGTGCACAACAACTACCGGCACTAATGTATTCCGGCCTCGGGCGGTTGAAAGTGTCACACCGGTTTTGCTTCTTTGAGGACCAAGACACAAGAGATCTTCCAAGGAATTGACAAGTGCCACTTGTGCTTCTTCTATCAACCTTGCATCCCCCATAGTCGAGTCAGAATATCCAATAAGCTCAAAGTTTGACCCCTTGGGATACCATAGCCCAACATTTTTGTGTGTGCTTCAAATACCTCAATATCCTCTTTGATGCGGTGAGATGACTCTCTCTAGGTGAGGATTGAAATCTTGCACACTTGCCCACACTAAACATCACATCGGGCCTAGAAGCGGTCACATAGAGTAAGCTTCCAATCAATGACCTATAATACCTTTGATCAACCATATTGCCACTTTCATCATTGTCCAATGATCCATTGGTACCCATTGGTGTATTGATGCCCTTGGCATCTTGCAATCAAACCTCTTGACCATGTCTCTAATGTATTTCCCTTGACTAATGAAGGTGCCATTTTCATTTTGCTTGATTTGGAGACCAAGGAAGTATGTTAGCTCTCCAAGCATAGACATTTCAAACTCTTTTGCCATCATCTTTGCAAACTCTTCACAATATTCTTGATTTGTTGAGCCAAATATGATATCATCAACATATATTTGCATGACAAACAAATCATTGCCAATCTTCTTGGTGAAGAGAGTAGTGTCAACTTTGCCCATCTTGAATCCCTTCTTGAGCAAGAAGTCTCTCAACCTCTCATACCATGCTCTAGGTGCTTGCTTCAACCCATACAATGCCTTGTTCAACTTGTACACATGGTTGGGACGATGATAATCTTCAAAACCCAGGGCGGTTGCTCAACATACACTAGCTCATTGATGAAGCCATTGAGAAAAGCACTTTTGACATCCATTTGATAGAGTTTGATGTTGTGGGCACATGCATAGGCTAATAGAATTCTAATTGCCTCTAATCTTGCAGTAGGAGCATATGTTTCACCAAAGTCAAGACCCTCTACTTGAGTGTAACCTTGTGCAACTAGTCTTGCTTTGTTTCTCACAACAATGCCATCTTCATCTTGCTTGTTCTTGAAAACCCATTTGGTTCCAATGACATTGTAATCTTTTGGTCTCTCTACCAATTCCCAAACCTTGTTTCTATCAAAGTTGTTGAGCTCCTCTTGCATTGCAATGACCCATTCCTCATCCTTCAAAGCATCATCAACCTTTTAGGGCTCTTCTTGTGACACAAATGCAAAGTGTTCACAAAATGCCGCTAGCCTTCCTCTTGTTTGCACTCCACTTGCAATATCACCAACAATTTGATCAATTGGGTGGTCTCTAGCAACACTTGAGCTTTGGAGTATTGGAGCTTGATTGCTTGTGCTTGGTTGATCACTAGAAGTCTCTTGAGTAGCTTGTTGTTGATCTTGTTCTTGAGCACCACCAACTTGAGTTGTTTGCATATCATTCTTGTCATCATCAACTTGAGTTGGCCTAATATCACCAATGTCCATACCTCTCATGGCATTTACCAATTGAGTTCCACTAACATCATCAAGGTTCTCATCTTCATCTTGGGACCCATTGGTTTCATCAAACTCAACATCATGGACTTCTTCTAGCACTCCACTTGAGTTGTTCCACACTCTATATGCCTTGCTTGTGGTGGAATAACCAAGTAAGAATCCTTCATCACACCTCTTGTCAAACTTGCCAAGTCTTGCACCCTTCTTCAATATGTAGCATTTGCACCCAAATACTCTAAAGTATGCAATGGTTGGCTTTCTTCCATTCAATAGCTCATAAGGTGTCTTGTTCATTATGGGATGGCAATACAATCTATTGATGTAGTGGCAGATTGCTTCGACCCAAAATGATTGACTCACATTGTACTCACTAAGCATTGATCTTGCCATCTCAATGAGAGTCCTATTCTTCCTCTCAACTAGGCCATTTGATTGTGGTGTGTACTTGGCCGAAAGTTGATGCATGATTCCATAATCATCACATAGCTCATCAACTCTTGTGTTCTTGAACTCACTTCCATTGTCACTTCTCACTTTCTTCACTATGATATCAAACTCATTGTGCACCCTCTTGAGAAATGTCTTGAACAATGAATACACATCACTCTTGTCATTGAGAAAGAACACCCAAGTGAATCTTGTATAATCATCCACAATCACAAATCCATACTTGTTGCCACCAATGCTTGTATATGTGGTTGGGCCAAACAAATCAATATGGATCAAGTCAAATGCCTTGCATGTACTCATGAAACTCTTCTTTGGATGAGTGTTTGCAACTTGCTTGCCGGCTTGACATGCACTACACAACTTGTCCTTCTCAAAGTGTACATCCTTCAAGCCCCTTACTAGATCATGTGTCACTAACTTGTTGAGTTGCTTCATGCCAACATGACCAAGCCTTCTATGCCATAGCCAACCCATGCTAGATTGAGAGATCAAGCATGTACTAATTTGTGTCTCACTAGCACCAAAGTCCACAAGGTAGAGGTTGTCAAATCTTATTCCCTTGAAGATCAAGCTTGAATCTTTGGTGCTCACAATCTCAACATTATCTTCACCAAAGATGCACTTGTAACCAAGATCACATATTTGTGCCACCAAAAGTAAATTATACTTCAAGATATCAACTAGTGCCACATTTGATAGTGTCAAGTCATTGGTTATTGCAACCTTGCCTACACCTTGAATCTTGCCACTTTTGCTATCACCAAATGTAATAGGCTTGCCATTCTCTTGAGTTGAATCAATAATATTGAACTTCCTTGCATCACCGGTCATGTGTTGAGTGCACCCACTATCAAGAATCAATGGTTGCCCCCAATCTTGTAATTCACCTACAAAGAAATCAATAATATTTAGGTACCCATTTTCCTTTGGGTCCTTGGAGGTTAGCAACCAAAGCCTTTGGTACCCAAATTGCCTTCTTCTTTGGGCCAACAATGGGTGTACCAATGAACCTTGCCTTGACACCCTTCTCACCCTTGGTAAGTAAATAACAAGAATCAAAATGTATGGAATGCACTTTGTTTGAATTCTTGTTCATGTTCATTTTAGCACATTTATGCTCTTGATGCCCAACTTGCTTGCATCTATGGCAATAGGTACCATTGCTCTTCACAAAGCTAGGCTTGGGAGTAGCAAAGGCCTTTTTACCTTTCTTGGGGATATAGCCTAAGCCTTCCTTGTTAAGGGAAAACCGTTGGCTACCCAAGCACTTTAGCAATTTGGCATCCCCACCATATGCCTTACCCAAGGCGTGGGTGAGCTCATCCACCTCTCTTTTGAGAGTCTCATTCTCAACCACTAATGATGAATCTAAAATTACTTCATCATTCTTAGTAGAGGTAGAGTGGGTTGATGTGGATGTGGAAGGAATGCATGGAGCATCAATAAAATCGAACACAAAAGGTTCAACTATGATATCACATGTTGTTCCAACATCCTTCTTAATGTTTAAGCAAGCTTTATCATTCTTCTCTAAGAGCAAGGCATGGGCTTTTTGGAGCCTTGTATGAGCTAGCTCAAGTTCCCCATGGTCTTCCTTTAGACCCTCATGGGTGGCCTCTAGCTCACTAAAGTTTTGCTCAAGAGATTTTTTACACTCTTTTGCAAAGCTCTACATTCCTTGTCCTTAGACTTAAGCATGATATGAGTTTGCTTAAGCATCTCTAGAAGATCATCTCTAGTGGGTTCATAGTTTTCATCATCATCATCACTATCATCATATTTTACTTCTTCATCATTTAGTTCTTCATGCTCATGCAATGATACCTTAGTGGCCTTAGCCATGAAGCATGATGGTGATGAGCCAAGAGAGATGACTTCTTGTGTTGGCCAATTGCACTCATGGCCTTGGGCTTGTCTTCCTCTTCATCGGAGGAACCATCACTATCCCAAGAACAAACAAAAGCACCATCATTTGCCTTCTTGAATGTCATGGTCTTGCTCTTCTTGTTTGTCTTGCCACTCTTGTATGCCTTCATCTTCTCTTTTTCTTTCTTGATTGGGCAATCGGTAAGGATGTGATATGGGCTATCACACTCAAAACACTTTCTTGGCTCTTCATTTTTCTTGGATGAATCATTTCTTCTTCTTGAGCCTTGCCCCATTCTCTTGTTCTTCAAGACTTTGCTAAAGTTCCTCACAAACATAGCAAACTCTTGATCAATCTCATCAAGGTCAATGTCCTCCTCCACTTCTTCTTGAGCCTTGGACTTGCCCTTAGCCTTGGAGGTGGTGGTGGCGGCCTTGAATGCCACAACCTTCTTGCTCTTGTCATCTTCCTTCTCCACTTCATCTTCCATCCCATCAACTTGCTCATCGGTTAGCACTTCACCGAGCAAGTCACTAGGTGTCATGGTGTCTAATGCACCTCTAAAGAGAATCTTCCTCAACATGGCAAATCTCTTGGGCAAGCACATTAAGAATTTGTGCCCAAAGTCACGATCTAGGGTCTTCACACCCAATGCCTTGAGATCATTCACAATTACTTGGAGCCTATGGAATGTGTCCGGTATGCTCTCATCTTTCTTCATCTTGAAATTCTCAAATTCACTTTTGAGAACATACAACTTGGCACTCTTCACCATCTTGGTGCCCTCATAGGTCTCACCTAGCTTCTCCCATACTTCACTTGCTCTATCAAGATCCTTGATTCCTTCAAACACCTTGACATCCATGCCATTGTACAATGTGTTCAATGCCATGGTGTTGCATTGCTTGTTGGCCTTGTCGGTGGGAGAGAGGTTGGTTGGATCAAGGATGACATAATCCTTCTCGGTCACATCCCATACTTGGTCATTGATTGATCCCAAGTACATTCTCATGGTTCTCTTCCAATAATCAAAATTCTTAACCCCACCAAAGAACGGAGGCTTTCCCCCAACATGGTTGAACACAACATGAGCCATACTATCACACCAAGGTTGTTAAGCCTTCAAATACGGTGACCACGGCTCTGATACCACTTGTAAGGTCCTAGATGGCTAGAGGGGGGGTGAATAGCCTATAAAAATTTTCTACAAGCTCAACTAAACAAACCGGTTAGAATAAAACACGGCGTAAAGCGGTTTGCACTAGCTCTAATGGTCAAGCAAGCCTTCTAGTGATAAGACTAAATAATACTATGATCTCTAGTCCACTCAAAGTCTATGTCACTACTCTAGCTAATGAGCAATCCTAATATGGTCCTTATGCTAGCAAGAACAACCTACACAAGCAAATGCTAGCTCTCTACTCAAAGTAAACTAGGAAGGTAAAAACAAAAGTGAGAGGCTTGTTATACCGATGTGTAGAGGATGTCAACCAATCACCAGGGAAGATGAAAACCAATCAATCACTTTCGAAGGTGATGATCCACTCAAGAGACAATGAACAAGTCGATTTGTTCACCGGGAGTTCGTTGTACACCGACAACTACTCTCGGTTGTGCCGACCAACACAAGGGTGATGTTTGAGCTAGGGCGGTGCCCTTGCTAGCCTCAACACACCACACACCAAGTGAGGTACCCAAAGCACGAGCAATGTATTCCTTGCACTTTGTCTTCCCAACGAGGAGTGCGTAATCCCCTCACAAACCAACCGGAGGTGGCCAAGAAACAATCACCTCTTCTTGCCAACAACTCCACCACTTCACCAAGCCGGCTAGGAGCGGTGCCTCCAAGAGTAACGGAAATCCGTCGTCACAACACGATCCCCAAGTGCCTCTACATGCAAGAACACAATGCAATGCACTTTGGATCTCTCTTCTCTCAAGAATGAAGCTCAAATCAAGAATGAGAGAGGAGGGAGGCTTGCTTGCTTGCTCAAAGGTGTTAGGAGTGATTCAAATGACCAAGAGAGAGCAAGAGGCAGCCAACCAAGTATATATAGCCCCCCATCACGAAATATGGCCGTTGGGCTAAAAAATTTGAATGCTTGGCGGGTGCCGGGGCGCACTCACGGAACCACCGGTGGGTCGGTGCGGGGGTCCGTGCATGCGTCGTCGATCTAAGCGACAAGCAACACGCCCCTGACCCAGGCTACTTCGAGCGTCCGGTGCATGCGTCCGGTGGGTGCGTCCGGTGCATCGGCGGGACACCCCAAAACATGCTTCTTGGAAATCACCAATTCAGGACCCGACCCGGAGGAGCCCGGTGGCGCGGCGCGTCCGGTGCCCATCCGGCGTCCGGTGCGGCGTCCGGTGCTTTTTTCAAAGCATGTTTTTCGTTTTCGTTGTCGCCCCTTTCTTCGCCTTTGCTCCAAACCGACTTCGCCACTTGTTTCTTGTTGCCGACACGTCGAAGAACACCTCGACACCATGTGTTAGCATTTTGAAACCATTTTCGACAAGTGCGGAGTTAGCTCTTTAGGTTAGAATGCATGCATATGAATTTTGAACCTAAAGGCACGTGAGGATCGATATATGCGAAAGTTTTCCCCTCTTTATAGTACGGCTTATCGATCCTATAACCATCCACACCCTCTATGGTGTCTTGGATGTGAAACCAAAAGCCCTATGGTTATACCTTTGCCTTGGGACTTTTGATCTCCGAAACATCACCGGGTTGCATGCTTGATCATCCTTTGGATCGCCTCGATCCCTCAACCATGACCACCATGCACCAACTCCGGCACGACCAATCTCCATACATGTCAAACACTTAGCAATGAGAGATTAGTCCTTAGGTGTCACTAATTATCCAAAACCAAACTAGAGATCTTGAGGTCTACGTAGCCGAAAGGTTACATTCGGCCGTACTCGCTTTGTTTGGCATTGTTACTTCGCCTCGGTATATTGCCTTGTCTTCTCTAGGGTTTTCGGCTTTGCTTTTTCGGTGATTCGCTTAGTTGGCTTTTGACAGCCGATCTTGGTTTGTCTTTGTTGTTGTTAATGTTCATTCGTCTTTGTCTCTGCGAGGTCATCTCTAGTGATTCGGAAGATATGGCGGTAAAGGCTGTGAAAGACCCCTCGCTACCTTGAAGGACGTCGGAGATTCGATCTCGTCCGGTCCCAACTTTGTCGCGCTCAAGCGACCATGTGATCTTTGCCGCGGCTATGAATCTTTGTGGCTCGGAAGAAAACGCAGTCGAGCAAGGAGGCTGCTCGGCCGACCACTGCCCTTCCGTCGTCGACGCCCAAGGCTGCCCGGGTAAGTCTCGGTTCTACCGGGGAGTTCGTCAAGACTTCGGTGTTTTTCAAGGATTGCCTTTTTGGCCGGCTCACTCTCCCTCGGAAGTCATTCAAGCAACTTTAGGGAGGCCGTTGTGTATTCGGGATTAGCTCCCTCGAGAAGATGAGTCCATGCCGAGAGAAGACTTACAAGCTTGCATGTTATCTAGGAGCGCATTCGGACGCTTCGGTTGGTGGCCGGAGTTGACCCGCTAGAGTCTACCACATCTCCTCGGAGGGAGGGGTCGATTCAACACCGATTGCTCCACCTCCTTCAGCCCCAGACTGAGAAAGGAGCTGCTAAAGACGAACGCGGCGGCTCTTTGATGCGCTGAACTTCTATGCCACGGGGGTAAATTTCGAGTTTCGATTTACGTATTTACGAATGCAAGTTTCAGTGCTACTTACTATTTCATTACCTTTTTTTGGTTTTCTTTTTGTAGTCTATGCTCGTTGCCCGAACCCTAGAGAAGAAGTTCGAGGGTCAGGCAGCAAGGCCCTTTAGGCCGAAAAAGGCCAAGACGAAAAACCGCCAAGGACCTCGAAGACGGCCGGTTCGTAGAGAAGGCTTAAAACCCGAAACCAGGCCGAAAAAGGCCGAGAAACCGGCGGAGAGCTGGAGGTAAGGTCAAGGACCTGGAGGCGGAGTCGAAACCGAAAGGAAGCACAACCGGTTCGGTTTCGCTTGCCGTGGGAGCATGAGACGAAGGCGGCATTTCGGCCCTACGGCTGCCGGCGGCCTCCTTCGCGACGAGTCCGTTCCGCCGCAGGGGCTCGGCCATAGGGGAGAGGCTCACCGGCTTGTACCAGGAGATCGCGCCGATGACCAGTGGAGACCGGAAGAGAGCTACGCTCTTTGGAGACCCTCGGGCATTCGGCAAGACCCTCCACGAGCTGGGATGTCCTCACATTGAGGCCGCTGAACCGGACTTTAAGATCGAGGGGGTCTCCATCGGGCGTACTCCTGCCCGGCCCCTTTCGGCGGCCGGCAAGTTTTATGAAGGCTACTGGCTAAAGGGCGGGAAGGACCTTGCCATGTTTCGTGCGACCGAATCCAGGGCTTCCGGTTAGTTCGAGTCTTTCTAACCTTAGTCATTTTATGCTTTTTACGATTCAACCTTTTATGTTAATGACGCGCTTGGTCGGTCACGCGAGGATACACGGGAGAAGGAGGAGATTCATGCCAAGGTCAACGCCTTACCGTCACGGAGCGAGGCGTCCAAAGTCCCGGCAGCGAATCGCGGACCCCTCCAACGCTGGAACTCCTCTAGCCCGGCCGAATGCCGAGGGCGAAGAGAATAGGGTAGAGGATGTTTAAGGATTTTACGATTCGGCCATGCCGGGCTTGCGTGTTGTAATGATACATGATTAAATTGTTGTTAAATCTTTTTGGCGGGTTCGAGGAGGGACCTTTGATTTTATGGAAGATGCTCCTTTAAAAAGTTGAAGCGTAACGGAGTTCGGCGTGGCGGGACCTCTTGGCTTAGATTTCGTGAAAGGTTTTCGACCGAATGGGTGATTTCTTTTTCGTCACGCCCGGCGAAAGGTTATTTGTAGTGGGCAGCGTATGCTTGATTTCTGGAGTACTTTTGTCCCTTACGTTGGGCAACGAAACTTAGTTCGCGGCGTTTTGCTCGAGCCAAAAATAGAGGTGGAGGACTAAAGCGTTGTACTTTCTCCTCCTAGGTACCCGATATTGTTACGTTAGGGACCTTGGACCGGCCCGAGTGTGGGAATATTGTTTCGTGCATTCTTGTGCTAAATGTATGATGTTTAGTTTCTCGC
This sequence comes from Hyparrhenia diplandra, assembly GCA_015847255.1. Classification (NCBI taxonomy): domain Eukaryota; kingdom Viridiplantae; phylum Streptophyta; class Magnoliopsida; order Poales; family Poaceae; genus Hyparrhenia; species Hyparrhenia diplandra. Next base: position 941,570 of record JADLZK010011792.1, read on the forward strand.
AAATGATTGTTCTTATGTTTAAGAAACCCCCCCCCTTTTTGCAGGAGCGAAAGTCATGAAATGTGCGAATGCTTATTTGTCTATTTGACTTAGATCTTTTTACAATTTGGGTCTTGCCCTTGCTCTTTGAATTCTTTAAGTGGACCTGGCCTACCTTGTGGCGAGTGCTGCCCATTTGCACATTTGGACATCTTGGAACCATGACTTTTCCCACGGGTTCCCGGCTAGGCCGGTAGATGCGGCCGAGGAGTAAGCATCAGGAGCCGGGCGTTTGGGATCGGATCGTGACTTGACATTGTTGCGTGGTAAGGCTTGGCCGAATATGCCATGTTTCATGTTTCATCTTCCGACCTTCTTATACACTCGGCGGCAGCCGGCATTGCCCTCGGCATGCCGATGGGGGTGACTTTCGTGCAATGGAGAATCTTTGTTCGGGTTTCACGAGCATTGGCGCTTCAAATTTCGATGTTCGGCGGGGTGAGGCGATCTTTCATTTGAAACCCGGATATTGTCGACCACCTTGAGTAATTATTGATGTGTGCGAGTTGGTCGATGTGCTTCCCTACGCAACTCTTTCGGGGCTAGACCTTGGGGTTGCCCTCGTGGTAGGATTGTCTTTCGACAAGCTCTTTCATGACAGTAGCTTGTGGGCATCTTTGTCGAGCCGCTCAATATTCAACCCTCTCTTCCTTTGGCCGAATGCTGCTTACTCTCCCCGATTCCTCTCAATCCTAACGAGCCTATGCTCTTCTTGGGCTGTGACCCTCTTGCATTGTTCTTGGTGGCTACCTAAGGATGTTCCCTCTCGCAGCTTATGGCTGCTTTTCGAGGTTTGTGGCCCTTGGGTCTGTTTTTATAGAGGTTTTGGTTGTCCTTATGGTATCTTGGGCCTTTATTGTCTCGATTGTCCGAGGACATGGCTTTAGGACATGCGTTTTTGATCGCCCTTCATTAAATGTATGCACCTACTTTAGTCCTTTTCGGACTTTTAATGGCATTTTTGCCCTAGTGCATTCCTTTGATGTCTTGGCGGTGCTTTAATAGCCAAAGCTACGCGTTTTTTGCGGGTTTTAGCCGCCTATGCTCCGATTTTTTGACTCTTTGGTCAATTTCGGATGATCAGGGCTTGTTAGCCTCGGTTGTGATTTTTGGAAGTTGTCACTTTCGGACTTCCTCGACTTTCGGTCCTTTTTCGACCTTAGTCTTTTGGCTTTTATGCCTTGGTTTGCTCGATCTCTTCGGCATATACCCTTTTCGGGCATGATGCGCCCGAATATATCAAGTGTGACTTAGTCATCTCTTGTTTTTCGGCTTTTCTCTTTCGTCTTGGCGCCATGCTTGGGGAAAAGGAACCTTTATAGGGGTTCCACGACTGAATGTTTCAGGTTGCCTCGTTAAAAAACCTCACACCCTCGAAAGGGCTTCCCTCGTGAGGAAAAAAAAAGCGCCAACCCTCAGTAGTTTTATTTACCTTACTTATTACAAACCATGATAAAAGAAAAGAAAATTACAACTCGACTCGAGGAGCATTCGTCACGCGTAGAACCTACGGAGATTGTCCGCGTTCCATGTGTGAGTGGTTTCGTCGCCTTCTTACGTCTTGAGCGAAACACCGGGCTTGACCATGCTTTACTACTGACGAAAGGTCCGTACCATTGGGATTGCGGCTTGCCACGCTTATCGGCGTGCGAATCAAGATAGGTCGCGGGTAGATGTTCTTGCGCTAGATACTTTCTTGTCTCACTAGCTTTGCGTCTCCTTTGTGGTAGTTGTCGAGATGTTTCGCGCACTTTTGCAACTTTCGGAATTCAGATGTGTCGGCATCTACAAATCTTTGTATTTCGGTTACATCAGCTATTTGTGTACAAAATGAACCGAGCCCGAGCTCTTCGGCGTTATGGCTTCTTCCCGTAGAGTAAGCGTTTAAAGCGGGTGAATCCGGTTGCTTTCGGGACTTGGAGATGTTGTGGCCCCAAACCGCAACCGGTCATTTCATTTGGCCACTTTCCTTTGCTTGCTTCCCATAGAGACTTAGAGGCGGTGAGAAGATTAGACCATTGGCCTTTTCAACAGCCCCATTGCTTTGTGGGTGATAAAGCGATGCGAAAGTCACTTTGATCGAGAGCACCTCACAAAAGTACCAAAAACTCAATTGAGTCAAAATGCTTGCCATTGTCCACCATTATGTAGGGCCGGAACCCAAAGCGACGGACTATCTATTGCCATACGAAACCGATCAAAGTTCTTTGAGGTGATTACGGCTAGAGGCCTTGCTTCGATCCACTTGGTGAAATACTTTCGAGTGCCACGGTGCGCGAATCTCACATTGCCCGGGAGCTGTTGGTAACGGCCCTACTATGTCTACCCCGGCGTTGAAGAGGCCAAGTAGGCACTATCGACCTGGTTGGGTTGGGACGGTGCGTTTTGCTTCTTGGCGAACATTTGGCGGCTTTTTGCATGTCTTCACCGGTTGCTTTGCATCTTCATTCTGCCGATGGCCAGTAGAAACCTTGTCTCATTGCTCTATGGGCAATTTCGTGAGGTCCCCTATGAGCTCCGCACATTCCTCCATGAATTTCGTCTAGGAGCTTTTGTCCTTCTTCTATGCTGATGCACTTGAGCTTTGGCGCTACGATGCCATCTTTGTACAGCTCGCCTCTTATGATGGAGTAGTGTTTGGTTCGTGACTCCATTCGCTGCTGTTCATGCTTGGACTCCGGCTCAAATGTTCCAGTCAGGAATGCGAATATCGGGCTCCTCCTGTCCTGACTTGCGATGGCATGAATAGCCCTTGGTACCTCTTCTTCTTCTCCACGATTGCTTTGGCGAAAGTTGTTGGAAGAATACATCCGGAGGGGTCGGAATGCCGAAGCACGGCTGCTTTTGCTAGCTCATCGGCTTCCCTGTTTTTCACTGCATGGTATGTACTTTATTGAGAACCCCGAGAAATGCTTCTCCATTGCTCTTACTGCTTGTAAATATCTAACTAGGACTGGTTCTCTGGCTGTGTACTCCTTCTCGCAATGTCCGCTTACTACTTGTGAATCTGTACGAATGACACATCTTTTGACTCCCATTGCTCTTAGCTTTCGGAGTGCGAGCAGCACCACTTCATATTCGTTTGTATTATTGGTTGTTGGACGGTCACCAACGACATATTTTTCCCGTCAACTTACAACCATAAAGGGAATGAAACTATACCTTTTATACTCATATACATTTATAACTCACATATTTCCACTTGTAGTGTCCAAATTATTATTGTACAGATTTATATAAGAAACAAGTGGAAAATGTACCAAAAGGCGCCTCCCTGGAAAGCGCATTCCTGAAGAACATCAAGCCCAAGGGAGAAATGGACCAAACACGCAGAACTGGGCCGAGCAAACACCAATTCCATACAACACAAGGAAGAGCCACAATGTAATAGAGGAGAGAGTTCCATTCTTGTTCTTCTTCCTTCTCTTAGTTCTAATGGAGAGTGAGAGAGGAAAGGCTAGAAGGAAGTTTGGTTCCTTCTACACGGAGTTGTCGGTCCCCCCGGTGTCCGCAATTCCTAGGAAGTCAGTCTTCGGAGTTGTCGGCACCTGCTTTCGCTTGTACCTCTACAAGCCACTTACACTTTTGGTGAGAAAGCTTGTGATTATCTTTTGGCTTATTGTTCTTCAAGTATATTATCTTAGCTGTTATAGACTTGCGGGATTGATAGTCGTTCCTTCGGGGCGGCGCTCTAGTAGAAGGACCCCGGGGACGGGTAAGCCTTGTTAACACGCTAGAGTGATAATCACTAGTGTAGACGTGGTGTCTGGGCTGGGGTTGCCTATCTTTTTGCAGTGCATCCCACGGTTGAGGGGGTAGGCGGCTTCTTGGTCGTGACAAGCCTTGTCCGTCCCTTGAAATCCCCCACGTTAAATTTTGTGTCGTAGAGCTAATTGCGGAAGCTTCCGGGTTGCGTTGGCCGGTGCCCGAAGCAAGTAGATAACAAGCCCTAGAAATCCCTGCACGAAACCTAAGCCCATAAAGATACCTCACTATCCATAGTTATCCTAGGGTGGTCCTGCTCAAAGATTAGAGCGCAAAAACCGTTCTCCGTGGAAAATACGATACCCTGAATATTTAAGGGTGAAAGCTACAACGACAATTCCGTCGCGCGCTTTGCGGATTTATCTGTGATGCGTTAAGAAATGTCAACAAGCTTTAAAGCGCCGTTGCCGGGGAATGGTTGTCGTAATTCTCTATGAGCCTAGAGCACCCGTGTGTTGTATCTAAAAAAAAAAAAATAGTTATTTATTTTTCTTTCTCAAAATGAAGCCTACTCCATTTCAAAAAAACTTACGCTTCAATGGGGAGTTCACAAGAGCCACAATCTTTTTTTCAAAACCAAAATTCTTATCGGCTATGAACTCACCCTAATTTAAAAAATTTGGTTCGGGCACTCCATCTCTGGTGACCATTTTGAAAATCTATGTTGCTACCTACGAGATTTCGAGGAATTATGATCATGCCTCGGCATTCCTAGCATGATCCAAGAAATTCACATGTGGAATTTGTTTACGCTCTCCCTCATAGAGAAAGCAAAACAATAGTACATTATTGTCGTAGCAAATTTGAATGGGGACTGAGAAGAACTCAAAGACAATTTTTGTCTAGCATTCTTCCCCATCAATGCCTACCAAGGACAATCCTCGATCTCAAGTAGGATGAGAAGGAGTCCATAGGTGCAGCCTAGGCGATTTATAATGTTTATACATATTGGCCTAGACTTGTCATTACCCGATAGTGTGCCTTTGCATATGTTTTTTTTTGGGTCTTGACATAGATGCTGCCCTATGCCTTGACATGACCGTTGGAGGGTTGTTTGCACGTAAACCTACAACGGAACATAGGGAAAAACCCTTGAACACATCCTAGAGAAGCTTGCTTCTCCCGTTGTAGAACATTTTCCCCTCCACATTAAGGGCATGTCAAGCATTGAGGAGCCCTCATCGGTCCGAGCCATTCCTCGTAGCGCCATTGGAACCCATGTTGAGCCCTCTCCCGAACCACGAACACCGGCGAAGGAATGAATGCTTAGTCCTTGAGTTCGCGATTGAATTCAAGGATGATGACGAGAACCTCATAAACCGAGGTGCGCTTTAGACTTTCATATCTATCTCATCCTTGACTTCAATCTTCTCATAGGCTACCCTCTCGAAAAAGCTTTTCACAAAAAAAAACCTATAGAGGAAAGCCATGATGAGAAGTTGGGAAAGATTGCTTCCGCCTCACACCTAGACATCCTAAAGGCGAAGCATCTTCCCAACCAAAACCCGTTCAAGGAGGCGAAGTTTATAACTCTACTCGTTTCACCCAAGTTGTTTTCACATCTTAGTGAAACGAAAACACCAATCACCCTCACACGAACGCAAGTCATGTCCCTACGGCGCTAAGGCGTTGTTCTTGACAATGGTCAAGATTCAGCGTTAGTCCTTCATGACACATCTTTTGAGGAGAAAACCTCATGTGCCATGGACATGCACGAAGCGACAACTCTTGAGACCAAGCGAGAAATTTGTTTTTTGAGCATAACAAGTTGTCACTTGAGACTTCTCACATGCTCACCTTTGGGTCTTCTTGAGTTTGTCTTGCTTCTAGCCGAGTGCTTCGACGAAAATTACAACCACCTCTTGGTTCTCTTTGTAAACCTTTTTAAGAATGGTTGCAAGCCTCGTAGTAGCATGATGACGCTAACCTTGCGGCTTGAGCGTAATGCTAAATTCTTAGTGGTGGCGGGAACTTCACCACCCGGTGCCGGGATGTTTTCCCCACGGTCAAGCTTACGACCATAAATAAAAGCACCGCGGGGAGATACCCTGGACTATCTTAAAAAAAGCACAAAAAGTCTTTCTCTCTTCTTATTAATTAAAAGCAAGAACATGTTATCAAGTTAGTATGCACCTTCGGGTATTCTTGTTGCTAACCATTTCGGTGGAGATCGATTAAGAAGAACAAAGAGGCATGCGACGCTTCGAGAACATGAGGGCTACATCACCAAAAAAAATTATTATTATGATGTTCATGGGTGACGGAACATGCTCAAGAGGAGACCGGATCTTGCACACTTGACTTTTACACAAAAGTCTAAGTGCAGGGGAAGATGGTGACAATCCCAAGTTCCATCCACGGGGAACATACAAAAAAAAAAAAAAAAAAAAATGATGAGTGAATAAAAAGATGATGTCCATTACTGCCTTAAAAAAAAAAAAAGATGAAAAAAAAGATGAGAGAGAAAAAAAAAATATATATATAAGAATGTTGTTGAAAAAAATATATATAGAATAGAAAAAAAAAACAATAAGAGAGGGAGGAGTAGGTTGGCTCCACATGGTCAAGATAAACATCAATGAGTCGCTGACTCCACCCTTCATTGCTTCAACAAGCAAGAAGGGGCTCGCCTCTCATCCTTTGCTACTATCATCAAGACCCATGGCCCGCACACACGTCATGTGTGTGTGGCCTAGCCTTGAATGGACCTGGGATGAGCTATCAAGCAAACCGCCGCAACAACCTCGATTCTTCATCCATAAATCTTTGCGGTATTTTACACTTTCGGGTATGCAAAGGTAATGTTCACCATCTCCTCACTCATTTCTTGTCTCCATGAAAACAAAACTTTTTGCTTCCCATGCCATGACACATGCTTTGAGTTTGGGTGTACCTACATGGGCCCATGTAATACATTCATAGGTCTTTTTAAATTGGCGTGGTGCTTAGGTTAAAAAGATCTCCTTTTATCGAACTTTGACTTGGTGTCGAGCTAGGTTAATGAACTTAGAGCTTTGCTATCATGATCTTTGGGAGTATCTTATGTTGGAGATGATCAAGGCTATGTTTTTCAATGCTTCTTTATGTTAGCCTTGCTTGAGTGATGTTGAGGTGAATAAAAAAATAAATAAAAAAAAATAAATAAAATAATAATCATAATAAAGGCTCCACGGTATCCTTGCCGATAGAGCCATGTTGTAGTTTTTGTTTTGTTTTCTTTGTTTAAAATAAAGCAGGTACAAGAATAAGTGTGGGGGAGATCTCTCAAGCATATAAGCACACCTATCCGAGATCTCCCCAACACAAATGCACGCAGCGCCGAACAATTCACGGTGGAGAAGGATAAGACGAGCGACTACCATTAACTCCTTCCTCTTCAAATGGCGGTTTGTGCAAAACTCTCACTCTCACATCTCACAATAATAATAAAAGGGGGAGAGAAGAGAAGGAGGAGAAATGAGAGAAGAAGAGATAAACCTTTCAACCCCAAGTTCCTTGTCATTTGTTGTTGTGATGACATCAAAAGACAAGCTTGGGGGGGACCTCAACCACGCGACCAATCACAACTCAAATCATTGCGCTCAAGCTAGCACAACCATGAAAGGTAAGTAAAGAGCTAGCTTGGGGAGGGACTCCAAGAAAGGTAACGTGTATCTCACATTTTGATTATATTCTCTATCTTATGAAATGATGAGTTATACTAAAAAAAGGGGAGACAAAATTCCACTCCTATACATATGAGCTATGAAAATGTTTAGTTTTAGTCCCTCGTTGAAATGATGAATAGTTGCTCTGTCTTATGTTTCGCTTGTGCCTAGTTTATAATTCGAATTTCTCTAAAGTTTGGGTTTAGTGGCTAAGTCTAAAAAACTCATCTGAAAAACCTCGATTCATGTGGGTTGCATAGGCTCTATCTAGTCTAAGTTGTTGCCAAGTATGATATGGTACAAATAGATTTACTAAGATTTCGTTCCAAAGAGAGACTTGACATCCGGGAATCTACTTTGAAAGAAAAGAGAAATGATATGGGCTATGCTAAAAAAAAAAAGAAGAAGAAGAGAGAGATGAAAAATGGACATGTGTCCAAGAGTGAGTAGAGCCCACATCTCTAAAAAAAAAAGAAAGAGAGGAAATAAAAGACAAAAAGTCTAGAGGCGAGAAGAGCCCACCACTCCAAAAAAAAAAATATATATAACAATAAAGCCCATACTTTCTCGAAAAAAAAAAACACAAATATAATCTAAATAAATAAATCCCGGATGAGAAAAGTTGATCAAAAGGATGAATGAAAAGTATTTCTGTTATAACCATTCTATCGGCAATCGCCCAAGACATTGAGAAAAGCTAAAAAGCCCCTTCTACGATGAAAGGTAATAAAGGGTGAGAAAAATATGTGCCATTTTATTCAAACTCTAGTAGAAAATCTTATTATAACCACGGCACTTACGAAATGTAATCGGCATAGTAGCAACTCTCGATCAACAACCAAGCATTCATCTTTTGCTCGAGGACGCGCAAAGGGGTAAGCTTGGGGAGTTTGTTGGCCGGTCACCAACGACATATTTTTCCCATCAACTTACTACCATAAAGGGAATGAAACTTACCTTTTTATACTCATATACATTTATAACTCACATATTTCCACTTGTAGTGTCCAAATTATTATTGTGCGTGATTTATATAAGAAACAAGTGGAAAATGTACCAAAAGGCGCCTCCCCTCGAAAGCGCATTCAGAAGAACATCAAGCCCAAAGGGAGAAATGGACCAAACACGCGAGGCTGGGCGAGCAAACACCAATTCCATACAACACAAGGAAGAGCCACAATGTAATAGAGAGGAGAGAGTTCCATTCTTGTTCTTCTTCCTTCTCTTAGTTCTAATGGAGAGTGAGAGAGGAAAGGCTAGAAGGAAGTTTGGTTCCTTCTACACAGGTTGTCGGTCATACGGTGTGCCATAATTCCTAGGAAGTCAGTCTGCGGAGTTGTCGCGGCACCCGCTTCGCTTAATACCTCTACAAGCCACTTACACTTTGGTGAGAAAGCTTGTGATTATCTTCCGGCTTATTGTTCTTCAAGTATATTATCTTATTTATTTATAGACTTGCGGGATTGATAGTCGATTTCCTTCGGGCGCTCTAGTAGAAGGACCACAGGGGCGGGTAAGCCTTGTTAACACGCTAGAGTGATAATCATTAGTGTAGGCGTGGTGTGCGGGCTAGGGGTTGCCTATCTTTTGCGGTGCATCCCGCAGTTGAGGGGGTAAGGCGGCTTGGTCGTGACAATCCTTGTCAGTCCTTGAAATCCCCACGTTCGAACGTGTCGTAGAGCTAATTGCGGAAGCTTCCCGGTTGGGCGTTGGCGGTGCCCGAAGCAAGTAGATAACAAGCCCTAGAAATCCACGCACTTTTGAAAACCTAAGCCCATAAAGATACCTCACTATCCATAGTTATCCTAGGGTGGCCTGCTCAAAGATTAGAGCGCTAAACCGTTCCTTGTGGAAAATACGATACCACTGAATATTTCGGTGAAAGCTACAAGCGACAATTCCGTGCACTTGCGGTTTATCGTGTGCGTTAAAAATGTCAACATTGGTGCTTGTGAATTGGAGCGGCTGCGTATCGATGGGCGGCCCCTACCGAGGTGTAAGTATAGCGAAATCCGGCGCCCTTGTCACACGGGCTCCGTCACAAAATGCAGTCCAAGTCGGTTCGTCGAAAACCACTAGATTGCCTTCGGCCTGCTGGAGTCGATGCGCTATGAAATCTGCTGTGCACGAGATTTTATGGCTGACTCGTGCTAAAGTCGATTATGAACTCATTCAGCTTTCGGCGGCCCATTTGCCTACTACGCCTACGGCTTTGCTATTTCTGAACAAAGCTTCTAAAGGCTGAGAGGAGACAACCGAATCTTGTGTGCACGAAAGTAATGTCGAGCTTTCGGCTTGCCCGGTGAGGACTATGTAAGCTATCTTCTCGACTCACGAGTAATTGAGCTTTCTTTGCCCGAAAGGGCTTGGATACATAGTAGATGGGAAATTGCTTGAGCTTGTTGTCATGCTCTTTCTCTTCGACGAGGACAGCACTTACCGCCTTGTCGGGTGACGCTAAGTATAGCAATAACCACGCCTTTGGGGATGGTTTCGTCATTGTTGTTAGATTGGTAAGATAGTCTTTTAGGTTTTGAAAAGCCTTTTGTTGTTCGAGTCCCCATTCGAAATCTGTGGTGTCCTTTACTACTTTGAAGAAGGGTAAGCCTTTTTTCTACCGACCTCGAAATGAACCGGCTTGAGGGCTGCTAGGCGACTGTAAGCCGTTGGACTTTTCTTTTCGGTTTGCGGGGCTTCATGTCTATGATTGCGGCAATCTTATGCGGATTCCGCTTCTATGCCTCACAGGCGACACTAGACATCCCAACATCTTGCCCTTTGTGATGCGAAAATGCATTTCTCGGGTTTTAGCTTAAGACGGCCAGAGTAGATTGGCGAAAGTTTCTTTTAGGTCGCTAATATGTGAATCTTTCAAGCTCTTGATCACTACAATATCGTCCCATTATGTCACTAGATTCTTCTTCTTCTTACGCTCTCTAAACACTTCATCCAGACATTACGGAGAATGTAGATCCGGCATTCCTCAACCCTTGAGGGGGCATTCGCTTGAAACAATAAGTCCCCCGGGTGATGAAGCTTGTCTTCTCCTCGTCTTAGGGTTCGGATGTATCGATGGTATCAGGGAGCGGTCAGCGGAACTCATTCTCTCACGACTGAGGCTAAGTCGATCAGGTGTCTATTGCAGGGAGGGAGAGGGTATGGGTCTTTCGGACACGCTTTGTTTAGATCGGTGAAGTCCACGACGTTCGCCATTTCTTGATGTTAGGGTCGGATGTCTTCTTACGGACCATGACTACGTTTGCCAACCATTCGGGTTATTGGATTGGGCTTGATTACTCTGCGTCCGAAAGTCTGCGGACTTCAGCTGCCGCTCGCGGCGCTTCTTTCCTCGGATAGCTTCCTTAACCTCTACTTCTTAGGTTTCCTTGTCCGCTACGCTTAGGTTGTGTTGAGCGGGTTTAAAACTTACTCCTTTTAGGTCCTCGGTACGACCATGCAAAACGCGTCGAGTTGGAGTCAAGGAATGCGGACAAATGAGCCGCCTCGTCGGTTTGGAGTTGAGCCAATTATAATCTCGCTCGGGCCCCGTGGTGGATATTGGGACCCTTTTTGTGGATTCGGCCGACTCAACTTTTCGGCTCTCGACTTTTCGACTTTGGGTTCGGTTCTTTCTCATCGCCTTCTCTTTTGGTCTCTGTTACCTCGTTGATCATCTTTGTATCCGTGTATTGGCTTTGCATCTATCTTCGAGTCGCTTCCGATCTCCCCATACGGTCCACAGCGCCGAAGGGGGAGGGTATCTTCATGCACAAGAAACTTTGCTTGATTCTTTGCGCATCGAACTTGCTTATGACTCCTCTGCGAATATCGTGTAGGGATAGTCTATGTTGACTATGTCGAATGTGATGACCGGTTCGGCATAAGCCAATCTCACCGAAAGTTACGCGATGTCCTTCTTTCCGATAGCATCTATCCTTTTTTCCTCCGAAACCGAATAGAGCATTACCGTTGGTTGCGGCGTCCTCCGTTCCATATCCATGCTTTGGAAGGCCTTGATGAACCGAATATCTGCTTGAGCTTCCATTGTCTACTAGGATGTTGTGAAGTGTGAACTTATCCACATTTTGCGGTTGCCACGAATGCATCGTATGCGGGTAGTCTCTCGGCCGAAAGTCACTTTTCGTCGAATGTGATTGGTACCATTGACCATCTTGGCTTTGTTCAAGGGTAGCCTTGCAAGTTACTGTGTGTACTCTTCTCACATAATCCCTTACGGCTCTTTTGTTTTCATGCTCAAGGTTGGATCCGCTTTTGTGATGGCGTATATGTGCCCCGAGATGGGAGTACGAATTCACAACCCTATTTTCTGGCGCTTTCGGGCTTCATGTGCATGTTACATTGCGGCTGCTCGGGTTTCTTGGGGAAGATCTTTGCCATCGATAGGCGGGATTGCGGGGATGTAACCCGGGTAGTTCGAGTACTGATGGTGGTGAGCCGGAAGCATGGAGGCCTCTTTGTACTAATGGAGGCGGAGGTGGCGGTGAGTATCGATAGCGAAATATGCATTCGGGTTTTGCGCTGCCGTTTCTCTCATGTTGAACATGTGTTTGATTGCTGGCTACTTTGTGAGCTTTTAGTCCTTTGATTTACGCTCCTTGGCCATACGCCCATACTTGCGGTCTTGGTTTGAAATGACCCATGTTTTCGCGCCCGAGGCGAAGCGATGCGGTACTCGATCCGTCGCGGCCTCTTCGCGTCCTCCCGCCCCTTGAGCCGGCCACCTCGGTTGGACTGATTCGCTTTGAGTTTGAGGCGTCACGAGGCGGCTCTTGACTAGGTTCGGCCATTTGAGCCAAATCATCTTGCACATTGTTAATCGGGCGAGGAGTCTTGCCACCCCTTTGGCTATTGCTTGCATTTGGATGAGGCGATTGTTGCTTTTCGTCCTTTCTCATTTGCCTTTCTTCTTTTTCGGACCTTCTTCGGACTTGGCAAACTTTTTGATCGGTCATATAACTTTCGGTCAAGGTTTTTGGGTTCCTCCTTTTTTTTGTCTAGGAGCTTGACTTACTATCAATGGCCATGCCCCTCGATCGCGCCGCTGCTATCACTACTTCATCGGAGACATTCGGCGTTTGGCCTTGGCTTCGCACTATCTTTTTCGAGATCTTGTGTCAATGACTCTCCATCCTCTTGCTTGAGCTTTAGGAAATCCCCTGGTTCCCTTTTTCAAGGCTCGAAACCCTCAAAGGTGATGATCAATTGCTCTCTCACCGCTTCCAATTTCTTATTGAAAGCGGTCGAAGGGCTATGTACCATTCATCTTGGCGATGTCTTCTACGCCATGATGAGGGGTTTTTGCGCAGTAACGAATCCCCTCCTACGAATGTACCGCGGCTTCATAACTGCGATGAACTTCCTTGGATCCGATTTCCCATTGAAGATGGCAATCACGGGCTTATACCCAATTGGCCATGTGCTTAGGTATTTGTAATTCGGTAGCGAAAGTGGCGAGACCGGATCGACCTCTCCATCCACGGCGAAATTGGTTCTTGCTCCTCCTTGGGATAATGTTGTGTTTTTCTCCATCGAGGCTATCTCACGGAGCAAATTCTCTTTCTCGATTTCAGCAAGCTTTTTATTTGTTCGAGCGAATCCTCTCTTTGTTTGGTCGCCTCTCCTTTTATCATTGCATCGCCGAGCCCTCGGCTCTCGAGTTCGGCCTGAACTTTGAGGCTCAATTCTTGGATTAACTGGGCCCATTCCTGTTCATTACACCTGGCGCCGTGCTCGGCGGGTGCTCTTCTTCGAATCTTCTCCATCTTTCTGGAATTTCGAGCCTCCCTTTCCGGAAGGGCCTTGACCGATTCGCCCCAGGTCCGGTGGCGCATCTTCGCCCCCGCCCGACTTCTTTGGAGTGGCGATCTCGGGCAGGAGGATCGGCGGAGGATCCGCCGGAGAAGATCCGGCTGGTGGTGCCGGCGCCGCCATGGGTCTTCCTCGCCTGGAGCCATGGGTTGCCCGCACAACCACGGTGGCGCCAATGTTGAGGTGGAGCCGGGCGGGCTACCCACGGTAGGACGAATCACTCAACTAAACCGAAACGAATACACAAAGGTGCATGCAACCGGAGCGCTCTTCTATTAATTCTCTCTCAATGCCCCTTGGGGGTCTATTTATAGTCCGTAGACTATTACAATTCCGATTTTGTCCTCCTACTAACCCTAGATCCCGCCGCTTCCCGCGAGGCGATCCAAGGGCAATGCGGTCCTTTCACGCCTCGCGATCCCACCTACCCTCCTTGGGCTGTTTTTGATGTCGGACCGCGGTACACGCAAGAAGACAGGGCCAAAAGACATTTGTCAGCGAGGTCATTCCGGCCTTAGCGATCCAGCGACCGCTTTCGCTTCTGGCCGAGTCCGAGGATCGCACGCCGTACTGCGTTCGTTCGAACACCGAGCATTCCCGGCATCGACCCGAAAGGCGTCGTCCGTCCCGCGAGACTCTAAGCGTCGCCATTGAGCGGAAGTCGGATTCGCATGCTTGACCGAATGTTGACGCGCATCCGCCTCGCGTGTTCCTCCCGCCCGCGACTCGCCGTAACGGAAAGCCCCAAATTTGGCCGTCCAGGCGAAAAGTTGCCGACAAACGCCGCTTCATTTGTCTCTTACGAGCGGCCTTCGGCGACCCGGGAGGATTCCCCACCGTCTGGCGAATGCTTCGCCTTCTCGTCCGTGATCCACGAAACTCCGCCTTCCGGGCTTCACCCCCTTCGTCCTTGGATCCGGCGGCATGCTAGGACGAAACTAAAAACATTAGGCCTTTGGGGGCGAATCCCGACCTCTTGAACCACCTTTAGTTCCGGTTTCCGGGCCGACCGTAGGGGTGGGCGGGTTTCAGCCTCCCCCCAACAAAAGCCATAGGTTCACGTACTTGACGACTTCAAGTGAGTCATGAATAAAAAAAAAAAAAACTATCATGTCTTTACAATTTCAAGGTTTGAGGTTTCAATCCAACTAGCGACAAACAATTCAAGAACAACCAGAAGCATCGATTCAAATAGTTTGGTGGTTTACAAACTATATGGTCCATAAATTGGAAGCTGTATAAATTTTAGTGTAAATTGGGAAGGCTTATATGTTCTCTCTGGTCCTAATTGAACATATCGCTTTGTTCTATCCAAGTGAGTTCATAATTTAGAAATTTTCACTGTCTGACAAAGATTATGGAAATAAGCATCACACAAACCAGTGAATAATTGGCAAACTCTAGTGGGTTTTGGTAAAACAAAAAAATTGTTACCAAAAGGTGAATATAGATGAGGGATAGGGAAGAAAAGTTAGGTGCTCCAGTAAAATCAAAGTTAAAAAAAATTGATTTGGAAACAATTACTCTCGTGAGTGCTGATTTCCAAACAAGATCAGGGCTGACTGCATTTCAACGACGTGCTTTATTACATGACCAGCCGTTGTGTACGTGCTAGCACTGCCTTTCATGTCGTGATGTAGCATTTTCAGCCCGTGAATGTCCGGAAACCCTTCATTGGCTCTTTAATTTCATTGGCCCGTGAATGTCCGGAAACTCAAAGGGGAATTCAACTCGTTTCATATTTCGATTTCTTTTTGACACATTATATTTCGAATTTGAGTATAACAAAGGCTGTACTATTGAGGGGACACAATACTCAAGCTAATATATGGAAGCAAGCGCTCAATCCTATACAAAAGCATCCTCAAATTCAGTCAAGACAGCCAGCTCAACGCTGCTTTATTCCTTGCTGTTTGGCTTGGTGTAGCATGGCATCCTAGATCATGGGGCCGTGCATGTTAACGTCCATCGCGTCCGTCGGTCAGTCTCTGCCTATGGCCCCAGCAGATGCTAGATGGACGGTGGAGCGGCGCAGGCCGCCGGCCAGAGAAAGGACATGGTGGTGGTCGACATTGATGACGGTGCGGCCATCCACCAGCCGACGCTGCAACGTTCAATTATTCAACCAAACAATGCTCGGCAGCCCTTGAAACCAAGGCAGATGCACGCACTGGCAGCAGGCAGCGTGCATGATACAGGACTAATATTGCAGTGTAGTAAATGGACGGTGCCAATGCAATAGCCCAAAGCTTTCGCTCAAAACAAAAAAAATGCAATAAAGCTAGCACGGAAAGATTCTCCATGCTTGCTGTGTCTAAGAAGGGGCCCGTCGTCCTCCTCTCAGCAACGGCAACAATGGAGCCATGTGCTCGTCCACCTTTCCGGCTACAAGGCTGCGTCTGCTACACGCCCGGCAGAGCGCCAGAGCCCACAGCCCCACACACCACAGTTTGGACTCGTCGAACAGATGCATGTGGATCACGCGAGGGGCGCGTCTGAAAATTTTAGTATTTTTGGTTTCTCTCCAATCTCTGCACCTATTCGAATCATCTTTTACTAGGTCACGCATCTATGTCAAGATCCACCTTTTGTTCTACGACAAGAGATTTAATTCAAGATGATGAGTAAGCATAAATAATAAAAATAAATAACTCAGATCCACCATGTTCAGTAGTTACAAACACACACTGTAATACTAATGTTACATTTTCATCCCCTCAATATATAATAGTCGAAAGTGACAACGTACTAGTGCGCTACAGTGTTAAAGGACACAGATGGGCTCAGCATTTCAGCCCGTGAACGTACGGAAGCGGCAGGCTATGTGCTACAGTGTTACTAGGACACAGATGGGCGCACAAAGTAGTGGCAGGACTTAGCACTAGCCAGAGGCATCTTGAAAAATTATCGTCCACCTTTTATCATGTACATGATGTTTTTCTTTGTTGTGGCGATATGGTTTCACAGACCGGATGGATTGAGCGGCTATTACACGTCAGCGGCGAACTCCGGGGTGGCGGCGATGGCGAGGGCGGCTGTGGGGCGGCGCCGGCCTGGTGGCCTGGTTGCGAGGAGTGGCGGCGGTAGGGGAGGGGAGGGCGGCGCGGCGGCGCCCGCACACGCCGGCGCCAGCTGGCGACGCAGGGCGGCGTGCGGCCGGGCGCGCAGGGGGCCTGGGGGCGGCGGCGGGGCTGGAGAGGAGAGAGGGCACGCAGATAGCCATTTTCTTATTGCTTGTCTCCCAAGAGACGCTGCACCCTTACTTATATAGCTCTCCTAGTGGGACTTGTAATTAAAGCAATCTCTTAAAGGTTTTCCCATATGATTGGAATACCTTTTACAAGCAATCCTATTTATTTCCTAATAAGGGTTTTCTCTCTATAGCTTGAATATCCCTTACACACCAAAAGTCCTAAGATAATCCTTACTTGATGACTAAGCCGGAGATCTTAGATCGAAAGTGGCGGCGGCGGTGTAGGGAGGCGTGTCGCCTCCGCCACACGCGCGCCGCCCCCGGACCGGCCGCGCTCTGCCGCCTTTGGGGCCCGCCCATGGCGCCCACTTCGCAATGCGTGACATCTCCCCACCGCTCGACCCAGGCGGCGGCCCACGTGCCTCCCAACCCACCATGTTAGCGCTGAATGCGAGCACGTAGCGTCCCTTTGTCGCCGAAGGAGAAGTCAAAGTGCACGAGGCCTATCGTGAGATCTTGAAGCTTAAGCCGGGGCTGCACGAAGAGGCGTCCATCCATCGCGCGCCTCATCCGCGAAGCGCCGAGGATGCCGTGACTGGCCCAATATGCGGCATCGCACCTGGGTGCCTTTGGAAGTAGTATGTGCACGACAACGTGTACACGGGCGTGATGCTTGCCGTAAGCGCATGTCGAAAGTGGAGACGGCACGGAGACAAAAGTGGCGTAAGGGGAGGCGACCATAGAGAGAGGTCACGCCGCCTCGACGGGCGGCCCGAGCCTGCGGCGCCCGGTGGACGCCCTCGGCGTCGGCGACGCGCGCGTTAGTCAATGCTGTGAGAACTCCCACACGTGCGTCGCCAAGAGGAGCACCGTAGCGCCGCTGAGTTTGGCGTCGACGCTCCATGAGCAACAACACGCTGAGAGGAACGCATGGTCTTCACGCGGGCGAGTCGGAGGTGAAGCCCACGCTGACGCCATGTAGGGGACACCCCTCTCGAGGAGGAGAGGTTCTAGAGAAGCTCACAGAGCTGCGAGGATGTAGTGCGGGCGGAAGTACCTCACAATGCCATTGTAGAGGCTCCACTCGTCGCGCTTGCGCGAGCTTCGATGGCGCTTGCAATGATAGTCGAGCTCCTAGTTACGTCGAGGTACCCAAGTGCGGCTTCGGTGAGGAGGTCGCCTCGGCGTCCAGTGCGCTGCGATCGCCTCCATTGCGCGCGGCGAGCGTAGCGGCGCGCTCGGCTGGCCGCTCGCAAATGACCGCGTCGATGCCGATGTGCCGCGCTGCCGCTAGACGTATGCTGGCGGTGGTCGCCGGCGTCCCTCTCGCTCGCGCGTGGCGTGCTCGCCGTTGAAATCGCTAGCGGTGCAGGTCGATGGCCTCCACTGCAGCGCGTGGCTCGAACTCGCTTTGAGCATCGTGATGAAGGTGTGATGCGCGCAAGCCACCTCACGGCAGAGGCGACCGCGGTGAAGCTAGCTCTCGCGGTCCATGCAAGTTGCATAGCCCTCAAAAGCGTTGATGTAGTCGTCCGTACCGCCCTCCCGGCGGGGCGCAAACTCGCTGCGTGTCGGGTCGCGACGATGGGGGGTCCGAGTCGCGCCGCGGTAGTGGGTGAGCGCATCCCACTCGACCAACGGCCTCCTCAGACGGCCACGTGGAACTGCACGTACCGGACTGTCGGATGGAAAGCGGCATCACGGGCATAGAACTCGGGATCGATGTCGCCCTACGCTGGAACGGCAGCTCCATCTTGTGTATCTAGAGGTCGGGGTTGCGCCGCTGCCGTCGTACTCGGGACCACAAGACGGACGACATAGAGATGAGGGGGTAGACTCAGTGACACGGGTGAGGGGCGCCGCGGTGGCGCCATCGTCGGCTCTGCCGAGAGTCTCGCGCGGTCGCAGTGTGTCGGTGGAGAGGAAGAGGCTGGCCGCATGTCGTGGTATGCGTGGCGGCGATGTCGATGACGTCGCGTGCGTCACCTCGAGAGCGACGCCGCTACCCTCATCCGCTTGGAGGATGGCAGTGATCGTAGTCACCGCCGATGGCGTCGTCAGGGAGTGGGGGTGGCGCGCCCGGGTAGCACCGGCGGCTGGCCACGGGCGGGCGGCCGCTGCTGGCCATTCCTCCGGCAGCGATGCGTCGCCGTGGGTCGCTGAGCGGAGAGGGAGGTAAATCTGAATCTTTCGGGCGGTGTAGAGGGTACTCCATCGCGCGAAGACATCTCGATCTCAGGCGGTGGCGATCTTGGCGCTGCTTGTCGCGAGGAGCTCCTTCCGTTGACACTTGTTATCATATAAAATTATTAATCAATTAAACTTGAGAAAAGGGGTATAAATAAAAAAACAACCTAGAATAGGGGGTCACTAACATATTTCCACCGATTTTGGTAATGTTTGAATTGCGAGGACTAAAAAAAACGGCCCGAGTTCGCGAGCCATACCGACTACGCGACGCGACTCCGAGAAAGACTCTAGAAGGCTCCGGATTAATCCCGACGTGGACCAAACTTGACACCGAAGAAAACATCATCATCTAGAAGACTCCGAAACCCACGACGCATGACGGACCCGTGGGATTCCCCCGGGCCGACGGCCCAATATGGGGCCGATCGGCCCCGCTTTTTGGCCGCCACGCAGCCCGGTCCCGAACCTTCCTCCACCGCCTCTAAGACGCAATCTAAAACCGGTTTAACGTCGGTTTGATCCGAGGGCGTCGGTAAAGCACAAGATGAATCAAAGATTAGTACCACACGCTCGCCGGGGGCCGAAGGACATAAGAAGATCCATATATATAGACCCCTAGACCCCCCTTCCGCATCATCAAGTTCTCAATTCAGCAACAACGCTTTCAAGATCCAAGTCATATCCCATTTGTAGAAACATCGCTTTAGGAAGAGTAGCAATCAAGACTAGAACTAGTAGGAAGGGGAGAAACCCTCGGATCGTGAGGCCTGGCCAAGATCGTGCCTTGTTCTTGTAAGTTCTTCATTGTAAGTAGTCTTCAAGTTCCGTTCGTTCTTAATATGAATATCTTGATCATGTTTATATTCGAGATTATTTGTTCTAGTATTTACTTTGATTACACGCTAGCATAGTTGAATTACTGTTATGTTCATACATGGATTTGTATAGCTTCATCTATTGATATCATGGGTGAGTGGTAGAGATGATGTAATCATGGTGATTAGATCTCTTATTTTCGCGCTTGCACCCCTATGTGCCGATTCGTGTGGTAGATGCGTGGTGGTGACAGCACCATTGAGTCCTTTGCAATCCATCCCCGTATGTAGGCCTAGCGGATGATATTATAGGGTTGTTCTAAGTTTCCCCGCCTTAGTCTTCACGGATTCTCGTCCCTCATGTAAGGATTTAATTAGTCTTTCTTCAATGATTGTTAGATGTATTGCACTAATTGAGTAGATCCTAACTTATAGTTTAGAGTTACATATTGGAGTTTCTAATGCTAGCTAGCCTATGAATTGCTATCGATCCTTTGTTTGACACTTTCTATTTTCGCCCACTTAGATATGAGACTTGTTGAATCTATTTATCAAGAACTTTATCATTATCTTATTGTGAACTTTGATCCTTGTTTAATTAATTGATAAGTTTAACACTTAAGCTTTGCACACGAGAGATGATTAAGATGCTTTTAGCACCTATGTATAGTTAATTCACGCGATAAAAGACTTCTTTCCCGTGGTAGAATATAAATTCAACACCTGATTTCTTACCCTGCTAAAATGCTACAATGGTATATTCATATCTCGTGCGCTGCGGATACCCGCTATAATTGCTTATTTACTTATTAAGAAGTTATCAAGGCATAGTACGAATATTTTATTCCTTGCATATTAGTAGTTTAACTATAGGGATGACAACCTTTTCGTATATGCTATGAAGGCGCAATGAATTATTTCTTTTTAGTTTTATCTCGAGCAACATTCGATATTCTTTCTAAACGCCATTACTAGTTAGTGACGTTAGAAATACCAACAAGCATTTTTGGATTGTCGTGGGAAAGAAAAAGTCTATAGCCCAATAAAATAAAAAAAAATAGGATTAACTTGCATACATCTCTCTCACGCATTGTAAAGTATTAAATTTATCAATTTCTTAAACAAGTTTTACCCTCAATTATTATTCTTTCTCATCTATTTAGTGGTAATGTATGAAAAGGAATCTTCAAAACTTCCACCCGATCCAGAAAACTTTTGAAGGAGGCAAGATCTAAGTTGAAGTCTCAACCTAAGATCACTACCTGAAGACCTCCTCCTTTGTCGCGGCTTAGCACCCGTGTTCGAAGTCATGGCAAAACAAGACCCCACAGTACTGCGCGACCGACCTACGGCCAACATCCGCGACTGGGACCGACACGATGTGGGAGACAAAGCTTTTTGAGCTCAAGCCCGCACTCATCAACATGGTACAAGCTAGCCAATTCTCGTGGAAAAGCCCATGAAGATGCCAATGCTCACCTACAACACTTCCTAGAGATTCGCGGCACCTTCACCATCAAAGATGTCTCAAGTGATGCAATCCTACTCGCCTGTTCCCATTCTCACTCTTGGGACGAGTGGGCAAAGGGTTCTAACGCCAACAAAGACAAACTCTATTCATTGCACTTTGTTTACACGTCTTCCCCGCAAAGTTCCTCCTCCCTTATAGGCAAAACCAACGCCTTTACGGGGAAAATCTCAAGTTTTCAGCAGCAACACGACGAACCGTTGCAGGCGTGGGAACGCTCCAAGAACATCATCTAACCTATCCACCCTAACTTCCTATGTACCTTTCGTGCCGTTCCTTCTTGTTTCGGTTCGTAGGTTGACACAGAGATTTTCGATGGAATTCCAAGATTTTCACTCTAAACAAGTGCTACTTTGAGGCCTATGACAACTGATTCATAGAAAAACTCTCTAATGGTCCACTTGTTGAAATTTAAGTTCTATAGGGCGAGGCATTTGATTCCACAACCGCGAAAAGTCTAGCTCGATTCTATCGCCGGATTGGAAACTTTCTCTTTGTTTTTGAGTTCGCTGAAATCAACGCCGGCTGATCCCTAATGTCACATACGTAAACATATATTAACGGTTGGGGAATGCAATGTAATTGATCCAACCATCATCTAACCTATCCACCCTAACTTCCTATGTACCTCGTGCCGTTCCCCCTTCTTGTTTCGGGTTCGTTGGTCGACACAAAGATTTTTGATGGAATTCCAAGATTTCACTCTAAACAAGTGCTACTTTGAGGCCTATGGCAAGTGATTCTTAGAAAAACTCTCCAATGGTCCACTTGTTCGAATTTAGGTTCTCTAGGGCGAGGCATTTGATTCCGCAACAAATAAAAAAGTCTAGCTCGATTCTATCGCCGGATTGGAAACTTCTCTTTTGTTTTGAGTTCGCGCTGAAATCAACGCCAAGCAGTCCCTAATTTCACATCCGTAAAACATATATTAACGGTTGGGGAACGCAATGTAATTGATCCTACCATCATCTAACCTATCCACCCTAACTTCCTATGTACCTTTCGTGCCGTTTCCCTTCTTGTTTGAAGGTTCAGTTCGTATGTCGACACGTAGATTTTCGATGGAATTCCAAGATTTCACTCTAAACAAGTGCTACTTTGAGGCCTATGACAACTGATTCATAGAAAAACACTCTAATGGTCCACTTGTTCAAATTTAAGTTCTATAGGGCGAGGCATTTGATTCCACAACCGCGAAAAAGTCTAGCTCGATTCTATCGCCGGATTGGAAACTTCTCTTTGTTTTGAGTTCGCTTATTTGAGATCAACAATTTTCAAGGCGGTCCCTAATGTCACATCCGTAAACATATATTAACGGTTGGGGAACGCAATGTAATTGATCCTACCATCATCTAACCTATCCACCCTAACTTCCTATGTACCTTTCGTGTCGTTCCCTCTCTTGTTTCGGTTCGTTGGTCTAATACGTAGATTTTCGATGGAATTCCAAGATTTCACTCTAAACAAGTGCTACTTTGAGGCCTATGGCAAGTGATTCTTAGGAAAACTCTCCAATGGTCCACTTGTTCGAATTTAGGTTCTCTAGGCGAGGCATTTGATTCCGCAACCGCGAAAAAGTCTAGCTCGATTCTATCGCCGGATTGGAAACTTCTCTTTGTTTTGAGTTCGCGCTGAAATCAACGCCAGCAGTCCCTAATTTCACATCTAGAAACATATATTAACAGTTGGGGAACGCAATGTAATTGATCCTACCATCATCTAACCTATCCACCCTAACTTCCTATGTACCTTTCGTGCCGTTCCCCTTCTTTTTTCGGTTCGTTGGTCGACACAGAGATTTTCGATGGAATTCCAAGATTTCATTCTAAACAAGTGCTACTTTGAGGCCTATGGCATGTGATTCTTAGAAAAACTCTCTAATGGTCCACTTGTTCGAATTTAGATTCTCTAGGGCGAGGCATTTGATTCCACTACTGCGAAAAAGTCTAGCTCGATTCTATCGCCGGATTGGAAACTTCTCTTTGGTTTTGAGTTCGCTACTGAAATCAACACCGGCGTTCCCTATTGTCACATACGTAAACATATATTAACGGTTGGGGAACGCAATGTAATTGATCCTAACATCATCTAACCTATCCACCCTAACTTCCTATGTACCTTTCGTGCCGTTCCCCTTCTTGTTTCGGTTCGTAGGTTGACACAGAGATTTTCGATGGAATTCCAAGATTTCACTCTAAACAAGTGCTACTTTGAGGCCTATGACAACTGATTCATAGAAAAACTCTCTAATGGTCCACTTGTTGAAATTTAAGTTCTATAGGGCGAGGCATTTGATTCCACAACCGCGAAAAAGTCTAGCTCGATTCTATCGCCGGATTGGAAACTTCTCTTTGTTTTGAGTTCGCGCTGAAATCAACGCCAGCAGTCCCTAATGTCACATCCAGAAACATATATTAACGGTTGGGGAATGCAATGTAATTGATCCAACCATCATCTAACCTATCCACCCTAACTTCCTATGTACCTTTCGTGCCGTTCCCCTTCTTGTTTCGGTTCGTTGGTCGACACAGAGATTTTCGATGGAATTCCAAGATTTCACTCTAAACAAGTGCTACTTTGAGGCCTATGGCAAGTGATTCTTAGGAAAACTCTCCAATGGTCCACTTGTTCGAATTTAGGTTCTCTAGGGCGAGGCATTTGATTCCGCAACCGCGAAAAAGTCTAGCTCGATTCTATCGCCGGATTGGAAACATCTCTTTGTTTTGAGTTCGCGCTGAAATCAACGCCAAGCAGTCCCTAATTTCACATCCGTAAACATATATTAACGGTTGGGGAACGCAATGTAATTGATCCTACCATCATCTAACCTATCCACCCTAACTTCCTATGTACCTTTCGTGCTGTTCCCCTTCTTGTTTCGGTTCGTAGGTTGACACAGAGATTTTCGATGGAATTCCAAGATTTCACTCTAAACAAGTGCTACTTTGAGGCCTATGACAACTGATTCATAGAAAAACTCTCTAATGGTCCACTTGTTGAAATTTAAGTTCTATAGGGCGAGGCATTTGATTCCACAACCGCGAAAAAGTCTAGCTCGATTCTATCGCCGGATTGGAAACTTCTCTTTGTTTTGAGTTCGCGCTGAAATCAACGCCAGCAGTCCCTAATGTCACATCCAGAAACATATATTAACGGTTGGGGAACGCAATGTAATTGATCCAACCATCATCTAACCTATCCACCCTAACTTCCTATGTACCTTTCGTGCCGTTCCCCTTCTTGTTTCGGTTCGTTGGTCGACACAGAGATTTTCGATGGAATTCCAAGATTTCACTCTAAACAAGTGCTACTTTGAGGCTTATGGCAAGTGATTCTTAGGAAAACTCTCCAATGGTCCACTTGTTCGAATTTAGGTTCTCTAGGGCGAGGCATTTGATTCCGCAACCGTGAAAAAGTCTAGCTCGATTCTATCGCCGGATTGGAAACTTCTCTTTGTTTTGAGTTCGCGCTGAAATCAAACGCCAGCAGTCCCTAATTTTACATCCAGAAACATATATTAACGGTTGGGGAATGCAATGTAATTGATCCTACCATCATCTAACCTATCCACCCTAACTTCCTATGTACCTTTCGTGCTGTTCCCCTTCTTTTTTCGGTTCGTTGGTCGACACAGAGATTTTCGATGGAATTCCAAGATTTCACTCTAAACAAGTGCTACTTTGAGGCCTATGGCAAGTGATTCTTAGGAAAACTCTCCAATGGTCCACTTGTTCGAATTTAGGTTCTCTAGGGCGAGGCATTTGATTCCGCAACCGCGAAAAAGTCTAGCTCGATTCTATCGCCCGGATTGGAAACTTCTCTTTGTTTTGAGTTCGCGCTGAAATCAACGCCGCCAGTCCCTAATTTCACATCCTAGAAACATATATTAACGGTTGGGGAACGCAATGTAATTGATCCTACCATCATCTAACCTATCCACCCTAACTTCCTATGTACCTTTCGTGTCGTTCCCTTCTTGTTTAGGTTCGTATGTCGACACGAGAGATTTTCGATGGAATTCCAAGATTTCACTCTAAACAAGTGCTACTTTGAGGCCTATGACAAGTGATTCATAGAAAAACACTCTAATGGTCCACTTGTTCAAATTTAAGTTCTATAGGGCGAGGCATTTGATTCCACAACCGCGAAAAAGTCTAGCTCGATTCTATCGCCGGATTGGAAACTTCTCTTTGTTTTGAGTTCGCGCTGAAATCAACGCCAGCTATTCCCTAATGTCACATCGAGAAACATATATTAACGGTTGGGGAACGCAATGTAATTGATCCAACCATCATCTAACCTATCCACCCTAACTTCCTATGTACCTTTTCGTGTCGTTCCCCTTCTTGTTTGGTTCGTTTGGTTGATACGTAGATTTTCGATGGAATTCCAAGATTTCACTCTAAACAAGTGCTACTTTGAGGCTTATGGCAAGTGATTCTTAGAAAAACTCTCCAATGGTCCACTTGTTCGAATTTAGGTTCTCTAGGGCGAGGCATTTGATTCCGCAACCGAAAAAAAAGTCTAGCTCGATTCTATCGCCGGATTGGAAACTTCTCTTTGTTTTGAGTTCGCGCTGAAATCAAACGCCAGCAGTCCCTAATTTTACATCCAGAAACATATATTAACGGTTGGGGAATGCAATGTAATTGATCCTACCATCATCTAACCTATCCACCCTAACTTCCTATGTACCTTTCGTGCTGTTCCCCTTCTTTTTTCGGTTCGTTGGTCGACACAGAGATTTTCGATGGAATTCCAAGATTTCACTCTAAACAAGTGCTACTTTGAGGCCTATGGCAAGTGATTCTTAGGAAAACTCTCCAATGGTCCACTTGTTCGAATTTAGGTTCTCTAGGGCGAGGCATTTGATTCCGCAACCGCGAAAAAGTCTAGCTCGATTCTATCGCCGGATTGGAAACTTCTCTTTGTTTTGAGTTCGCGCTGAAATCAACGCCAGCAGTCCCTAATTTCACATCCAGAAACATATATTAACGGTTGGGGAACGCAATGTAATTGATCCTACCATCATCTAACCTATCCACCCTAACTTCCTATGTACCTTTCGTGCCGTTCCCCTTCTTGTTTCGGTTCGTATGTCGACACAGAGATTTTCGATGGAATTCCAAGATTTCACTCTAAACAAGTGCTACTTTGAGGCCTATGACAACTGATTCATAGAAAAACACTCTAATGGTCCACTTGTTCAAATTTAAGTTCTATAGGGCGAGGCATTTGATTCCACAACCGCGAAAAAAGTCTAGCTCGATTCTATCGCCGGATTGAAAACTTCTTTTTTTTTGAGTTCGCTACTGAAATCAACGCCAGCAGTCCCTAATGTCACATCCAAAACATATATTAACGGTTGGGGAACGCCAATGTAATTGATCCAACCATCATCTAACCTATCCACCCTAACTTCCTATGTACCTTTCGTGCCGTTCCCTTCTTGTTTCTGGTTCGTTGGTCGACACAGAGATTTTCGATGGAATTCCAAGATTTCCTCTAAACAAGTGCTACTTTGAGGCCTATGGCAAGTGATTCTTAGGAAAACTCTCCAATGGTCCACTTGTTCGAATTTAGGTTCTCTAGGGTAGGCATTTGATTCGCAACCGCGAAAAAGTCTAGCTCGATTCTATCGCCGGATTGGAAACTTACCATTTTGTTTTGAGTTCGCGCTGAGATCAACGCCCGGCCAGTACCTAATGTCACATCTAGAAACATATATTAACGGTTGGGGAACGCAAATGTAATTGATCCTACCATCATCAAACCTATCCACCCTAACTTCCTATGTACCTTTCGTGTCGTTTCCCCATCTTTGTTTCGGTTCGTTTGTCGACATAGAGATTTTCGATGGAATTCCAAGATTTCACTCTAAACAAGTGCTACTTTGAGGCCTATGGCAAGTGATTCTTAGAAAAACTCTCCAATGGTCCACTTGTTCGAATTTAGGTTCTCTAGGGCGAGGCATTAAACTCCGCAACCGCGAAAAGTCTAGCTCGATTCTATCGCCGGATTGGAAACTTCTCTTTGTTTTGAGTTCGCGCTGAGATCAACGCCAGCAGTCGCTAATGTCACATACAGAAACATATATTAACGGTTGGGGAACTCAATGTAATTGATCCTAACATCATCTAACCTATCCACCCTAACTTCCTATATACCTTTCGTGTCGTTCCCCTTCTTGTTTCGGTTCGTAGGTTGACACAGAGATTTTCGATGGAATTACAAGATTTCACTCGAAACAAGTGCTACTTTGAGGCCTATGACAACCGATTCATAGAAAAACTCTCTATTGGTCCACTTGTTCAAATTTAAGTTCTATAGGGGCGAGGCATTTGATTCCACAACCGCGAAAAAGTCTAGCTCGATTCTATCGGATTGGAAACTTCTCTTTGTTTTGAGTTCGCGCTGAAATCAACGCCAGCAGTCCCTAATGTCACATCCGAAACATATATTAACGGTTGGGGAACGCAATGTAATTGATCCAACCATCATCTAACCTGTCCACCCTAACTTCCTATGTACCTTTCGTGTCGTTCCCTTCTTGTTTCGGTTCGATTTGGTCGACATAGAGATTTTCGATGGAATTCCAAGATTTCACTCTAAACAAGTGCTACTTTGAGGCCTATGGCAAGAGATTCTTAGAAAACTCTCCAATGGTCCACTTGTTCGAATTTAGGTTCTCTAGGGCGAGGCATTTGATTCCGCAACCGCGAAAAAAGTCTAGCTCGATTCTATCGCCGGATTGGAAACTTCTCTTTGTTTTGAGTTCGGCTGAAATCAACGCCAGCAGACCCTAATGTCACATACAGAATCATATATTAACGGTTGGGGAATGCAATGTAATTGATCCTACCATCATCTAACCTATCCACCCTAACTTCCTAATGTCACATGTAAACATATATTAACCGGTTCAATGTAATTGATCCTACCATCATCATCTAACCTATCCACCCTAACTTTCTATGTACCTTTCGTGTCGTTTCCCTTCTTGTTTCGGTTCGTTGGTCGACACGTAGATTTTTTGATGGAATTCCAAGATTTCACTCTAAACAAGGGCTACTTTGAGGTCTATGGCAAGTGATTCTTAGAAAAACTCTCTAATGGTCCACTTGTTCGAATTTTTGGTTCTCTAGGGCGAGGCATTTGATTCCACAACCACGAAAAAGTCTAGCTCGATTCTATCGCCGGATTGGAAACTTCTCTTTGTTTTGAGTTCGCTACGACATCAACGCCGGCAGTCCCTAATGTCACATCTGACGTAAACATATATTAACGGTTGGGGAACGCAATGTAATTGATCCTAACATCATCTAACCTATCCACCCTAACTTCCTATGTACCTTTCGTGTCGTTCCCTTCTTGTTTTGGTTCGTAGGTCGACACAGAGATTTTCGATGGAATTCCAAGATTTCACTCTAAACAAGTGCTACTTTGAGGCCTATGACAACTGATTCATAGAAAAACACTCTAATGGTCCACTTGTTCAAATTTAAGTTCTATAGGGCGAGGCATTTGATTCCACAAACCACGAAAAGTCTAGCTCGATTCTATCGCCGGATTGGAAACTTCTCTTTGTTTTGAGTTCGCGCTGAAATCAACGCCAGCCAGTCCCTAATGTCACATCTAGCATAAACATATATTAACGGTTGGGGAACGCAATGTAATTGATCCAACCATCATCTAACCTATCCACCCTAACTTCCTATGTACCTTTCGTGCCGTTCCCCTTCTTGTTTTCGGTTCGTTGGTCGACACACGAGAGATTTTCGATGGAATTCCAAGATTTCACTCTAAACAAGTGCTACTTTGAGGCCTATGGCAAGTGATTCTTAGGAAAACTCTCCAATGGTCCACTTGTTCGAATTTAGGTTCTCTAGGGGCGAGGCATTTGATTCCGCAACCGCGAAAAAAGTCTAGCTCGATTCTATCGCCGGATTGGAAACTTCTTTGTTTTGAGTTCGCGCTGAGATCAACGCGCCAGCACCCTAATGTCACATCCAAAACATATATTAACGGTTGGGGAACGCAATGTAATTGATCCTACCATCATCAAACCTATCCACCCTAACTTCCTATGTACCTTTCGTGTCGTTCCCCATCTTGTTTCGGTTCGTTTGTCGACATAGAGATTTTCGATGGAATTCCAAGATTTCACTCTAAACAAGTGCTACTTTGAGGCCTATGGCAAGTGATTCTTAGAAAAACTCTCCAATGGTCCACTTGTTCGAATTTAGGTTCTCTAGGGCGAGGCATTTGATTCCACAACCGCGAAAAAAAGTCTAGCTCGATTCTATCGCCGGATTGGAAACTTCTCTTTGTTTTGAGTTCGCTGAGATCAACGCCGTGATCCCTAATGTCACATCCAGAAACATATATTAACGGTTGGGGAACTCAATGTAATTGATCCTAACATCATCTAACCTGTCCACCCTAACTTCCTATGTACCTTTCGTGCCGTTCCCCTTCTTGTTTCGGTTCGTTGGTCGACATAGAGATTTTCGATGGAATTCCAAGATTTCACTCTAAACAAGTGCTACTTTGAGGCCTATGGCAAGTGATTCTTAGGAAAACTCTCCAATGGTCCACTTGTTCGAATTTAGGTTCTCTAGGGCGAGGCATTTGATTCCGCAACCGCGAAAAAAAGTCTAGCTCGATTCTATCGGATTGGAAACTTCTCTTTGTTTTGAGTTCGCATGAAATCAACGCCAGCAGTCCCTAATGTCACATACGTAATCATATATTAACTGTTGGGGAATGCAATGTAATTGATCCTACCATCATCTAACCTATCCACCCTAACTTCCTAATGTCACATACAGAAACATATATTAACTGTTGGGGAACGCAATGTAATTGATCCTACCATCATCTAACCTATCCACCCTAACTTTCTATGTACCTTTCGTGTTCCTCCCCTTCTTGTTTTGGTTCGTTGGTCGATTACGTAGATTTTTGATGGAATTCCAAGATTTCACTCTAAACAAGGGCTACTTTGAGGCCTATGGCAAGTGATTCTTAGAAAAACTCTCTAATGGTCCACTTGTTCGAATTTAGGTTCTCTAGGGCGAGGCATTTGATTCCACAACCACGAAAAAGTCTAGCTCGATTCTATCGCCGGATTGGAAACTTCTCTCTTTGTTTTGAGTTCGCTGAAATCAACGCCAAATCCCCTAATGTCACATACGTAAACATATATTAACGGTTGGGGAACGCAATGTAATTGATCCTAACATCATCTAACCTATCCACCCTAACTTCCTATGTACCTTTCGTGCCGTTCCCCTTCATGTTTCGGTTCGTAGGTCGAATACGTAGATTTTCGATGGAATTCCAAGATTTCACTCTAAACAAGTGCTACTTTGAGGCCTATGACAACTGATTCATAGAAAAACTCTCTAATGGTCCACTTGTTCAAATTTAAGTTCTATAGGGCGAGGCATTTGATTCCACAACCGCGAAAAAAAGTCTAGCTTCGATTCTATCGCCGGATTGGAAACTTCTCTTTGTTTTGAGTTCGCGCTTGAGATCAACGCCAAAGCCGATCCCTAATGTCACATACGTAAACATATATTAACGGTTGGGGAACGCAATGTAATTGATCGTACCATCATCTAACCTATCCACCCTAACTTTCTATGTACCTTTCATGCCGTTCCCCTTCTTGTTTTTTGGTTCGTTGGTCGACACAGAGATTTTCGATGGAATTCCAAGATTTCACTCTAAACAAGTGCTACTTTGAGGCCAATGGCAAGTGATTCTTAGAAAAACTCTCTAATGGTCCACTTGTTCGAATTTAGGTTCTCTAGGCGAGGCATTTGATTCCACAACCACGAAAAAGTCTAGCTCGATTCTATCGCCGGATTGGAAACTTCTCTTTGTTTTGAGTTCGCGCTGAAATCAACGCCAGTAGTCCCTAATGTCACATACAGAAAAATATATTAACGGTTGGGGAACGCAATGTAATTGATCCTAACATCATCTAACCTATCCACCCTAACTTCCTATGTACCTTTCGTGTCGTTCCCATTCTTGTTTCGGTTCGTAGGTCGACACAGAGATTTTCGATGGAATTCCAAGATTTCACTCTAAACAAGTGCTACTTTGAGGCCTATGACAACTGATTCATAGAAAAACTCTCTAATGGTCCACTTGTTTGAATTTAGGTTCTCTAGGGCGAGGCATTTGATTCCACATCCGCAAAAAAGTCTAGCTCGATTCTATCGCCGGATTGGAAACTTCTCTTGGTTTTGAGTTCGCTGAAATCAACGCCCGGAAATCCCTATTGTCACGTCCGTAATCATATATTAACGGTTGGGGAACGCAATGTAATTGATCCTACCATCATCTAACCTATCCACCCTAACTTCCTATGTACCTTTCGTGTCGTTCCCCTTCTTGTTTCGGTTCGTATGTCGACACACAGATTTTCGATGGAATTCCAAGATTTCACTCTAAACAAGTGCTACTTTGAGGCCTATGACAAGTGATTCATAGAAAAACTCTCTAATGGTCCACTTGTTCAAATTTAAGTTCTATAGGGCGAGGCATTTGATTCCACAACCGCGAAAAAGTCTAGCTCGATTCTATCGCCGGATTGGAAACTTCTCTTTGTTTTGAGTTCGCGCTGAGATCAACGCCAGCAGTCCCTAATGTCACATCCAGAAACATATATTAACGGTTGGGGAACGCAATGTAATTGATCCTAACATCATCTAACCTATCCACCCTAACTTCCTATGTACCTTTCGTGTCGCTCTCCTACTTGTTTTCGGTTCGTAGGTCGACCACAGAGATTTTCGATGGAATTCCAAGATTTCGCTCTAAACAAGTGCTACTTTGAGGCCTATGACAACTGATTCATAGAAAAACTCTCTAATGGTCCACTTGTTCAAATTTAAGTTCTATAGGGCGAGGCATTTGATTCCACAACCGCGAAAAAGTCTAGCTCGATTCTATCGCCGGATTGGAAACTTCTCTTTGTTTTGAGTTCGCGCTGAGATCAACGCCAGCAGTCCCTAATGTCACATCCAGAAATATATATTAACGGTTGGGGAACGCAATGTAATTGATCCTACCATCATCTAACCTATCCACCCTAACTTCCTATGTACCTTTTCGTGTCGTTCCCTTCTTGTTTTTGGTCCATTGGTCGACACGTAGATTTTCGATGGAATTCCAAGATTTCACTCTAAACAAGTGCTACTTTGAGGCCTATGGCAAGTGATTCTTAGAAAAACTCTAATGGCCCACTTGTTCGAATTTAGGTTCTCTAGGGCAAGGCATTTGATTCCACAACCGCGAAAAAGTCTAGCTCGATTCTATCGCCGGATTGGAAACTTTCTCTTGGTTTTGAGTTCGCGCTGAAACCAACGCCAGCATTCCCTATTGTCACATACGTAAACATATATTAACGGTTGGGGAACGCAATGTAATTGATCCTAACATCATCTAACCTATCCACCCTAACTTCCTATGTACCTTTCGTGCCGTTCCCCTTCTTGTTTCGGTTCGTAGGTCCACACAGAGATTTTCTATGGAATTCCAAGATTTCACTCTAAACAAGTGCTACTTTGAGGCCTATGACAACTGATTCATAGAAAAGCTCTCTAATGGTTCACTTTTTCAAATTTAAGTTCTATAGACGAGGCATTTGATTCCACAAACCGCGAAAAAGTCTAGCTCGATTCTATCGCCGGATTGGAAACTTCTCTTTGTTTTGAGTTCGCGCTGAGATCAACGCCGGCAAATTCCTAATGTCACATCCAGAAATATATATTAACGGTTGGGGAACGCAATGTAATTGATCCTACCATCATCTATCCTATCCACCCTAACTTCCTATGTACCTTTCGTGCCGTTCCCCTTCTTGTTTTGGTCCATTGGTCGATTACGTAGATTTTCGATGGAATTCCAAGATTTCACTCTAAACAAGTGCTACTTTGAGGCCTATGGCAAGTGATTCTTAGAAAAACTCTCTAATGGCCCACTTGTTCGAATTTAGGTTCTCTAGGGCAAGGCATTTGATTCCACTACTGCGAAAAAGTCTAGCTCGATTCTATCGCCGGATTGGAAACTTCTCTTGGTTTTGAGTTCGCGCTGAAATCAACGCCAGCATTCCCTATTGTCACATACAGAAACATATATTAACGGTTGGGGAACGCAATGTAATTGATCCTAACATCATCCAACCTAGCCACCCAAACTTCCTATGTACCTTTCGTGTCGTTCCCTTCTTGTTTTGGTTCGTAGGTCGACCACGTAGATTTTTGATGGAATTCCAAGATTTCACTCTAAACAAGTGCTACTTTGAGGCCTATGACAACTGATTCATAGAAAAACTCTAATGGTTCACTTGTTCAAATTTAAGTTCTATAGGGCGAGGCATTTGATTCCACAACCGCGAAAAAGTCTAGCTCGATTCTATCGCCGGATTGGAAACTTCTCTTTGTTTTGAGTTCGCATGAGATCAAAGCCAGCAGTCCCTAATGTCACATCCAGAAACATATATTAACGGTTGGGAAACGCAATGTAATTGATCCTACCATCATCTAACCTATCCACCCTAACTTCCTATGTACCTTCGTGCCGTTCCCCTTCTTGTTTCTGGTTCGTTGGTCGACATAGAGATTTTTGATGGAATTCCAAGATTTCACTCTAAACAAGTGCTACTTTGAGGCCTATGGCAAGTGATTCTTAGAAAAACTCTTTAATGGTCCACTTGTTCGAATTTAGGTTCTCTAGGGCGAGGCATTTGATTCCACAACCACGAAAAAGTCTAGCTTGATTCTATCACGGATTGGAAACTTCTCTTTGTTTTGAGTTCGCGCTGAAATCAACGCCGCCAGTCCCTAATGTCACATACGTAAACATATATTAATGGTTGGGGAACGCAATGTAATTGATCCTAACATCATCTAACCTATCCACCCTAACTTCCTATGTACCTTTCGTGTCGTTCCCTTCTTGTTTTAGGTTCGTAGGTCCACACAGAGATTTTCTATGGAATTCCAAGATTTCACTCTAAACAAGTGCTACTTTGAGGCCTATGACAACCGATTCATAGAAAAGCTCTCTAATGGTTCACTTTTTTCAAATTTAAGTTCTATAGGACGAGGCATTTGATTCCACAACCGCGAAAAAGTCTAGCTCGATTCTATCGGATTGGAAACTTCTCTTTGTTTTGAGTTCGCGCTTGAGATCAACGCCGCCAGTCCCTAATGTCACATCCAGAAAATATATATTAACGGTTGGGGAACGCAATGTAATTGATCCTACCATCATCTAACCTATCCACCCTAACTTCCTATGTACCTTTCGTGCCGTTCCCCTTCTTGTTTTGGTCCATTGGTCGACACAGAGATTTTCGATGGAATTCCAAGATTTCACTCTAAACAAGTGCTACTTTGAGGCCTATGGCAAGTGATTCTTAGAAAAAACTCTCTAATGGTCCACTTGTTCGAATTTAGGTTCTCTAGGGCAAGGCATTTGATTCCACTAGTGAAAAAAAGTCTAGCTCGATTCTATCGCGGATTGGAAACTTCTCTTGGTTTTGAGTTCGCGCTGAAATCAACGCCAAAGATTCCCTATTGTCACATACGTAAACATATATTAACGGTTGGGGAACGCAATGTAATTGATCCTAACATCATCTAACCTAGCCACCCTAACTTCC
The DNA here is from genome assembly GCA_015847255.1 of Hyparrhenia diplandra. Classification (NCBI taxonomy): domain Eukaryota; kingdom Viridiplantae; phylum Streptophyta; class Magnoliopsida; order Poales; family Poaceae; genus Hyparrhenia; species Hyparrhenia diplandra. Next base: position 976,260 of record JADLZK010011792.1, read on the forward strand.
TATGTACCTTTCGTGTCGCCCCTTCTTTGTTTCGGTTCGTAGGTCTATTACAGAGATTTTCGATGGAATTCCAAGATTTCACTCTAAACAAGTGCTACTTTGAGGCCTATGACAACTGATTCATAGAAAAACTCTCTAATGGTTCACTTGTTCAAATTTAAGTTCTATAGGACGAGGCATTTGATTCCACAACCGCGAAAAAGTCTAGCTCGATTCTATCGCCGGATTGGAAACCTCTCTTTGTTTTGAGTTCGCGCTGAGATCAACGCCAGCAGTCCCCTAATGTCACATCCGTAAATATATATTAACGGTTGGGGAACGCAATGTAATTGATCCTACCATCATCTAACCTATCCACCCAAACTTCCTATGTACCTTTCGTGTCGCTTCCTTCTTGTTTCGGTCCATTGGTCGAACACGTAGATTTTCGATGGAATTCCAAGATTTCACTCTAAACAGGTGCTACTTTGAGGCCTATGGCAAGTGATTCTTAGAAAAACTCTAATGGTCCACTTGTTCGAATTTAGGTTCTCTAGGGCGAGGCATTTGATTCCGCAACCGCGAAAAAAAGTCTAGCCTCGATTCTATCGCCGGATTGGAAACTTCTCTTTGTTTTGAGTTTGCGCTGAAATCAACGCAGCAAGCCCCTAATGTTGCATCCCGAAATATATATTAACGGTTGGGGAACGCAATGTAATTGATCCAACCATCATCTAACCTATCCACGCTAACTTCCTATGTACCTTTCGTGTCGCTCACCTTCTTGTTTTGGTTTCAGAGGTCTAATAATGAGATTTTCGATGGAATTCCAAGATTTCACTCTAAACAAGTGCTACTTTGGGCCCTATGACAATCGATTCATAGAAAACTCTAATAGTCCACTTGGTCAAATTTTAGTTCTATTGGGCGAGGCATTTGATTCCACAAACCGCAAAAAGTCTAGCTCGATTCTATCGCCGGATTGGAAACTTCTCTTTGTTTTGAGTTCGCGCCGAGATCAATGCCGCCAATCCCTAATGTCACATCCGTAAAACATATATTGACGGTTGGGGAACGCAATGTAATTGATCCTACCATCATCTAACCTATCCACCCTAACTTTCTATGTACCTTTCATGCCGTTCCCCTTCTTTTTCGGTTCGTTGGTCTAAAAAAGAGATTTTCGATGGAATTCCAAGATTTCACTCTAAACAAGTGCTACTTTGAGGCCTATGGCAAGTGATTCTAAGAAAAACTCTCTAATGGTCCACTTGTTCGAATTTAGGTTCTCTAGGGCGAGGCATTTGATTCCGCAACCGCGAAAAAAGTCTAGCTCGATTCTATCGCCGGATTGGAAACTTCTCTTTGTTTTGAGTTCGCGCTGAAATCAACGCCAAAGAAAGTCCCTAATGTCACATCGAAAAATATATATTAACGGTCGGGGAACGCAATGTAATTGATCCAACCATCATCTAACCTATCCACCCTAACTTCCTATGTACCTTTTCGTGTCGTTCCCCTTCTTGTTTCGGTTCGTAGGTCGACACGTAGATTTTCGATGGAATTCCAAGATTTCACTCTAAACAAGTGCTACTTTGAGGCCTATGACAACCGATTCATAGAAAAACTCTCTAATGGTTCACTTGTTCAAATTTAAGTTCTATAGGGCGAGGCATTTGATTCCACAACCGCGAAAAAGTCTAGCTCGATTCTATCGCCGGATTGGAAACTTCTCTTTTGTTTTGAGTTCGCGCTGAGATCAACACCAGCAGTCCCGAATGTCACATCCAGAAACATATATTAACGGTTGGGGAACGCAATGTAATTGATCCTACCATCATCTAACCTATCCACCCTAACATCCTATGTACCTTTCGTGTCGTTCCCTTCTTGTTTTAGGTTCGTTGGTCTATTACGTAGATTTTCGATGGAATTCCAAGATTTCACTCTAAACAAGTGCTACTTTGAGGCCTATGGCAAGTGATTCTTAGAAAAACTCTAATGGTCCACTTGTTCGAATTTAGGTTCTCTAGGGCGAGGCATTTGATTCCGCAAACCGCGAAAAAGTCTAGCTTGACTCTATCGCCGGATTGGAAACTTCTCTTTGTGTTGAGTTCGCTGAAATCAACGCCAGAAGTCCCTAATGTCACATCCCGAAAATATATATTAACGGTTGGGGAACGCAATGTAATTGATCCAACCATCATCTAATCTATCCACCCTAACTTCCTATGTACCTTTCGTGTCGTTCACATTCTTGTTTTAGGTTCGTAGGTCTATTACGTAGATTTTCGATGGAATTCCAAGATTTCACTCCAAACAAGTGCTACATTGAGGCCTATGGAAAGTGATTCTTAGAAAAACTCTCTAATGGTCCACTTGTTCAAATTTAGGTTCTGTAGGGCGAGGCATTTGATTCCACAACCGCAAAAAAGTCTAGCTCGATTCTATCGCCGATTGGAAACTTCTCTTTGTTTTGAGTTCGCTTTGAAATCAACGCCAAGTCCCTAATGTCACATCCGTAAAACATATATTAACGGTTGGGGAACGCAATGTAATTGATCCTACCATCATCTAACCTATCCACCATAACTTCCTATGTACCTTTCGTGTCGCTCCCCTTCTTTTTAGGTTGGTCAGATCGACATAGAGATTTTTGATGGAATTCAGAGATTTCACTCTAAACAAGTGCTACTTTGAAGCCTATGACAAGTGATTCTTAGAGAAACTCTCTAATGGTCCACTTGTTCAAATTTAGGTTCTCTAGGGCGAGGCATTTGATTCCACAATCTGCGAAAAAGTCTAGCTCGATTCTATCGGATTGGAAACTTCTCTTTGTTTTGAGTTCGCTGAAATCAACGCCGGAAATTCCTAATGTCACATCCGTAAACATATATTAACGGTTGGGGAACGCAATGTAATTGATCCTACCATCATCTAACCTATCCACCCTAACTTCCTATGTACCTTTCGTGTCGTTCCCCTTCTTGTTTTGGTTCAGAGGTCGACATAGAGATTTTTGATGGAATTCGTGAGATTTCACTCTAAACAAGTGCTACTTTGAAGCCTATGACAAGTGATTCTTAGAAAAAAACTCTAATGGTCCACTTGTTCAAATTTAGGTTCTCTAGGGCGAGGCATTTGATTCCACAAACCGCGAAAAAGTCTAGCTCGATTCTATCGCCGGATTGGAAACTTCTCTTTGTTTTGAGTTCGCTGGGGGCTGAAATCAACGCCATCCACCCTAAATCCCTAATGTCACATCCGTAAACATATATTACTTGGGGGGAACGCAATGTAATTGATCCTACCATCATCTAACCTATCCACCCTAACTTCCTATGTACCTTTTGTGTCGTTCCCCTTCTTGTTTCGGTTCGTAGGTCGACATAGAGATTTTTGATGGAATTCAGAGATTTCACTCTAAACAAGTGCTACTTTGAAGCCTATGACAAGTGATTCTTAGAAAAACTCTAATGGTCCACTTGTTCAAATTTAGGTTCTCTAGGGCGAGGCATTTGATTCCACAACCGCGAAAAAGTCTAGCTCGATTCTATCGCCGGATTGGAAACTTCTCTTTGTTTTGAGTTCGCTACTGAAATCAACGCCGCCAGAAATCCCTAATGTCACATCCGTAAAACATATATTAACGGTTGGAGAACGCAATGTAATTGATCCTACCATCATCTAACCTATCCACCCTAACTTCCTATGTACCTTTCGTGTCGCTCCCCTTCTTGTTTCGGGTTTGTAGGTCGACACGTAGATTTTCGATGCAATTCCAAGATTTCACTCTAAACAAGTGCTGCATTGAGGCCTATGGCAAGTGATTCTTAGAAAAACTCTCTATTGGTCCATTTGTTCAAATTTAGGTTCTCTAGGGCGAGGCATTTGATTCCACAACCGTGAGAAAGTCTAGCTCGATTTTATCGCCGGATTGGAAACTTCGCTTTGTTTTGAGTTTGCGCTGAAATCAACGCCAACAAATCCCTAATGTCACATCCGTAAACATATATTAACGGTTGGGGAACGCAATGTAATTCATCCAACCATCATGTAACCTATCCACCCTAACTTCCTATGTACATTTCGTGTCGTTCCCTCGCTTGTTTCGGTTCGTAGGTCAACATAGAGATTTTTGATGGAATTCCAAGATTTCACTCTAAACAAGTGCTACTTTGAGGCCTATGACAAGTGATTCTTAGAAAAACTCTCTAATGGTCCACTTGTTCAAATTTAGGTTGTCTAGGGCGAGGCATTTGATTCCACAACCGTGAAAAAGTCTAGCTCGATTCTATAGCCGGTTTGGAAACTTCTCTTTGTTTTGAGTTCGCTGAGATCAATGCTAGCAAATTCCTAATGTCACATCCGTAAAACATATATTAACGGTTGGGGAACGCAATGTAATTGATCCTACCATCATCTAACCTATCCACCCTAACTTCCTATGTACCTTTCGTGCCGTTCCCCTTCTTGTTTCGGTTCGTTGGTCGACACAAAGATTTTCGATGGAATTCCAAGATTTCACTCTAAACAAGTGCTACTTTGAGGCCTATGGCAAGTGATTCTTAGAAAAACTCTCTAATGGTCCACTTGTTCGAATTTAGGTTCTCTAGGGCGAGGCATTTGATTCCGCAACCGCGAAAAAGTCTAGCTCGATTCTATCGCCGGATTGGAAACTTTCTTTGTTTTGAGTTCGCGCTGAAATCAACGCCGCCAGCCCCTAATGTCACATCCAAAACATATATTAACGGTTGGGGAACGTAATGTAATTGATCCTACCATCGGCCCCTAATGGGAGTAGAAGTTCTTGAAGACGATGACCTCGCGGTCCTCCCAAGACGGTACTCCTCCCCCCCACGGGGATCCCGTAGGCCGGAGATCGGCTTTGGCGGCAGAACGCCCTCCGCCACCAGCTCTAGGGCCTCCTCCTCCGTCATCGCCGACAAACTCCAATGCTCCCGACGGAATTGTATCAGCGAGCCTCGCCGCCCCGCTTTTCTTCGCCATTTTTAGAGACCTTTCACCTTCTTGGGCGCCATTGGATAAACGGGCGGGTGGCAAGAAAGAGCGGCGGTGGAACGGCAAGGGTGGGATGTGCAAATGTAAAGACTCAAAGACGATAGATCCAAAGAGCAATGGTCGTGGAAGGCAAGAAGACAGAGTGTGCGTGGTGAAGACACGGCGCAGCCTTCCTATGTATGCTACCGCTCCTCAGAAGGGAAATCGACTCACCTCGCCACCGTGCTCCGTGAGCGGCCAGGCCATGGATGCGCCCTCAGCCCACGACACGCCGTTGTTCCTATGAACGGCGGAAACCCTAACACCCATAGGATTCCAAAGAAATTACAAGAATGCCATCAAGACCTCGAGCAAACGCAACAATGTACTGGGACCGATGTCGCTCCATAAGGATTTTATACGGATTAACCAAGAGTGGGCTAATTACGCACCTCCACACCGCCACCGGGTGCCATGCTTGGTGGCTCTACGGGGGGTGCAAACATTAGTCTCATACTCGAGGGACTTGTCGATTTCTTTTTACGACCTTTTTTGCAGGTTTTCTTCAACGACCGAGCTTAACCCCCGCGCCATGTGGCTATGCCACCTACCGTCAAAGCTCGGGACTAAGTGGGCACACTTCACCTACGGTGAATTGTGCTCCACCCCTCACTTGAAAGCTCGAGGACTTCGACGACGCCATCATGACGACAAGATGCCAACAACTTCAACTTGACCTCGGGCGCCACATGGCTACGCCACCTACCGGCCGTGCTCGGGGACTGCGGGCACCCTTCACCTACGGTGAATTGTGCCGGTATCAACGGCGACTTCATGAAGACTGCTCGACGCTCACGCCGCAAAATATTTTTTGCCAACGTGGCACACTTCCGGAATTGAAGACTTCAAAAATTTTCGGTGTAAAGCACCTCGCACCCGCCGGCATCACAAGCGACCTCCGCCGACGCCATCCGAGCCAAACCCCGTGAAAGAGCGCCGCTTCGCCACCGACATCTACGCATATCTCAGATCATCGACCTCGCCACCGACCCCCCTGAGCTCCGGCCGCTAGACGCCGACCGCATCACCGACACGAGGACCTTGACAACGCACAACTTCACCAACCCGCTTGACCACTTCACCGACCTCCGGCTCTTGATGATGAGATCACGTGAAGACTTGCTCGACGCTACGAGGAGCTCGGGACTAACTCGGGGGGAATGCCCCCATAATACGCCGACACGTGGGGCTCGCCCCCAACCCTCTGAGCTCGGCCATGAGCTCACCTGAGATCGACTACGACCTAGGCTCCACCCCTCGAGCCTCGGCCCCCGACTCGGCCTCCACCTCCGACATCCCCGAGGTCGGCCGCCCCTCCTAGAGGACCCACCATGACTTGAGTGCAGTCCAAGTCATCCCGCCGTGATCGACGCGACGACCGGAGGATATCCCGAGATACGATTCGATAGGGTAGACTCCGATCCCTGAAATCTAGTAACAGATCGATCTCGCCAGATTTTCTCGATTTATAACCCTACCCCCTCGCTATATAAGGCGGTAGGGACCCCCTCATTTGACACCGATCATACCGGGCATAGCTAGCTTACATCCATTGTAACCAGCCGATAATAACAGAGCGCCAGGATGTAGGGTTTTACGCCACGCCGACGGCCCAAAACCCGATACATCGTGGTGTCTTGGCGCCTCAACAAACATCTAGATCTCAATCTCACGCACCGCCCGCCGAATCGATCTACCTCCGAGGGGACAACCCCCGAGGATCGGTTGGAGATTACGCCGGATGACGTAGAGCCGGTCATTGCGTGGAAGCACGGGCAACGGTCTATCTCCGGAGGGGACGCCAGATCATGGGCACCCGATCGCGGCGGTGCCGACGCCGTGGGGGCTGAACGGTCGCCGAGAAACCGCCGACGACGGCGCCGAGGTAGGCGCTGCTTCTCGGTGATCCGGCAAGCATGGGGCCGCGCTCGTCGAGAGGTGGCTAGTGTCCACGGGAGGTTGGAAGCTATTGCCGATGGCCCGAGGACCGCGCCGGGTCGCCGAGTAGTCAGTAGTCGCAGAGAGGCATCGGATGCTTCCATCCCGGGTGACGGTGAGGAATGCGCTAGCATGCGTGTGAACCCAATGTTGTGGTCAGCCATCCGGAACTAAATGGGAAGAGTGTTTGACGCGCCAGCCTCCCCTACCTAGTGCGCCAATTGTCGGTGTTTTTGAACCGGCGACCCGCAAACCGAGTAAGTAATTTGTTGCGCGTCCCCGGATCCGGATGGTGGTGCAAGATGACAAAAGATGTATCTTGGTTCAAGCCAACGTTGACCCTAGTCCAATCGAGGGGTGAGATCATGTATCCGCACCGAAGTGCTCGTAGTAGGGGGATACAAGCTTGGCGAGAGAGAGGGCGGGACCTCAAGTCTCTCGTGGTATGGCGTTGATTGGGATGAATTGCCAATATCGTGTGAAGTCAAGGCGTGAGTGCTCCCCGACTTGCCCTATACTACATCCCGGCTCCCCTTTATAGGTCCAAGGGGAGCCAACGGATACATATGTTCAAGCGCGAGTGGCTTCATGGCTGGTCAGCCTTGTACTTGAATCATGATGAAATGGTGTATGTACTTGTCGTCGTGGAAAGGGCATGGTCCTTCTCCTGGCCATCACATCGATGTCGAGGGGCATGGGCCCATGGATGAGCTTGGTCGAGGGTAATCATTGACCGCCGAGGCCCTTGCCTTTCTGAGGGGATACCTACCGAGGGAAGTGGTAATAGTGTCCGAGGGGTGCGTTGATGGTGACCGAGAGCCGAAGCAATACCGCCCCGAGGGTACTGTCGTGGGGCTGCAAGTGTTATCTCGAGGCCCCCGAGGATGGGCGCGTGAGGTGACGTGAGCGGAGGGAGTGGTTGACACGGTGCTCGTAAAGGCGTGAATTGTGCTTAAAGTTGATTCCTGACGAGGTGATGGCGCCGCAGTGGGATTTGACCACCGCGGGGCCCGCCTAGTGAGGGAATCCAGGCGTCGTGGCGCCCGGCTTTGTTAGGGGGGGCATTTACTCCGCCCCGTCCCGGACCGTTGCGGCCGGGCGGTGGACGGAGCCGCCGAGGGACATGTCGCAAGAGGGGGGCCTTAGGCGAAGCCGGACAACCCCCTCCCCCCCTCCGCGAGGAGGGCTCGGGCGACCGCCGATTCCCTCCTTCTCGTGGGCCCTCGAATGATGACTTTTTGGGATCGTTAGCATCTCAATTGTGTGTTTATGATAACCTCCTTCCTAGCCGAGGTATCAAGGGTAGTTTTTTTTGGTACTTTCGACACCGAAAAGCAAAAAATCTAGTAATCCTATGCAAGCCGGAGAGAATTTTTCCTCCCGCATTTTTTTGACGAGATCATCCACTTGGCTGTCCATCTACCGGATGAAGAACTCTTAAGAGGTCCCGTCCAATATAGATGGATGTACCCTTGGCCGAAGCGTCACATGGGCACTTTGAAGGGGTATCGAGGAATAGGGCTAGACCTAAAGGATCCATCATTGAGGCATACCTAGTTAATGAGGCCTTGACCTTTTTGTTCAAGGTACATGGAAGATGTTGCGACTAGATTCAATCGAGATGATGACAATGGGAAAGGAACATGGTGACCTCCCTATTTTTCAGATGATGTGAAACTCTTTTGAGGGAAAAGACCGTGGGGGAGATCCCCACAATGCACAAAACATTTTATTAAGTATATACAAACAAAAGGAGTACATGAGGGGACTTACTTACACTTACCCAAAACAAGAGTTTCTATGAAGCAAAAACAGGAGTTTCAGGATGAAGGGAGATTACAAACAATATGTAGGAGAAAAATAAGGAAAAGCAAAGGTAAGGAGCGACCTACTATGAAGCACTAAGCCAGGCTAAAACAGAGTTTCTATTATCATCAATAAGCCTCGAACGCTTGAAGGGCAGCTTCATCTTTAAAATTACCGAGCCATCTAACTAGAGATGCTTGACGCCTTCAAAGATTTGCCTACTTCGATTTTCCAAATCTCCCACAAAGCAAGGAGAAATACCTCCATGAAAAGAGGGAGTCCAAAGGACAGTCTAGTCCTCTCAAAAGAAATATGAAGTTGAGAATCTAGGCTCTAGACAATACCGAGCTTATCCTAACAAGCTCTAGCAAACGGGCAGAGAAAAATAGATGCTCAATGGTTTCCTCCTCACCTTGATCACAAAGACCACAAAGGCCGTCGGGCTAAACATTAAAGTGGTGTCTAACCAAAGATGCTCTTTGTATTTAATCTATCCAAAAGGATGAGCTAAAAAAAAAAATAACTCTAGGAGTGACTTTACTCTTCCAGATTGTAAAGCTTTGAAGCAAAAAATTAGTTGTTAGCCCCAACAAAATATCCTATGATCATGGCCATCGACAACTCAAACTCTTGGACAAAGTCTCTAAGGTCTTTAAGCTCAAGAGCAACAAGGTTGGGAAATTGGGATGACAAAGAGATCATCGATGCTAGAAGCTTGAGCAAAATCCTGAACAGAAACCTGGCAAAATATGCAAGATTGGGGAAGAGGACCTCCAAACACTGCCCTGCCCAATTGTCCTTCCAAAAAAAGAAGATGTGAAACTCTTGGGAGCCAATAGGCAGACATATCTTGAGGCCAAAGAATTTGACAAGCTTTGTTGGTATGTGTTGAACAATTGTGATGAGGTACAACCATATTTGAGGTGCGTATATTTGTATAACATGCATGACCAAATTTCAAGATTGTTATTTTGTTTAACTTACAATATGTTCTATGGTTGCAGCCAGTTCAAAACAGAAGTATTGTAGGAAGAAGGAGCCCTTGATGTTGGGAAAAGGCTGGACAATGAATTTCCTCCTTGGTTTAGGAGTCATGTAAGTTGTTTCATTTTTTTTTCTAAAAATCCACATTTTTCGAGGTAATTTTCATATATCTCAAATTTCCACTATTTTTCTATTTTAGATCAAGTAGTTGTGGAAGGATAATCATGAAGAGGTTAGTGAAGGGCTATTTGAATTATCATGTCATCCTAACCTTAGAGTGCATATATGGGCATCATGCAATGTTTATGGTGTTTGGTACAACACCGCCGACCATGCGATGCGAGACATAGGCAAGAGAAAAATAGTGGTGTGTTGGTCGCTGGATCACGTAATGGGGTGTTCACTAAGTTTTATGGTCAGCTCACAAAGATATTGAGTTGGAATACAACTCAAATTTGGAGTTCCAGTGAAAGGTGGTGCTTTTTCGGTGTGATTGGTTCAGTCAAGATGGCAAAGCTAGAGTTCCTAGAGATGATGGCCATTTTAAAGCCATCAATGTTGAGAGGTTTAGGTACAAGTCGATCCATTTATATTAGCAAGTCAAAACAAAAAAGGTCTTATATGTGGATGACAGCTTTGTTTGGCTTAAAATTGGCGTGTTGTGCAAAAATTTGAACACGGGAGCATGTTTGATGTCAATGAGGCTGAATTGACCAATGTTCACCAAGATGAGACCGGTTCTTACAATGAACTTGGGGTGCAAGACTAAGGGGATTCAGTTTTTTATGATGGCTTATATGAGCTTACACCACCGTATTGTGGGGGATAAACCCCTATCCCCTCATGGCCCACTTTGGGCTAAGCCTTCTAGGCCGCCCAGACGACGGATCAAGCCCCTAGCGTCGAAGACGGCAGTCATCGGGGGATCACGGCGTGAGACGTGGTCACTAAGATAGTTTCCTTGTATAGCTCTATTGTAATCACTACAAACTTCCCTATTGTAACCGATCAGGATAGATCTTGTCGGCTTGGATCCGACCTGTAACCCTGCTCCCCGGACTATATAAGGTGAGCAGGGATCCCACTCGAGGGACAACTGGTTCTCAATCAATCAATACAATCTAAGCAGGACGTAGGTTTTACGCCATCAAGGCGGCCGAACCCGGGTAAACCCGTGTGTTTTTCCCTTCGCTCGTTCTGCTTAACATCCCGTTAGTCGTTTAGCGCACCTCTATCGCTCAGTCTACTAGCTGGGCATACCCCTGCTAGACTATCGCCGATAAACCGACGACATGTATCCAACGGCAAAGCTAGTGCGGTGCTAACTTGCTCTTACAACCTAAATTCAGTTTTGTCGTGGGTGCCTGTGCAGTGGTTTGGACGTGGCTTGACTGTATCAGCGTGTAAATGGAGAAACTGCAAGTGTTGCAGGTAACTTACAAGTTCTTATCAATAGAAGGGAAGAAGACATTGGTGAAGACAAATGACGAAGTAGTAGTCTGTGAAGACAGCTTCTATACAACATTTACAAAGCATCTAGCCATACACAAGCAGGCAAAAACTTAACTCTGGGGTCACCTTAGACTTCCAGGCCATCTTATGGAGCTTGGAAGCACGGTATAAATTACTTCCCCAACAAAAAAAAACCCTCTGATCAGGCTCTTCATTCAAGCTAAAATCATGAACTAATTCCCTTAAGTCTTGAGCAGCAGCATAGGAGATGGGGATAACAAATAGTCCCTCTAGACATAATCCACAATGTTATATAGCTATATATTAAATGCCTTTATCATGATGATTTTATTATACTATGAAACTATCAATAAGCAAATAGGTAAATGCTATCTTCAAAATCAATTGATATCCCTACTCGAATCTGAATTTGAGATATCAGTTTTGCATTAACAACCAACAATATTCGTATTTTTATTCAAATTCGAATTAAAATATGGTTAACAGTGGTATTTGAAACTGCGCCAGTCACAATCCATCCTTATACTAGTTACTAGATAAATATCTGTGCACAGAAATGTAATAATGATATCTTAATGTGAGGCTGGCGGTTGTCCTCGATGTGGACTCAGAATTGGCTCGGATACGAACTCTGTACACATTTGTGGACTCAGGTATACGTATTTGGTAGTCCTCGTGACCAGGTAATGCAGTCCTTATAATCGAATCGAACAGTATACGGTTTTTGTATCACTGGGTGATTACTTTAGAGTCTTTTTAGCTGTAGAGATAAGGGCACAGGACTCGATCCAGCCAACGCAATGAAGTGTGATTAACTACTGATCCTGCTCAATGACTCGGAAACCACAATGCATTTTTGCACACCCTTTTCTATGGTGCTTACGTATATTAGCCTTCAGTGGCCTCCTCTATGTCCCTTCCTCCAGCGGTAGAGCCTCAAGGGATATACATACACCAGCTTAAAGAAGTGGAGCAATGAGGCGCTCCACTAATGCATTGCCCCTTTTGCTTTTGTGGAGGCCTCGAGAGAGTAGCAAGTTAGCACCGCACTAGCAACTGACTGCACACTCAGAAACCATGAAGGCGAAGTGCTCAGCATTATCTCCTCCTTACCGGCCATTTGCTTTCCGTTATTTTATGGACAATTCGGGCGGACCAATAATCCTATGGTTCGCAGTGGGGGCACAGCTCAGCTATATAAATCAGGATATACACTACTGTTCTGATGCACTGCTCAAGGACCGGAAGGATTAGAGGGGGAGAACAAGAAGAACAAGATGAGCTCTCAGAAAGCAAGAAGGGTTTTGGTACTTGTTCTTCTGCTTATTGTTTTGCCTGCGCTTTCGATTGGTATGCACCGCAAGTTGATTTCCCTGTTCAGTTGATTGTTATCTATTTTCTATAAAAAAAAAATTCATTACATTGTACGAGCTATCTAAAGAGAAAACAATTTATTTTTATAAATTTCTTTTTTTTTTTCATTACATTGTGGAGCTATCTAAAGAGAAACAAAAATAAACTCAAGAACTTGTCAAGTACAATCAACATGTAGTATTGGAAGTATGTCATTTTTTTTCAGGCATGCAAAATTGAATGATTCGATTCATTAGTCTTCTATAATTTGCTTTTGCAGGAGGAAAGCAGTTGGCGGATGAAAAGGATCACAAGGTATGTAGTACACTGGAGAATAGCAATGTTCTGTCATGGAATTTCGTGAGAGCTTACATTGCTCGATCTACGAATCCATATTATTATTTGAGAACGATCTTCCAAAGTCAAAGGGAAACTTTTCTTCAAAAGAGAATAATTGTATCCATTTTGTCTAATTCAGGAGCATTCCACTACTGCTTCTGAAAAGGGAGCAACGGCTTCAGGAGATATGGTCAAGACAAATGATTATGGGCGCTACGATCCGACTCCGGCGTTTTCCAAGCCTCGCTTCAAGCTTATACCCAACTAACTCATTGCTGCTTGGCTTCTTTGTACCACAAAGGTTAAACTTATTAATAGTATATATAATAATAATATCAGATAGATGACATATGAGGATTAAGGAGTGACTATGCTACATGCGTGGTTAGTATATGGGCGGCATGACATATAGAAATACCCGTGTACAGAATGTATATAACTTGTGTAGTATCTGGCGTATATAACTTTGTGTAATATCTGGCGTTGGTGTCTCTAATGAATGTACTCGGCTTCAGTTCTTAAGTTTGGTTATTATCAATATGTTCTGTTTTTTTTGACAACAAATGATTTTTATATTAGGAGCAAAGCTCTGCAGTGATTAGTACACCGTTGAAGTCTATGTCCTATAGAGCTTGTATACTACTACAGAATTGTACATCACTCGCTGGCTCCAACCCCCTTCACTTTGCCGAAAAATAAACCGGTAGAACCAAAACGGTAGTGATGTGGGGTTCAAACACTACCGTGTCAAAACATCGGGCGGTGATTTGAGGATAGACTGCCGGTTTGCTATCAAACCTGCGGCAAGACCGTCACCGAACACCGCCGGGTGATCCATGGACCGCAATATTTTTTATCCAAGCAATGCCGGTTCGTAAATCAGACGGCAGAGTTGATATTGATAGCACTGTCGGGCTTTAACGAACCGACAGTAATCGAGGGGATAACACTATCGGGTTAGATTGTGCCGATAGTGTATCAAGAGCTAACAATGTCGGTTTACTTTGGACCCGTCGCTGAACTTTACGTGAACACCGCCGGGCTGATTTCAACCCGACAACGTTATTAGAGTGGACACTATCGGTTGGTTAATGCAGCCGACGGTGACGCGTTCGTCATCGATGATGGTTTGTAATTCAAACCGATAGTGTTTGGTGTAGTTACACTACCGGTTTGTTTTCTCATTCACCGTCGGGCCCAAGCCACCCGACGTTTTGTTTTAAATTTTTTAAAATTTTGAATTTATTCATGAAATTCAGCTCTTTTAAACCCATAAATGCATCATATATACATTAAAATTGACAAAACATTACATGGTTCAACGGTTACATACAACTACCTCCGTCTAATGTTCTATGAAATTGAGCCTAGGACATCAACTTCCAAATAAGAAAAACAATGACAATAGCCATAATTGAAATCAAGACATCTTTCATAGGCCAAGTTGCAATTCTCCTAATCTTCATATCTATGGAGAGAGGCTTCTCATCAATCTCCGTGGCTGGTTGATAGTCAAAGTTTTCACCATAGTAAGCCCCCGAAAGCTTCAAACTTCCGTCTTGTATTTTTTTGTAACAATTACCGTGGTAGCCAAAGACTTGAGCAGAGCAATCTTCCCAGGTTCGATAGATCCCTAGCACTTGACCAACATGCACTACATACCACGCCATGGTTTGCCTATACATGCAACCAAAATAGGATGTTGATGCTATGTCATTCAGAAATGTTGTACAGTAAGATTTTGAACACCACAAACTCATGAATTTCAACATCTATCTCATTTCAATCACACTTCGAGCATTAGTATGTCTTCAATCATGTTGTAAATGACCATAATGTTTAAATCTAATTTGTTCACCATAGACCAAAAAACATTTGCTACTATATAAGGATCCCGAACTGTTTGAAAGCAAAATCTAAATAGAAAAAGGAAATAGCAGGTTAGAGTTATCAACACGGGCATTTCAACGAACAACTCAAAGGCAAAGTGACCGATGCAATCACCGAAGCTTCGTGCGCCCCCGCGCCGCTCTGCCTTGTCTCGGGGGGTGCGAGACGCAGCGCCCTAGAAGGAAGCAAAGAGCATGGACGGGGTGTTGCTCCGGCGGAATCAAGGAGTTCGAGGTCGCGGCGGTACGGCGTCGGTCCTAGACGGGGACGGCGTGAGGCTGCAGACAGCGGTGTCGCGGTTTAGCAGCGGTCCCCCGTCGACGTGGAGGAAGAACAAGCGGGTGAGGCGAGGCGAGAACAATAGTGAATTAGGTTTCATTCTAATAGGCAAAAACTTGAAGAACTAAATGGCTAATTAGTTCTTACCGTGGAAGGGCGCAGACGCCGGGCGCGGTTTTGGGGATGTCGGAGAAGAAGAGAATGGCGGGGGCGTAGGGGGGGCGGACGGACGACGCGGCATGTGTGGTGGTGGTGCTCCATCGGCGACGCCGGTGGGGAAATGAATGGGGCGCAGGTTGAAATGACCTCGAAAATTTCAGCTCGCCCGCGCCACACTACTACGTAATTGATTTTTGCGTGGTGTTCGGGATTTCATTTTCCGTGGCGGGCATTTTGAGAAACCGCCACGGTTAATACCTTTATTAACCGTGGCGGTTATTTTTTATTAACCGTGGCGGTTTTAATAACCGCCACAAGAAATCAATTAACCGTGGCGGGCTGTTGACACCTATTATAGCATAATATTAATAGTCAACTAAACATGAAATAAGGGCGTAAAATGAATATCAACATAGACTAGGGGTTTTACTAACATAATTCCACAAACTTTGGTGATTTATATCTTTTCGGGGACTTAACAGATAAATGCGAGAGAAGAATGGAGAAAGTTCCGAATATATCTCCCATACGATGACAAGACTTAACCGTGAAGTAACTTCGACCCAAAATGTGGACTAAAACACTCTAGAGGACACTAGAAGATACCGTAAGAAAGGAGATACGATTGTGCCACAAGGCCCTCGGCGGCCGCCGGTGGCCATTTAGGCCGGCCGCCGAGTCCCGAGCCCAATCCAAAGCATCTTCGTAGGGTCGTTTTTGTAACCGACCTTGAGGTTGTATCTACACCGTTATTGAAGGTCGGTTTGATCCAATGGTCATCATTCATCGCCAAGGCCTATATAAGAAGACCCCCTGACCCCAGGGCTAAACCATAATTCATTCTATCTCATTCTATTCATTATCTCTCAGTTGTAGAGGTGTCCTAATGTAAGGATAACCTCTCTCTCAGGGATTAGTGAATTAGAAGTAGATTAGAAGTAGATTAGTCATGTAATTAGAAGTAGATTAGCCATGTAATTAGAACTAGATTAGATCTAACTTAGATCTAGTCAAGAGTAAAGGAGAGTGGAGCTATGCCCTGTTCCGAGATGTCTACGAGTTTGGTATGTCTTATATCCTTTCTTTGTAAGACTTATGATTCACATATTTATCTTTTCTATGTACTTCCATGTCTTACATATATGGTTAAGTATAGTTGTTATGCTATTGCATGGGATCTCCGCTCGTATTGAGGGCTCTAGTTATTCATGGTAGCTAGAGTAGTAATTGATAGTATAGACATGGTGTCTAGGCTATAGGTTACCTGAGATTGCACCCAACCCCACGGATAGTTTGTGGTAGCCCCGTGTGGTGACACCCTAATGGCCGACGTATTCCACCACGTTCGGGTTGGTGTTTGTAGGACCGTAGTCGGAGCTTCCTAGCCCCCTTCTCATCTCTTTTCGTGGCTAGTGTTCCGATGTCCCGAAGTGTTATGGTGTGATTGCTATCATAGAACCTAAGTAATAGAGAAGTACAAAGGAACCTTGATCTCTCCCTTTGACCTCTTGATTAGTTTAGTTATTCTTTTATAATCTTAGGTAGGTTACTATTTTATGCTTTGATATTTACTTATCCTTTAACAATTACCTCCTCACTATAGTCTAGTGGTTTGCTAAGTTAGTGGATACATGATTGTGACTTATTAGAATTCTTTAGCCAAAGCTTCCCCCGTGGATACGATACTCTAGAATACTCATCCTAGGGAAAAGCTACAATGGTAGGTGTTCGGCGCCTGCGAGAATCCTTCATATTCTTTTAGCACTTAACAAATGCCAACAAGCTTTTTTGGCGCCATTGCGGGAAGCAATTGGCCTAAAGATTCTAATAATGATCATGATGTCTCGCTAATTTAGTGTATCACTAGCTTTAGTAGGATTATCCTTGTTTGTTGAGTTGTGGAATAGACGGGACAAAAGATGTCGTTGCGATCTTAGGTAAGATTCCACAAGAAAAGAAAAACAAAAAGATTCAAGAACCGAGGGGTGCTCGATTATTCAAGATTCATTACACATTTGAACCCCTGCTATCTCAAGGTATGTAATTAAATATATATTATTCTAACCATGTATAGATTGAAAAAGAAGTCGCCGTCACAAGAATTCAATGCACACATCTCAAGTGACGTACATAGAAGCCGCACATCATGGCAAGTGTGACTCATAAAGGTGAGAAAGTCTTGGTCATGGACTATAAATTGATTGAGTAGTTATCATTTAATTTCTTGCATTACATTGCATGTTTACTTGATCAACTCATGCATTCACTCCGCTTAGTTTATGTTTTCTCATAGTAGATCCATTGCATGTTTAGTTCTTTGAATCTATCCATACCATTTGCATCTAAAAAAAAAATCCTCACCTTGATCATGCTCTTTCATCTCTATTTTGAATAAATCTCTGTAGTGCTTTAATGCTACCTTTATCTACTATAGTATGCTTTGGTTTGGAAATTCTTCTATTTGCGCAAATAGGGTATTTCCATAGGCTTTTAAATTAAGCGTGGTGTTTAGGTTAAAATGCCTTCCTTAATTGAATTAGACATGGAGTCTAGTTTGGTTATTGAGCTAAGAATTGCTTGCGTAGACATTAGTTATTGTGTTGGACTAACCCCTGCAGAAAAACTTTCAAATCCAATTCGGGAAAGTCAAGAGATGAACTCGGATCCGAGATGAAGCAAGGCATCCGATGAACTCCAACCTTGTGCAAAAGACTCGGCCCATTCATCATTGATGGAAAAATTGTAAGTATTAAATATCATTTCACTGTCTTTTGCTACAAGTTACCTTTACCCCTGATCCACATGCTAGAGTGCAGCCACAAAGAATATGTGTATAAGAAATGAATAAATAAAATTTGTGCTAAGGTAATCAAAGAACCACTTTCTCATTAGCATAGATGAGATATTATATGAACTCCGGACAACAACCCCTCGCTTCAACCATATGTTGTATATTCTCTCGGGTATGTGTCCACTAACATTTTGTAGGAAAGGATCTATGCTATGTCCATTCAATGAAGAAGAGTGTCATACAACACGATAAATAAATAAATAAAAAGTTCTCATTCGAAGGAAGTGGATGGACAAAGCAACAGACCAAAAAGAACATCAAAGACAGGTAAGTGAATATAAATCTCATCATTATATACAACTTTTGTCTTATGTTCTAAAGAAAAATATATATAATAATAATAAATAATAATATATATCCGAGCACATGATGGCTCATGGTAAAAAGTAACATGTTCCTAGGACAAGTTCCTTCGGGTATTCTTTGTCACTAACCTTGTAGAAACAAAGGATAAACAATGTCTAAGGACATGGTGATTGCAACACACGATTAGGGACGGTCCAGCATTCACACTTGAAGTGCTGAGTGACAGGAAGGCTCAAGCATGGGGGAGGAAGGTCAACTCTTCTAAAGATCATCCATTACTCTTCCTCTACTCAAGCTCCCATCACTCGACATGCTTTGGTTTTGCAATCCCTTTACTCACAATTACTTTTCTCTCTAAAGTTTGAATGGTTAATAGATGTCATGCATAAAAATCAAACTTAAGATATCATAAAATTTCCAACTAGAGAGAAAGTAATGGTGAGCATATAAAATATCCAATCAAAACTTTTTCTAGCATAGAAGCAACCTTTAGCTCCATGACAATTCTACCCTTCTTTACAATTACTTGTATATTCCTTCGGGTATATGTTGTCAACTAATACTGCAGGAATAAAACCATGAGAGGAGCAAAAAGGTCTTAGCATAATTTAAAGAACAAGAAAGAAAAGGATGATGCAATAAAAGAGATAAGGAGCAAGATACATAAGAGGCTAAAGAAGGAAAGCTTCGACTAGAAGAAAAGGGCCACCACAAGGTGTTACGATGTTGTCACATTCCAATAATAAGGTAACATCTTGAGGTAAGTTGTCATTACTTAAGCTTCACCTAAAGTATGGCTTGTTCATAAGAATAAAACATGTTAGAGTAATAACCTTGCCCGATCCAACTTCATTAGCTCAACATGTTTTGTTTCTTTTAGTTGTTCCTACCACCATTCTCTTGATCTCTTAGTCCTAAGCATGTAAGATAAAATGATGTGCAACTTGCTTTGAAAGAAGATAGTCATAATCATGCCTTTGATACATCATGTTTAGATAAGAAAACCCTCCAAGAGTCAATGAGCTTGATTCAACTGGTCGAAAGTTTTAATCACAAACAATCATGCTAAATCTTTCCGATCTTGTCACCCAAGTTAGGTTTAAGAAAAGCGTATAATAAATCAACTCTTTCTTGTTTGTTGTGCCTATGGTTAGAGAAGAATAAATGAAGTTTGGTTCTGTTGGTGTTTTCCGACCAACAGAGCCCATGCACTTGATCTCTACCTTGACTTTGCAAAGGACACACTTGGAGCAAAAAAGGTGGAGAAGCCTATTAGTCTCTCCAAAATTCAACAAGTGAATGTCTTACAAGCATGCACACTAAACAAGACATTGCCTACATCTATGCTCCACTCCAACTCATAAGACCAGCAAAGAACATGGGTGACGTCATCCTTCACCATCTCAAGGAGCACAACCGTCAAGATCGAGATAATACACTCAAACGATAAGGTAAGAAGTCTCGTTCGGAGGACTTAAAACACCGAACCCTCGCCGAAAAGGTAAGATCGGTAGTTATCTAATGCATAGCATATTTAGCTCCTTGCATTGCATAATCATTTTCCTTTAGCATATTTACATTACAACACTAGCATTGCATTAGAAAAGAAAATAAATATTTATTTGTTGCATAGACATGAAAAACTCTAAGCCCCATGTGAGTAATTTTGTGGTGTGTAACAACCCACAAGGATATTTAATGTGGTGGCATAAAAAAATAAAATAAATAGGCATGCATCATTATCTTTATCTCGCATAGAAAATCTAAAATATATATATATAATGTTGTCTTAAAGATTTCAGGCAGATAAAAAGCAACGTGGCTAACCCCTAACACTTAATCAAGTTCCACTAGTTTTGTTGTCTATTTGAGTTCAGCAGGATCCCAAGGAAGAGAGACATGACACACATGGTATCCAGCGTTAAAGAAGATCAATTAGCCACCATCACTATCTACCTCTACTTCCAACCATCAAGAACATCGAAGACTATGTCAACATCCGGCTTTGGGGAGTGCAACCCCCATGTATCCAGATAAGTATCCCTTTTATCTTATTTACTACCAGCTAGATATGTTTGTTTTATTAGAAAGATATAAAAGATGCATAACTAAGGAAACCAAATAAATAGAGTCTATATAGTCTTTATTAAATAGTCTTTATTAGAGTGTGATAATAAAATAAACTCTGAAGATAATCTCTAGCCTTGAGATGATGAATAGTTGCTCCATCATAATTCCTTTCAAGTACCTACCTTTCAAGCTTAATTTCTCTCGAGCTTTTAATGCAACTATTTTGACTTGAGATTTGCTCGAACCTAAAACCACGTGGGTAGCAAATGCTTGCTCTAAAATCTAGGTGATTGACGGATATGATATATGAGAGTCTGAGTCGCTATTTATCTTACTCCTAGTGATACTAGATTTCGGAGATTTATCTTTTGAAAATTAAAAGTGCATATGATAAGTTCCTCTGTGTGACAAGAGTGTTGAACCTCCTACCACGACCATATATACATGCTCCCTAGATTAAGAAAACCCTTTGACATATATATAGAATTTTGCTTGCTTTGCATTGAGTTTGTTCAATCTTTGTCGACCCTTAGAAACTTGTCATGCTGATCATGCACACTCCACTCCACCACACTCTACTCCATTTCATTCCATTTCATTACACTCCATCTCGATCCACTCTACTCCATTTGCATTTATGCTACTCCTACCCTAGAAGTACGCATCCACAAAGCATCCACCAAATATCCACCAAAAATGTTCTACTCCTATCCTAGGAGAGAGCAACCAAAAATATTCCCCACACATATCCACTTAGCCAACATCTCATAAAGCTCCTTTATCCCTTTCCTATCTCTCTACAAGTTTATTGCAAAAAGAGGCTTGGATTGTATAATAAAAAAAAAGTAAGTGAAGAAAAAAAAAGAGAAGAAAGGGGAGATGAAAAATGGACAAGTGTCTTACGAGTGAGTAGAGCCTACCTCCCTAAGAAAAGGAAAGAATAAAGGAGAGTTAAAAAAATAGACAAGTGTCCGCTGAAAACAATGGGTACTTAGATGCTCGCCTCTCCATAAAGGAAAAATAAAGAAAAAGAAAGTGATACAACCCAAGTTCTCATAAAGTTTCCGGATGCCAAAGAGAGATATGTTTCCTCAAGGAGCAAAGTAGAATTAGGCTTTCCCCTCATTGCATTCATTACACACCCACCATCATATTTCACTATACACATGCATCACTTGATCAGTGTGACTCATGACTTTGGATCCATTGCTTGAACTTACAATATATGCTTAGTAAGTAGATTTAGTTTTTCTCCCACCTAGAGCTCGGATATAAGCCTTAGATATAGGGTGAGAGATAAGATGGCATAGTGTCCCTAATGCCTTATTCCAAAAATACCACATACTATGAGAGAAAGGCAACACAACATTATTGCCTAAGTGAGGATCCACAAATACCACAAATGAGAGACTTGAGAGGGTCATACAAAAGGAACTTTGAGTTTTATTTTGAAAACTTGCAAAAACTCGAGAATGAAGGTTGAACAAAGAGTTTGAGACATGGTGCTTGACTTGATTGTTCTATCTTTCAATTACCCAAGATCCCAAGAAAAGGCTATAAGCTCCATGGTTAAAGGTAATATGGGTAAGTTGAAGGTTGAAAAAGTTTTTTTCTAACATAGAGGAGAAATTTTGTTTGAAAGCATGTGTACTTTTGAGGCGTGAAAGCGTTGTAGCAACTCCCCGATCCATTGCTAAGTTTGGCTTTGCTAGGGACTAGCAAAGAGTAAGCTTGGGGAACTTGTTGACACCTATTATAGCATAATATTAATAGTCAACTAAACATGAAATAAAGGGCGTAAAATGAATATCAACATAGACTAGGGGTTTTCTTGACATAATTCCATGAGCTTTGGTGATTTATATCTTTTTAGGGACTTAATGGATAAATGCAGAGAAGAATGGAGAAAGTTCCGAATATATCTCCCATACGATGACAAGACTTAACCGTGAAGTAACTTCGACCCAAAATGTGGACTAAAACACTCTAGAGGACACTAGAAGATACCGAGAAGAAAGGAGATATGATTGTGCCACAAGGGCACCGGCGGCCGCTAGGGCCATTTAGGCCGCCGCCGAGTCCCGAGCCCAATCCAGCCCATCTTCGTAGGTCGGTTTGTAACCGACCTTGAGGTTGTATCTACACCGTTATTGAAGGTGGGTTTGATCCAATGGTCATCATTCATCGCCAAGGCCTATATAAGAAGACCCCCGACCCCGAGGGGGCTAAACCCTAATTCATTCTATCTCATTCTATTCATTATCTCTCAGTTGTAGAGGTGTCCCAATGTAAGGATAACCTCTCTCTCGGGGATTAGTGAATTAGAAGTAGATTAGAAGTAGATTAGTCATGTAATTAGAAGTAGATTAGCCATGTAATTAGAACTAGATTAGATCTAACTTAGATCTAGTCAAGAGTAAAGGAGAGTGGAGCTATGCTCCTGTTCTGGAGATGTCTACGAGGAGTTTGGTATGTCTTATATCCTTTCTTTGTAAGACTTATGATTCAAATATTTATCTTCTCTATGTACTTCCATGTCTTACATATATGGTTAAGTATAGTTGTTATGCTATTGCATGGGATCTCCTTCGTATTGAGGGCTCTAGTTATTCATGGTAGCTAGAGTAGTAATTGATAGTATAGACATGGTGTCTAGGCTATAGGTTACCTGAGATTGCACCCAACCCCACCTGGATAGTTTGTGGTAGCCCCAAGGTGGTGACACCACGATGGCCGACATATTCCACCACGTTCGGGTTGGTGTTTGTAGGACCGTAGTCGGAGCTTCCTAGCCCCTTCTCATCTCTCTTTTCGTGGCTAGTGTTACGATGTCCCGAAGTGTTATGGTGTGATTGCTATCATAGAACCTAAGTAATAGAGAAGTACAAAGGAACCTTGATCTCTCTCCTTTGACCTCTTGATTAGTTTAGTTATTTTTTTATAATCTTAGGTAGGTTACTATTTTATGCTTTGACATTTACTTATCCTTTAACAATTACCTCCTCACTATAGTCTAGTGGTTTGCTAAGTTAGTGGATACATGATTGTGACTTATTATAATTCTTTAGCCAAAGCTTCCCTGTGGATACGATACTCTAGAATACTCATCCTAGGGAAAAGCTACAATGGTAGGTGTTACGTGGCGCTTGCGTAATCCTTCATATTCTTTTAGCACTTAACAAATGCCAACACAGGCTTTTTAAAAAAACCGTCATGGTAAATAAGGGCTAGAAACCAGGCAAAATTCGGGCCAATGAAGTCCATCTCGGCCCAATACCAAGGTCCCAGTATATATACACTACCAAACCCTAACCCACCAACTCACCCACTCCTTCCTCACTTCTCTCTTTTCCCCCACGAGCGCCTCCCTCCGCTCCCGAGGCCTCACCCGGCTCTTTCATGGCGCCGCCCCACCCCTCCCTTCCACCCGCGCCGCCCCAACCCCTCCCTCCCCGACCGGCGCGGGGCGGCCTTAACATCCACCGGCGTGGCGCGGCCGGCCACCACCACCGGCGAGGCGGCGGGCGGGGCCGCCACCACCACAACCGGCGCGGCGCGGGCTTGGGGCCGGGCCATCTCCACCGGGCGCAGCTTTCGGGCGCGGGCCGGCCACCACCACCGGCGAGGCACGGCCTCCTCCCTCCATTGGCGCTGCCACACCTCCACCGCGGGGCCCGGGCCACCACCGCGGCCACCGGATCCGCGAGTGGCGGCGCGAGACGGCGGATTCGGGCGGGCGGTGGTGGCGGATCCGGCGACGGCGGCGGCGGCGCCCATCGGGCGGCGGCGGCGGGGGCCCATTAGGTTTCCTTTTTTTTTTATTTTTTTTTTTGGTATTTTTTTAGAACCGCCATGGTTAATCGGGTGATTAACCGTGACTTAGCCGGGTGATGGTTTTAAAACCGACACCAAAAATAAAAACCGCCACCTAAAAATCCATTCAGTAGTAGTGCCCAATATATATCGCCGAGGTCGGAAACGAATGGCGCGGGGTTCAAATGACTTGTGAAATTTTCACCCGCGCCCATATCTATAGTTAATCACCGTTGGGTTCGCAAGAGTAGCACCGGGTGATGTTGCATTAAAGGTTCACTACTCGGGTCTAAAACGTCTACTGACCCGACGGTGATCACACACTATTGCCACCTACTACCGCTCATGGTGATAAGACACTTTTGCCACCAACCACCGCTCATAGTGGCCACTCAATCCACCTACCACCGCCTATAAAAATGGCCCCACGAGAGAGCCATGTATGGCGAACCGTGCGCCGATCGATCTCTTATGTTATTTGCCCATTTTCCTATCCACATATATGGCCTCTATTTGGGAGAAAGCCCCGTGCATAAACATTTTATTATGGATAGAGCGGTGTATCAAAGAGGTACTAGAAGGGTGTTTTTGAAGATTAAGCTACAACGTTGGTTACGAGAACCTCGGGTGTGATGCTCAGGCAACGCCATTGTTACACGGACCTCAGGAAGACGGAAAGTAGGAGCCAAGTATCATGAATTCTTGTGCTTCTCATTTGGGAGATGAGCCCCGCTTTCTGTCATGCATTTGCCGACACGAGAGAGACATTGGTTCTTCACGGAGGTCTCCCATCCGCCTTAATTCGAGTAAGCATAACGGCTAGCATTGTAACCACCTCGGGCATAGGTGCTAGAAGAGTGTTTTTGAGGTGGTTATTTCTTAATGTGTTTGTACACTTTGCTTATTGTACCATGTTGAACTATCAATTAATTGTATCCTTTTTGTAAAGCATGTATAATCCCAGTTCAACTTTGTAATTATTCGTGTCGTCGCAGTATAAATTTTGGCACCACTGCTCTGTTAGTGGGTAACCCGGTTCAACCCTGTAATTACTCGGGGTCATCGCGTAGAAATTCAATTTAAGCGAAAAAATACCAAACCTTATCCAAAAATCTCAAACTTTGTGGTTCCTTCACACATGACATGCGCACGTCTTAGAAAAAGTTTGAGGCCGAGACGACACCAAGCATTTAAGATGACCTAACAAAGCTTATGGATGTAATTGTCTAGTCATGCTTCCGATAAAAGGAGTCATGTACCTTTGTGAAGCATGTATACTCCCACAATGTAGAAATGTCTTGAATTTGTTTTACAACCATGTACACCCAGATTATGCCCCCACACAAGATCTTAGGTTTTTTTCGATCGATATTTTTATTATTAGATTTTTCTAGATGATAAACGCGATAGAAGGAGGTTAATTACAGCTTGCAAACGCGTATGAATTTTGTAGCGACCAACATACCGAATTGCCTCCTAGGGCACATGAGACCATGAGAAAAAATTTTGGCACCACTCGGCTCTGTTAGTGGGTAACCCTAGTTCAACATGTAATTACTCGGGGTCGTCGGCGTAGAAATTCAATTTAACTAAAAAAATATCAAACCTTATCCAAAAAATCTCAAACTTTGTGGTTCCTTCACACATGGCATGTGCACATATTAGAAAAAGTTTGAGGCCGAGGCGATTGAACGGAACGAAGATGACCCAACAAAGCTTATGGATGTAATTGTCTAGTCATGCTTCCGATAAAAGGGGTCATGTACCTTTGTGAAGTATGTATACTCCCACAATGTAGAAATGTCTTGAATTTTTTTTATAACCATGTGCACCCAAATTATGCCCCCGCACAAGATCTTAGGTTTTTCGATCGATATTTTTATTATTAGATTTTCCTAGGTGATAAACGCGATAGAAGGAGGTTAAGTACAGCTTGCAAACGTATGAATTTTGCAAAGAACCTACACACCGAATTGCCTCCTAGGGCACATGAGACCATGCGGAAATTTTGGCACCACTCCGGCTCTATTAGTGGGTAACCCCCGGTTCAACCTCGTAATTACTGGGGTCGTCGCGTAGAAATTCAATTTAAGCGAAAAAATATCAAACCTTATCCGAAAAATCTCAAACCGTGGTTCCTTCACACATGGCATGTGCACGTCTAAGAAAAAGTTTGAGGCCGAAAAATCTCAAACTTCGTGGTTCCTAGGTGATAAACGCGATAGAAGGCTCATCACTATCGGTTTCTTATTTTCAAACCCGTAGTGTAGTCTCTTTCACTTAGGTGCTCTATTAATACCCAGTAGTGATATATTTCAAACCGAGAGTGTAATCTCTTTCCTTTGCCGTGAGATTAATTGTGGGACCTTTCTTTTTCACGGAGTTGTGTGTTTCAATGATGTTTACCAATTTTTTGGTTAGTACATAGAGCATTTATATATTTATGTTGGTCCATGAAAAATAAGAAGTGCGTCGAAAAAATAAGAAGCTCGCGCCCATATCATATATAATTGCAAACATCCATTAGAAAAGAATGGTAAGTACAGTATCCGATTACATATATGATAACAAAGACCTTGAAAAAAATACATATATGATAACAAAGATCTTTCCACGAATAGATCAATGTTATCATCAAAGTGTACAAGCACATTTAAAATAAAAACGCCGAAGGTTATGTGATTCTTGCCGATGAAATGTCGATGGGATTTTGAACGCCCATCGAGCCCGTTGAGGTCCCATCGGTGCTCTTTTGAGGTTTCTTTGTGCTCGATCTACAAGGAGGGCATGACTCGGATTTACATTTAATTTATTTACCACAGCAAGTGCGGAGGAGACATGCCAAGCAAATTTTCTTTGCTTAGCCAAGCCGTGGTTTAGTCCAAAAGACAACATGCATAGGCATCCGCAGAGAAGATCATATCAATCTATGAAAATCTCTTTTTGATCACCAAAGGAGATTTTCATAGATTGAAGTAGATTTTCATAGATGGCTATGATCTTCTCCCCGAGGATGTCATGCCTCTCATGGACATGTAAATCCAACCGTCCACTCTCTCAAGCACACCGAACCGGATGGCCCCATGAACCTCACAACGGTTCTAACCTTTAGCGTTGCTCAATCTTTAGTAAGACTCTTCTAGCACCTCTTGTGTGTGAACCATTTTGGTGGCCTAAGATGCATAAGAATGATATCTCAGACGTGGAGGGTTTCTCCCATAGAGAGGCCATAGATATGTATGTGGAGAGTAGCAAAGAAGATCGAGGAAGAAGAACAGAGCAACTAAATCAAGAGTATCAAGAAAGAGGACCAAGAGAGGCGATTTGCAAAACTAAGGGCCACGCTAGTTTTTTTTGCCGTGGTAGTTCGTGGCCGTGGTAATGACTGATCACTACCGGTTTCCATGCACCCCGGCAGTGATATGAACGATCAAAGCCGAATAATTGACATCGGCATAAACCAAGCACCGTGGTCGTGGTACGGAGAATGTAGCAAGAAGTGTTCTCGCCGCATTGGGCGATGGTCAAACCGTCATGGCATAACCGTTCGGCATTGACAATGCAAAAACACCGCCACTTTCGATTTTAACCCGGCAAAGGGTACTCCATAACACCGCTTGCATAGTTACCACCGCGGTGATATATGTGATCACTACCGGTTCGAAAGTGCACCCGGCGGTGTTAGAACTAACATTGATACAACCCGTCGACGCAAAGATCGGGAGAGCAACCTTTTCTCATCGGAAGGAGAGACATTGTTGGTTTAATTAAGTGGAACCAGAGTGAATTCTAGAGCAACACGATTCTCATGGCTGCGGCCGTCACGTATCACAAAGCCATGACCTATGACCGAACACTACACGACCCAGCCCATACATACCTACGTTGGGCGGTGCATTTTATCTGCTAAAATGAAAATTTATAATACAGAGTGTATGTGGCGGCGTAACGGGGTTAGCTGAACTCTAAATGCCTTAACGCTGAGATAAAATTAATGATATCAATAAATCGATTTTTTACGGATATAACTATTTGTTTCACCGTTTTGTTAATCAACGCCGGTTCATGTGTGGCTCGACGGTGATCAATGAAGGTGGAGCGGTTTCTTTATGCGCCATGGAAATGCAACCTAGGAATTGCCGCGTAGAACCGTCGGGGGAAACGCAAAGGCCGGCAGAAAGTGATCGTGCGAATTCCAACCGGCGATCGTGCAAATTCCAAGCGGTTGCATTGACGCCACGTTCATGGGAAAGTGAACGTTCTGGCTAACTCACTATTTAAGCACACTTTCGATCATGGCGTTCATCCTTTCCAGCACTCTAATCCGGGCACATTCTCTTTGCAATCATCAAGCACCATGGCTGCCTCAAAGCTCGAGGATCCAACAAGCGCACCGGGGAGGAGATGGAGGAGGCAACAGGGCAAGGGCAATGAGGAGGTGGAGGCACCTAGGCGGCCGACCCCGGGCCCGAGGGATCATCCGACGATGACTTCGACTCCTACGCCCCGTCCCTCTCCTAAGCGGGACCGCATGGAGGTTCTCGGCCTGGCTGGTTAGAGGAGGCGGCCAATTCTAGTCAACGCCGCTGCAAGAGATAATCAAGAGGGATTTCACCCTCGATCGTCTCAAGCCTTACTTCGGGAAGTCGAAGGAGCCGGGCGGACGGCCATGGTCTTCTTCAAAGGTGAAGCCACCTCTAGAAGAACATATCAATCACTATGCCCCAAAAGTGGACGAGTTGGCCAGATCGTCCTCAAGGCCTTGGCCAAGAAGGATGACGCTTGGTGAGGAGGAGGAGGAGGAGGATGAGGACTAGGTCGGCCGCCTTCCTCTTTCTTTAATCAATTTTAATGTATTTTGTTTTTTTGTTTTTATGTATATTATATATTAATAAAATATATTTTATATATATTAATGTTGTGTGTTCCTCCCTCACGTCCCCAAAATCTATTTTGTTTTACAGTTCAAAGAGCGATTAAAATTAAATACGTGCAAAATAGTTGAGTGTCGTTCAATGTAAATAATGCTTAAATTTGATTCAAATCTAAACTTGAGCACCGTTCAATGTAAAATTTGTCAAAACAAACCATTAACTGCGGTTGTGCCTTGGAAAAACGCCGCCGTTGTGCGCCAAGGAGACGGCCATTGGGCGCAAGATGGTCGCCATTAACGTTTTCGAGGAACCGTCTTTTTGGGAAACGCCATATTTATACCCCGCCCCTCCCCTTCCGTTGTCCAACACTAAATTCTCTTTCGTGCCCCCTTTGGCGGGGAAAGCCGGACTTCGCCGCCGGCGACAATCGACATGGCCACCAACAGGAGGAGATGAAGTTCACGCGGAGCGCGCCCGCGCCGCCCTCAACAAGCTCAACGGCTGTCCGACGATGTTGGCTCGCCAAAAGGTGAATCCCCTCGAGGAGAGGGCCAACTTCTACGCCCTCCGGATCGACTCTTTCGGCCAATACCCTCATAGAGGGGATACCGGCCAAACCGGAGGAGATGGAGGAGGAGGAGGCAGAAAGCCCGGGCCCGAAGTTTTACCAAGCTGGCGCCTCCGGAGGCCAAGAAGGCGGCCTAGGTTCTTTTTTTATGTTAATTTATCTATTGTCCGATTTGTGTGGATATGTAAGATACAATACATTTGGTTTGTGTGGTTAATTTGCTAATGAATCAGTTATTGGTTAATCTGATGCATGTCAATCTCTTTATCCGTCATTAATTTGGGTTCTACTGTTTCCTTGTATCGGTTTAATATGATGCGTGTCAATCTTTATTTTCTATCATTTGCGTTCTCTTGTTCCTCGTATTTGAAACCGAAGGCCGAGTCCTATTTATATGTACATAACCCCCCGGTGGTGCGGGTCCGCTCTCCAACACACTCCACTTTCCAACACACTCCCCTCTCTACCCCATTTACACGATAGTCAAGGGTCGCTGACGCCGCCGACGATCGACATGGCTGCCGACCCGGCGGAGAAGTTCACCATGTAGCGCCAAAGACCGCCCTCAACAAGCTCAATAGCTCGGTGTTGGGTGGTCAGTATCGACCATTCTACACCGCCAATTTGCATCTTTTCCGGGGAAAACTAGCACATATACCTTTACTATTGACCAAGTTCCACTTGTATTCCGAGAAATATGTTTTGCAGGACAAATACATGGAATCAAGTGAGAATACGCCAAAGTACAACAAAAGCGCACGAAAAACACGCCAACTAATAAGTGCAACACAAGATGCCCAAGTCGGGAATGAGATGGACCAAAGCACCCCTAAACTATGGATCTAGGCCAGCCCACAAGCCCACCGCCCAAAGAAGGCGGTGGCCAAACGGGGGCTAGGCCCCCGCCGGATCGCCACTCCGGCGGACCCGGCGATCCCGCCAAATCGAACCGCCCTTCTTCTCGGCGGTTGCATGCCGACATGCACATGACGGTTCCAAGGGTGCTTTGTTCAAATATTATATTGAAACCGCCCTAGGAGGTCGGTTTTGCACCTTCCATGTGGATGGACATCTTCCAAAGAGCCCCCCTCTCCTCTACCTATAAAAGGAGGCTCTCTCCCTCTCATTCAAACACCACCAAGGAGCAACACCACCATATTCCAAGATGTAACATTGTAGAATTAGTCTAGTTGGGAGTTAGGGAGAGATGCTCAAGTTCCGTAGGAGTCCTCGGAGGATCGGTATGATCTTGTATCGCGCCTCTTGTAAGACTCAAGCATTTCAATATATTTATCTTCTCTAATTATTGAAATGACTTTATGGTTATTTAGTTTATGCCTTAGTGGTTTAGCTAATCAAGGTTAAGTGTAGTGTTTATATTTTGGCATGGGATCTCCGTTCGGCCCGAATGCTCTAGTTATCATATGTGTCTAGAGTAGTAATCGATAGTGTAGGCGTGGTGTGTAGCTCTCGGTTACCCGAGGTTGCGCCCAACCTTACGGATAGTTGTGGTAGCCCCGGAGGTGACAGCTCGACGGGGCCTTTGTATTCCACCACATGCTAGGTTGGTATTTTCGTAGAGCTTTAGGCGGCCCGACCCCGATTACCGTTTTCGATCTTTTCGAGAATCGGAAAGGTTCCGCCGCTCCAAAGTGCCAAGATGAGTTCGCTATGTTTGACCTATGCTTAGTTATTCTGCTTTGATATGAACTAAAGCAGAACCACAGTAATGGAGAAGGAAATAGGAACCTTGACCTTTCCCGTTGACCTCCTAGCTTAGCTTATTCTACTCTGCTATCTTTTATGATGTTCTCTGTGTGTGTCAACTTATCAAAACTCTTGTTCTACCTTTTACCCCCACAATAGTTTAGTTGGTTTGTTAGTTAGCGGATACATGATGGTTAGCTATCAACTTCTTTAGCCATTGCTTCCCTGAGGATAAATACGATACCTAGGAATACTCTTAGGTGAAAGCTACAACGGTATCCGTGCGCTTGCGGTTATACCTATGTTCGCGTTAACAAACGCCAACAAGCTTTCGGCCGACCAAGTTGGCACGCCAGCGGTGAATCTCCCTTCGAGGAGAAGTCCAACTTCATCACCCTTGCCGAGGGGATACGGGCAAACCGGAGGAGATGGAGGAGGAGGCCATGGAGGCCGCCGGGGAAAAAGGCAGGCGGCGGTCAAGAAGGCCAAGAAGGCAGCTTAATTAGGGCCGACAACTTTCTTTTTGTTAATTTATTATATTAGTTGTTTGTAAGTCGGTTTAATTTGGTTTGTGTTATTTGTTAATGGATCGGTCGTTTGTTAATCTTATTTCCTTCTGTCATTTGTTTTACTATTCCTTGTCATCATATTTTGCTTCCCCGACCCAATATGTTGATCTCGTGTCAATCTTCAAATCACTATCGGTTCTAATTCAAACCCGGTTGTGACCTATGTCCATCAAGACCACTATCGGGAACAATTCAACTCTGGTGGTGATTTAAATCTTCACTCTTACGGAATTGGTCGAGGCCGTGGAATTTCGATTTCTCCCACGCCTAAGCGGTTCATCACTCGGGCGCGGTTCATCGCTCTGGGTGGACTAAATTTCGCAATTGATACCGGCGGTAGTGATGAATCGCGATTTTGTAGTAGTGGTAGCCGGTTACACTAGGTATATTTAGGCTTAGATGTTGGCATATCTTTGTAATACCCCATGATACGTACTTTTTGTAGTTAGAAAGAGTAAATTGGCAAAAGGTTTAACATAAGTCTTAATGAGTGGCAAAAAAAATAAATTTTGTATCCATTTCTCGGATGGATGATCAGAGACCATAGATGCCTAGAGTTTGTCGAATGTTTTTTCGTTTGACTACTCATACACGTTTCGATTCTTTAATCATCAAGATGCGATTTTCACAAGTTTTAAAGAGAGGAAAAAAAAGGCCTCCATGCTCTGTACACTGTGAACGGCGGTATCCTCCGACTCCTTTTAGCCTACAATAGCCGCCACCATGTATTCACACGAAAATGAAGGATCAAGGAAAGGAAGAGAATAGAGCCAGAGGGAGGGCTTGATCATCGTTCACCGTTGCATCTCTTCCTCATCTAAAACCGGTTAGAGTTCTTCTTCTCCTTTTTGTTTTGCCCTAAATCCCATAGATCCCCCGGGCTATTCTTGATGGTGATGTCGTCCATGTGTTAGACGCGATCAATTCGGACGGGATGTATAAGGTGGAGATCACTTTGCAAGGTATAAGGGGATCGAGAGATCAATCGTTATATATCTTCATCATACTCTCGCTTGGGGTAAGATCATGTTTTTCTCTTGTATTTATGATATGAAATCCATGGTAGGTCTAGTGTATTTGATGGATCGGTGGGGATTAGTGGACGGGGTTAGGGTTCTATTGACACTTCTTAGCGCAATCACTAAATAGCAATGGCACCAAACAACATTGGTATTAAAATTACTTTGCCACTAATAAACTAGTCATGATTCAATCACCTATACTTGTAGTTGTGAGATTAGGTGTCATCCCTAATTATGAAACTAGAAATATATACATGGCATAAACATTATTCTATAAGATTGGTAGAAATAATATAAATGTAATAAATAAATAGATAACAAAGGTTATACAAGTGGATGAGATAATTATACCAATTGTAGCATTTTACCTAGAGCATTACGGGTTGTCATTTATATTTGTCCCTTTGGGAAGATCTAGTTATAAGTAAATGCATAATATTGATAACTCCTCTATACTATGAAATAATAATGAACCAATAACGAATAAGCTTCTACTCAATAATAGGGGTAAATCACAAATAAGATAAATATAATGTCTGTGTTTCGAGAAACGGGGTATCTCAAGGACCGACAATAAATTTATAGGCTGCTCGTTCCCGTCTAGATGGCGTGCACGAGATGATCACAAGTATTTATCCTGGTTCAGGCCATGGGTGGCCCTACGTCCAGCAGGGAATCGTTTCATATTACCTCGCACCAAAGGTGCTTGATGTGGGGATTACAAGCGGTTACAAGAGGAGAAGTGGGTCTTCAACCTCTCGATTGTGGTGTGTGTGTGTTCTCAACTGTCGACCCTATATAATGGGCCATTACCCTCCCTTTTATAGCCTAAAGGGAGGCATGGCTTTACATTACGTGTTAGTTACTAAAGCTAGGTGTCTACTGTCCGGGACCCAAAGCGTCTTCGTGCCCGAGGCCTGGGCTCAGGCAGCCCAGCTGTGATTGGGAGGTGAAGACGCGCGTCCTTGAAACCCTTGGCACGTGTCTTGTAGCTGATACTGGAGCCGAGGGCCCTGGGGGTTGATCTTGAGTCCTGCCCATGGTGAGAGCTCCTTGGTAACATCATGGTGGTGTGGCGAGGTCCCGACGGCCGATGGAAACATGGCAGGGAGATGTATCGTCGGAAGGTGAACAATGTTGGCGTGGTTCCTCGTGCCAAGCGGTGGTTTTATGTAACCCGGCCTCGCTTATGTCACAACAACGGGATTTGCGAGGGGATAATGGGGTGGGCGAATCGCCGTGGTAATCGATTACCCCGACGGCGCGTTGCAGCGCAGGAGGCGGCATTTAATACGGTTGTTCCCCACCGCATGGCCAGAGCCTCCGATGCTTGAGGGGCCTCCGCCCCCGGGCGAGGCGGTGTGTCCTGCCTAAGGGTATGGTTGGGCTACCCCCGGGCAAGGCGGAGTTTTCGTGCCCGAGGGTATGGCGGGCTGCCCCCTTGGGCGGGAAGTGGAGTTTGACGCCGAGGGGGCGCCGGCATGATCCCCCGAGCGAGGCGGAAATGAGCCCCGGGAGGGGTCGATCTACCTGATGGGGGTGGTTTGAGCCAGGATGCTTGTCCTTTAGTAGCTATGTGGTGGCTGGTGTTATCAAGCCTGGTATGGTTTTAACCTCTTGTCCTTCTTCTCCACACTCTTAATGACTCCAATGGTGATCGTCTTGGACACTTTGTGGGCCCATTATGGGCCATTGTGGCCCGCTTATGGATGGCGATCCGAGTGCTCATCGGTGTCTTCAAGCTCGTAGATCATGTGATTGTTGGTGGGCCATAAGATCATACGCTTGTTGATGCCTCCAAGCTTGTAGACGGGTAGCCAGTGGTCCGTTTTCCCAAAGCCAACATGGTCGTTGTCCGTGATGTTGTTGGGTGCTATTTGGCCCATTTGGAGGTCTTGGGCGGATTCCAACCATATGGATGGGCCATCGTATTTATCCTTTGTAGAGAATGTTAGGTACGCACTAATATTTTCGCATTCGACAAGTAGCCCCCGAGCCCCCGAGGGAGTGGTGTGACTCGCTCGGGGTTGGTCGTCATGAGCCCTTCTAGATGGGCGGTTCCCGAGTCTTCAAGGGGTGCGCGCGAGCACACCCGTTGGGTGTAGCCCCCAAGGCCTTAGAGGAATGATGAATCCCTTCGAGGTCTTTTTGAACCTTTGCACGTTGGCAAGATCAGAACAACTTTTTTTGTCATGCTTGTTTGTGCAAAGCATGTCCATTTTGTGAAGGCAGCTTAGAGCCCGCGCTTGTGTGCGCAAGGTCGTTTCCAAACCTCTTCGGCTTTGATCATACACTCCTCGTCACCCTTTTGGAAGGAGGAGGAGGGGAGACGCACCTCAATGCCCCCGTAGGCCGAATGTGGTGCGCCCCGGTGAGTGTTATAACGGGGAAGTCTAAGTGGAGCGCCCGTGCCCCCACCGGAGTGGGGGTCTGCTGTGTGGTCTAGGACTCACTCCATGAGAACTCATGGGCCGTTTAGCGGATCTCGGTCTCCGACGGGTCGGATCCTCGAGGGCTTTGTTGATATTTCTTAACGACATTACTAGAAATAGATTATAACCCATTTCCTACTTGGCACGTAAACGCTTGTTGGCATTTTCATAGTGCAATCACTAAGAATAAATAATATTCTTAGAGATCACGTTAAGAGATATCGATGATAGATGGATTCATGTGTTTACTTTTAGTCAATCCGCAGCGCACGGATCTATCATTGTAGCATTTCACCAAGGGTATTCGGGTATCGTGATTTATATTTTCCCAAAGGAAGGCAGGCTTATGTGGTTAGCTAGCATAATGATGATGATGATCCACAATGTATTTATGAATAACCATTAGTCAAATTGCGGGGGTAAGAAGAATGGTATTCGGGATAGTGACAAACACACATAAGCTACTACACCACTAGGGAGAGAAAAAGGATAAAAGAGAATCTACAATGAGAAGGTGGTTCTAAATATTGCACATGGGTGAACTCTAGTTTTACATGTGAGGAGGCTAAATCATGATGGGGTTACGATCACATGATGAGGAGATGCCCGCGGCCTAGTGCGCTAGCCGATGGACACTTTCGAGAACTCCAACTCAACATCCGAACGTGGAGGAATACGATGGGCGGAACAGCGGGTCATCGCCACCACCGCCCCTACCTCACTACCGTGGGATGCCGACATTTCGAAGATTACTATAAACCCGACACCACGTCCACGTGTATAGAAAATTACCTAAATCCCAGGGACTCCGACCCTACGGATCGACAAGCAAGGATAAGGGTAAACCCGAAGATACACCAAACCATCATAATCTACATAAACCGACCACTCTCTAGCGAGTCGACACATGACGGTTAATTCTATAATTAGCCAAGTCCTATCTACTAATATGTCAACTAGATCATAGTTCACACATTAATAAGATAACATGAGGGTAACTATACTCTAGTTGAACGCATTGCAATATAAATATAAAGACTTGAATATTGAAAGGAACTCCATAATAATATTAATATTACCAAAAGATCCTTTCAAGGAGACAAGCCCTCCTTGAAGCTCAACCTTGCTCAAAACTATAACTAGGACTAAAGAAAGTGAGTGAAGTGCTCAAGGGTGTGTGTGTTGTCTTTAGAGAGGGGGTGTGGCCTCTTATTTATAGTGAAATGAATGTGGTTCTTGGCGGGAGTTTTGGCACCAAATCCCCGAAAAGCACCGCCATGCACCGCCTCTACTCCTCCGGAGTCGGACACGGAGACAAGGCGCGGCGGGATCGGGCACGGGCTGCGGGCGCCGCCCGCGCCACGGGGCGGTCGGCCCGGGTTTCGCCCGGCCTGCGCCCCTCCTTCGCGTGTGAGTGGTGGCCCATTCTAGGTCGCCTTCAGGAGGTGTTTCGGTCCATTTTGCTTCGGTTCGGCCTGTCCACGTTTCCCCTTGGCCAAAGTGTATTTCCCGAGTTGCACATTACTCTTTATTTGGTGTACTCTCACTGTTTCGTGTTTGTTCTCGCAAAACAAATATTCTTGAATACAAGTGGAACTAGGTGAGTAGTAAATGTTTATTTGGCATAAGTGTGTTCCATCTCTCTTAATTAGAGCTAAGTTGGCGGTATAAAGTGTGTGATAGTGACCGCCAATAAACTCCCCCAAGCTTAACCTTTGCTCTCCCCCGAGCAAATAGCTAAGTGTTTTGGTTGATGATCGGGGAGTTGCTTCAATGCCGATACAAATCAAAATGTGCCATGTTTATAATAAAGAGTTCACTTATTGTTTAAATAAGTTGGCATTTTTCATCTATCCTTATTACTCGAATCATATGGGTCTTATAACATTTTTCCACATTCTTGGGTGATTGCAAGATAGAAACGGTTTAGTAGAGCTACTACTTCTTTTATTCTTTTGAGTAACTTATCCATCCTGGGATTTTATTTAGCATATGTATACAATTGCATACTCTCTTTTTTTTTGAATACTTGAGAGAGTGTGATGTTCTCTCTTTTTTTTGGAGAGGTGGGCTCTTCTCACCCTAGACTTGTGTCTTTTATTTCCTCTCTTTCTGGAGATGTGGGCTCTACTCGCCCTCGGACACTTGTCCATTTTTCATCTCTTTTCTTTTTTTTTAGATTCAGGTTCCCGGATGTCAAGTTCTCTAAGAACAAAGTTATAGTAGAGTCTCTCTACCATATCATATCCGGCAATAACTTAGAAAAGGATCAGATTCTTGCAACCCATGTTTATCAAGTTTTTAGGACAAGACAATATTAGCCAACAAACTTAAACATCAAGGAATTCTAAGTTATAAACTAGGTGCAAGCTGATTCATAAACGAGCAACTATTCGTCATTTCATCTTAAGAGAGGTCATCTTATGTCAAATAAAGGAGTGGGATATATTTTTTTTTTTGAAAGGAATTGAAAATGACTTGGGAAATTAAAGGCTTACCCGGTGGGGGTCCTCCCCCCAAGTCGGCTCAAAGCCTATGTCTCGGGATTATATCCCATGTGGAGCCAAAATGCTCTCTCTCAGGCGCGGCTCTGCCCCCGTCAGGCGCGGATGTCGGTGAACTGGCCGGTACTCCTAGTGGCGCTGACCGCATCTGTACATAGGAGTGGAGTGTATCATGAATATTTTTATTACTCACCTCTAGACCGTGGATGCGTGTGCCGAGGTCCCGGATCGTCCGAGGCTCCTCCGCGGCGGCTTTTTTTGGTGATGGAGGCAATCCCTCGAGACTCCCGAAGAGATCTCGTAGGATCCCGGCCCATGCCGAGCCGCCTGCCCGATCTGGGTGCGGGGGTGTACCCCGACCGTAGCCCGGTATGTACCCGGGGTTCGGCATAGCCGAAAAGAACCCATGTCTTGGGAGGTGACGTGAACGATGGTGAAGTCAGGAAGTGGGTCCGCACAAAGTCCGGTGGTGGTGCGGTGATCGTGAAGTTCTGCCCCATCTCTTGCTACAATCCTGGTTGACCTACGAGACACGAGGCTTCTCAAGGCCGTCGGAAAGGATCCGAACGAAGGTAAGTGAATGGGACTTATACAATGAGTATTAGGGTTAGGAAGCGGAATCTCCATTGTATAGCCGGAAAATAATAAATGACTTTCTCGCGGTCATCCGCATCAAGTTTAATATGATGCCCTTGAACCAAGGGATTGGATCATGATTTGGGCGCGGGTCAAGAATGTAAAGAACACGTCGTCCTTCCAAAAAGCACCAACACCATGAGCAATCAGGTGTCACAATGGAAGTGCAACAAAAAGTGGTGGTAAACTTGATGGTTTCTAGCATCCAATTAATTATTTCCTTCACGGGAGCAATTTTGATTCGTTTCAACATTGCAAAAGGACATTTTAATTCAGCATCATGAATGCGACGGGGGTCTTGTCTAGGAAATAGTGCTAGACATCCATTTGTGCATAATCCTTAGTGATGGATGTTGTATGTTTGCATTAACGACCTCAAATCTAGCACTAGAACAATCAATATCGATATTTGCATGAAGAAAGCATCACGATTATACCCGCGAAGGGCTGCATCAAAATCAATTAAGCACTTTGCTTTATCAAACCCTAAGATTTCAGCAATTTGTTTCCATGTGCGATAGTAGTGGGTATGAAAAAGTCGAAAAGGAAATACCCTCATCATGAACTTTCAAAGTGCACGGGAATTGGATAGTGAGCATTTTAGAGCCTAGTTCATCAAGAGGATCTACCTTTGCCCATCCTACGGCTCTCCACATGCGAGGGAATTCAGAATCCATACCTAAATTTTCAAGAGCTTCCTGGGAGAAGCGTGGTGCGTGAGCGAAGGGTTGATCTTTAAGCATGTGGTATGCTTGTATTTTCGTGCATCTTGGAGGTCGAGGTACGGAGCGTCACCGGTCGATCGTCAAATGTGGGTGGACTTGAGGAGGAGCGTCGTCTTCGTGCATCGGGCTTCCTTCGGCCGATGTGGCGAGAGCTTGAGCCTTGGGAGGCGGGAGCTCCTTCTCAACGTCTTCTTTGAATGCTCCGGCGATCTTGCTTCCTATCTAGCTCTTGATCTTTGACACTTTGGGGCTGTTGGTTGCAAGAGGTTTCTTGCACAAGCTCTCGAGTATTTATAGAGCAAAACACCAAAAACACGGGGCCGAGAACAACGGCTACCGGCCACGAGGCGGGGGACACGGGGCGGCGTTCGTAGGTGGCGGCCGCCGCAGCGGCGGCCGGCGCCCGGTGGGCCCCTCCGTCGCCCAACTTTGGCGGGAGCGGAGCGAGAACGGTCATGTGTTGCCTTTGAACCGTTGGTGCTTCGGCTCGGTTTCGACCGTTGGCTCAATTTCGAATTTTCCAAGTTTATTTTAATCTTTTATGAAATGAAGAGTTATTTTGGAATATGTTTTGTATATTTTTATTTATGGCAGAATAAATGGGGTGCTAAAAATCAAGAGTTTTATTTTATGAGTTAGAAAATTTTATTTTTAGGGTATATTTATTTTTATTTTCAATTCGATACTATATAGTGTTGGAAAGGAAAAATAAAGATTCATATATATATATATATATATATAAAGTGAGTAAATAAATTTTATAAAGAAATAAATAAATACTTAATTTATTCTTGACTTACCTTCGGTGCTCCTTGTCTTGAAGAAGGCGGGGTTGATTTGAATATCTTTGTTTTCACTCCCAAAATTTCTTCTAGTGTAAGCTCATTGCTTTCCTTGGTGGGTATATGCTTTACCCGCCAAACCTTCGTGGTGGTCTTTGATGGTGAAGGTGTTGGGGTTGGTTGTTCCTTCCTTCTCCACACTTGTTTAGTAGGAGTGGCTTTACTTTTTTTCCTTCGAGACTTCTTACATTAGGAGCATCATATTGCTTGGGAGCCGCCTTTTTCTTTGTCTCCGGCTTTTGTTTTCTCCTTTGTTCTAGCTAGTTGAGGGAGGTTCATGAACTTTTTGGGATCTATTACTATTTCCTTCAACTCTTGGGTGGTTGATCCGTACTTGATACGAATCATAGAACATTGCTCTTTGGCTTTCTTGGGCTTGACTTCGGGTTTCCTTTTTCTTGATTGGGTTAACGGTTTTGAAACCGTTAAAATGACACTTATCTTGTTTCATCGGGGAGTTGGAACTTGATCCTTCCATTTCCCATAGATATGGTGGCATTTCTTTGTGTTTAGGAACAGTCCCAAGAGTAGTGACATGTTTTCATTTTCCCCATATCCGGGACGACAAAAACTGTGGGGATGTAATCGTTTCTTCACCCGTACTAGAAGGTCTTACGCTATTCCTTCGCTATCTTGATGGATTCGATGCGCCATTTGGAGTTGCATTTTGATGGGGGTGAGTGGCGGAACATCTTAGTGCATCACTTGTCTTCTTGGACATGATGTTGATTTGCCCCAAATCACGGTAGGCTTTCTTGAAGACGTGCGGACCAATTGCACAAGTGATTGTTGGGTGCCCGGGATCCGCCTTCTTTGCGACGAACGGTGATTCTACAAAAACATCACGGGCAAACCCGACTTGAGGGTTACCAATCCTCGTTGTCACCATATTAAGCTTGTTTCGGTGAAGGTTTAAACTTACGCCAAACCTTCTTTTGATTTAGGTGAGATAGCGAGATGACATTTGAGAAATTTGAGTTTCAATCATTTTATTAAAGCTAGATTGATTCTGAACAGCCGTGGATAAATTTTCAAGTTTTGAACTAATGGATTCTAACATTTTATCATTATAAGATATTTTCTTGTTCAGAGATTCATTAATCTTAGCTTGACCAAGAACTAAATCTTTCAAAGAAGGCTGGTTTGAGTTATAATTGAATTGTAATTGTAATTGAAACCATTACCTCCTTGTGGGACGTCCTTGATTGTTCCACCTATTGTTGTTATTATTGTTGTTGTTACCTGGATGGAACCCATTGTTGATGAAGGCAAGCTCCTCTCGCGACTTTCGAGGCGGTTGTTGCCCGAATGTCCAAGCTCTCCACGAGACTTCACAAGTCATCAATGCTACGGGGGGTGGTAGAGTGTTGTTCATTACTTCCTTCTCGGTAGCTTGATCTCCCAATCTTTTTGAGTAACAGGTCCATCTTTGCCACTAGCATGTCTGTCTCCTTGACATTGTGCATGCCTCTTTTTGTTGGGGCTCTGTCTTCTCCCCATGCTTGGTTCTCGATCATCTTCTCAATGAGCGCTTGGCTTTTTTCAACGGTGAGGGACGAAATGCCCCCTCGGCGGCATCAAGATGGCCCTTACACATAGGTGTAAGACCATTGTAGAAGTTCTCCGGCACGAGCCATGTCTCCATGCCGTGATGTGGGCAGGCAAGGATGTATTCTTGCAGACCTTTCCCACGCTTCGAGGGAATTGGTTCATTTGGATTCTATTTGGAAATTTGAGATTCTTGCCCCGCGGGGCATTGGTTTTGCCCATTGGGAAGAAAACGTCGTGAGGAGGAACGCAGGTGGAGCATTTGCTCCAGTGTACTGACTTGAGCTTTGTCTTTGTAGAACCATCGCCGCCTTCCCCACTAGGGAGAAAGGAAACAAAGCGGAGCTTGATTGCGTCGAGCTCCACGTCCTTGATGACAATGGTGTCACACGGCTCTAGGAAATTTTGAAGGTGTGCGTTGGCATCCTCGCTGGCAATCCACGAGAATGGATTAGCCTGTACCATCGTGATGAGGCGTCGCGGATCTCGAAATTCTTGTCTCCAACGTTGAGTCCGGCCCGGTGGGGACATAGCCCACGGCTGGGGGTTGAGTAGTCACGATGTGTCTTGGCCATGAGTGTTGATGAGGATGGTACGGTGATGATGGGTTCAACCTCAGGTGGAGTAACGCCAGGTCTAACGATGCGAGACCGTCTCTCTTTTACGATCAACGCCTGGGATTGTCAACGAAGTTGTTCGGTAGGTTGCGCACCGATCATATATACTATCCCTGTTTTCATCCACAACGGGGAAGAAAACAAAAGAGTTAGCCTGCAAAGACTAGGTCTATCATTCATACATGTGGTTATAATCATCATATGCTAGCTTTATGATTTTTTTGCGAAAAACCATGCCTTTCGACAGCGGCGCCGAAATGCTTGTTGATATTTCTTAATGACATTACTAGAAATAAATAATAACCCATTTCCGGTAACGGCACGTAAACGCTTGTTGGCATTTCATAGTGCAATCACTAAAATAAATAATATTCTTAGAGATCACGTTAAGAGATATCGGATGATAGATGGATTCATGTGTTTACTTTTAGTCAATCCAAAGCGCACGGATCTATCATTGTAGCATTTCACCCGGTGGTATTCGGGTATCGTGATTTATATTTTCCCAAAGGAAAGGCAGGCTTATGTGGTTAGCTAGCATAATGATGATGATGATCCACAATGTATTTATGAATAACCATTAGTCAAATTGCGGGGGTAAGAAGAATGGTATTCGAGGATAGTGACAAACACACATAAGCTACTACACCACTAGGGAGAGAAAAGGATAAAAGAGAATCTACAATGAGAAGGTGGTTCTAAATATTGCACATGGGTGAACTCTAGTTTTACATGTGAGGAGGCTAAATCATGATGGGGTTACGATCACATGATGAGGAGATGCCCGCAGCTAGTACGCTAGCCGATGGACACTTTCGGAACTCCAACTCAACATCCGAGCGTGGAGGAATACGATGGGCGAGGTGGTATTGCCATCACCACCGCCCCCTACCTCACTACTCGTGGGATGCCGGGCATTTACGAAGATTACTATAAACCTGGACACCACGTCCACGTGTATAGAAAATTACCTAAATCCCCGGGACTCAGACCCTACGGATCGACAAGCAAGGATAAGGGTAAACCCGAAGATACACCAAACCATCATAATCTACATAAACCGACCACTCTCTGGCGAGTCGACACATGACGGTTAATTCTATAATTAGCCAAGTCCTATCTACTAATATGTCAACTAGATCATAGTTCACACATTAATAAGATAACATGAGGGTAACTATACTCTAGTTCGAGCGCATTGCAATATAAATATAAAGACTTGAATATTGAAAGGAACTCCATAATAATATTAATATTACCAAAAGATCCTTTCAAGGAGACAAGCCCTCCTTGAAGCTCAACCTTGCTCAAAACTATAACTAGGACTAAAGAAAGTGAGTGAAGTGCTCAAGGGTGTGTGTGTTGTCTTTAGAGAGAGGGGGTGTGGCCTCTTATTTATAGTGAAATGAATGTGGTTCTTGGCGGGAGTTTTGGCACCAAATCCCGAAAAGCACCGCCATGCACCGCCTCTACTCCTCCCGAGTCGGACACGGAGACAAGGCGCGGCGGGATCGGGCCTGGGGGCTGGGCGGCGTGCC
Organism: Hyparrhenia diplandra; assembly: GCA_015847255.1. Taxonomy (NCBI): domain Eukaryota; kingdom Viridiplantae; phylum Streptophyta; class Magnoliopsida; order Poales; family Poaceae; genus Hyparrhenia; species Hyparrhenia diplandra. The sequence continues at coordinate 1,020,143 of JADLZK010011792.1, forward strand.
CGCCCAGGCGGCGGTCGGCCCGAGTTTCGCCTGGCCCCGCCCCCTCCTTCGCGTGTGGTGGTGGCCCATTCTAGGTCGCCTTTCAGGACACTACAAGAAATCGACATTCCAAGACAAATGAATTTTGTCATGTATAGCCCAAATGTGTCACAAAAAGTGTAGTTAAGGCGGAATCCGTCCGTCATGGGTTTTTGTCATATAATCGGCGTCACAAAATGTTTCGGCGTGGCCGGTTTTTTGGTGTTCGTCACAAAACATCAAAACATTTAGTGACGCTTCTGTCATATAATACTACATTTTGTGACACGGGTCAACGCGTCTTGTACTACAATCTTGTGTCATATATAGTGTTTTAACCATGGTTAAGAGGTCGATTATGCTAGTTTTTGTGACGATAAGAAGGCTGTCATGTATAGATAGTTAACCATGGTTAGAAGCTGTCACATATTGTGAGGCCACATCTAGGGTCCAGCCCATATTAGCGGGCCCAACCAAATTGAAACAATAATAATAGGGATAATAATAAACCACAAAACCAATTATATTACCATAATGACCATACAAAAAGTGCTTGTTCGAGAACACATGTTTCATACAAACATACAACAAAACTTAAAAAGAAAATGACTTCGACCAACTAAATAAATTCCAACATCTAGGGCCAAGTTGTAGCCAAGCGCAAGCTGGAGTTCCCGCACCATACGGGTTCCAACCCACCCGGCCGACCATTGCAAGTTCAAGCCGGCCCGGCCATTGCAAGTTCGAAAATGACTGTCAAAAAAAAAAAACAAAATAATGAAGTCACGGGGAAAATGTACTATATAAATAGTAACTAATGGAATCACACTTTTCATTTGATGGCATGAACTCATGTAACTCTAAAGCAATTTTCCAAAGTAATGAAAATCAATAGTATATTTTAATCATGTCAAAAAGAATCGGTTTCGATTCCTAGTGCTACGACCAACATATCTATCATCTATGCATGTACTCACCTTGCAAATGAATGTGCCGACTTGTAGCCACCATGTACTCCATATGTCATCACCATCACCTCGATACGCAATGGATTACACCAACAAAAATATATATAATCGGATAACTAACCAAATAATAGTGACAATTAGACAAGAAAAAACCCGGATAGAGTAGATCAACAAGATTACGATGATGATAGGATTAGGAAAAAAGGTAGGATTAGATATTGATAGGATTAGGTATGCTAGCCTCGGCTTGAATAGCCATAACATTCGTGCTCACACCCATCCCCGCCATCACTTAGATCACCTCTAGTGTTGCATGAGTGGACGTTAACCACGGGTTCAATGGCAAATAAGTTCGCATCATAGGTCTAGTAATTTCACTCAATATTGTAGAGGCCTCGGTATATGAATAACACCCATAAGTCAACACATGTCAAAATGCCGTATGTTCGGAATCATCCAGCGTTTGCCGTCGGCTTGAGTTTGACACAACACAATTGTTGCATAGCTGCGGATGATGCTAGAACATTCGACATCGACCACGTGAAGACAAACAACAAAGGTGCTCGTGCATCATTGGCCATAATTCAAAAGAGGCGTCCGGGGCTGCAAATGACAACAAACCGATCAAAAGCCCCAACAAGTTCACATGATTAAGAGTTAATAGTTGACTCGGACAATGGTTTCATCACAATTCATGTTTTGGCTTGGAGCATAAGGATCAAAGCATAACTCTTGTTGCAAATACGACATCATTTAGGGCATGAAATCATCGAAAGCTTTTCGGCCTCGGGCATCAAGAAAGCTCACGCGGTTCCACACAAGTCCAATCTGTTGAGGCATGTAAGTTTCTCGATGATTCGATGAACTAAATGAGAACAAACCACATTTGTACCTCACCTTTCTAGTCCTCACAAGCCTCAGCATAAAGTACCAACTCTCAAGCTCATAGTAGGCATGGAGCCATGGCTACATCCACTCCCGACCATCCGTAATGGCGGCGACCATTCGGTTGCTTGGGAATGGGCGTGAGCCATGGCTACATCTACTCAATTAGATGGAATGTTATTAGTTTGAGAATGCGGCATCGGATTGATAGGATTTAGTAAGTTACTCACCAAGTGACCGAACAGTCTCAGTATCACAGGAATAGCTGTTGTAAAATAATGTTTTTGAGAAAGCAACATCAGTTTCATAGGGGGAAAATAATGATTTTTGCTGTCAAAAGAAACCTCCGATTCTACAAAGCAAGTTAAGACCTACAATGTAATGAAATTAGGACCTATACTAAAGATCTACAGATAACCAAATTTAATCTCGTATACCGGACGGAGATTTGATACGAATGGCTAGCCGAGCACGATGGCGAGCCGAGGTTGCCACGCAAAGAAGATCTTGCAGAGGTCGGGTCGCCTTCAAATCGATAGGGCTCGGGTGGCGCAGGGGTCTCGGGCACGGTGGCCGGAGTTGTTTTGCGAGGTCGATGTTTGCGCGGACGACGAGCGGGGGTCCTGGGCGCAGATGACTCCCGCAGCGTGACCCGGTGGCGCGCCCCACGGCGGAGGAGGAGGAGGTCCCAGAGGGCGGGGGGTTGGGCGGCCCACTACCCCGTCACGGACGAGGTCCCGCACGGTGGACCTTCTCTTCGGAATGACCATGGCGGGTCGGCGCCCAAAGCGGGGAGTGGGCTACTGGCGCTGGGAGTGGGTGGTGGGCGGAGGTGTCGGCGGAAACCCTAGGAGAGGAAGAGAGGAGCGGTGAATGAATCGAGAGGAGGAGGGGCCGGGTAGGTGGGATGATAGGATAAGATTTACGAATTTTTTAGCCGCCCGCTCGTGAGCCCGTTCGCGCTCGTTTTGCGAAAAAGAGAGGGAGAGGGAGAGGGCGGGGGGGGAGGGTTTTGGTTCCATTTCAACCCTTGATCTCATCCATCCAATGGTGTAGATAGAGCTAGAGATCAAAATTTGAAATGGGGCCGCCGGGCCGATTTTTTGAAGCTCTAGATGGATCCAAATCGAAAAAGTCATGAACACGTGTTTTGTAGGTCTCTTCAAGACCTACGTTCGGTATTAGAGTCAAATTTTCGAGTTTTCGAACTCGACGCCTTGAATTTCGAATTTTCAAATTTTTTGCGGCTCGGGATGAGTTTTCGGGGGGCCCTAGGCGGCCTCCGTTTGAAAAGTCATGAACACGGAAAGTTCATAACTCATCGAGATCTACATTCCGTATTTAGGTGACTTTTTGCATCCGAGCAAAGCGTTCGGAAAGCGTAGTTCAAAAACCACTAGTCGCCCTGAGTTGCATAAACTCTACGTGAGATACGTGGATTTTGCGACTAGGGTTCACCAGCACTTTCTCAAATGCAAAAAGTACCTATATATGGAATGTAGATCCCGACGAGTTCTATCAACCGTTTTCAAAAGTTTTTCATCCGAGGCCGTTTAGTGCTCCGTTTATTGAGGTTTGACCAAGTCAAGCGTTGGTCAATTTGAAATCGGGTCTTCGGGCCGATTTTTGAAGCTCTAGATGGATCCAAATCAAAAAGTCATGAACACGTGTTTTGTAGGTCTTGAAGGTCTCTTCAAGACCTACGTTCGGTATTAGAGTCAAATTTTCGGTTTTGAACTTTTGGCCTCGAATTTTGAATTTTCAAATTTTTTTGCGGCTCGGGGCGAGTTTTCGGGCCCTAGACGGCCTCCGTTTGAAAAGTCATGAACACGGAAAGTTCATAACTCATCGAGATCTACATTCCGTATTTAGGTGACTTTTGCATCCGAGCAAGCGTTAGGAAAAGCGTAGTTCAAAACCACTAGTAAGCCCATAGAGTTGCATAAACTCTCTCGTGAGATATGTGGATTTGCGACTAGGGTTCACCAGCACTTTCTCAAATGCAAAGGTACCTATATATGGAATGTAGATCCCGACGAGTTCTATCAACCGTGTTCAAAAGTTTTTCATCCGAGGCCGTTTAGTGCTCCGTTTGGCGAGGTTTGACCAAGTCAAGCGTTGGTCAATTTGAAATCGGGGCCTTCGGGCCGCCAAGCTCTAGATGGATCCAAATCGAAAAGTCATGAACACGTGTTTTGTAGGTCTCTTCAAGACCTACGTTCGGTATTAGAGTCAAATTTTTTTTTCGAACTTCGCGTTTTTTTTTTTTTTTTTTTGTCGTTTTCTTTCTAGTCAAATGAGCAATGCATCCTTAATTTTGTGAGAGTTTTTCTTCTGTTAAACGAGGATCCAAATTGAAAAATTTAAAATTAACACAATAGTGTTTTGCCTTGGAATCTAAATTAAATGAGCAATTGACTATGAACTTAGAAACTCCAAATGCAAAAGAAAAGGGGAAGATCAATCACAACAAAGAATAATAATATACAAAAGTGAGCTAAAGACCGAATATATATATACGTACTAATACATATTAGTTGTTCTCCATCCCTACACTAGCACTAATATTAGTTGTTCTTCATCCATCCCTACATATATAATAATAAATAGGTGTTTTGCATCCATCCATGCAGCCACATACATATACTAAGTTACTAACTAATCTAAAGATCGATCCCTGCATCCATCTATCCATCCGCCCAAAGCAATACATACACATTGTTCACAAAATAATAAGCCCACTAAACAGTGGGGGTCGGGCAGGGGTCATGTAGGGGTCTTGCGGGGGGTCTTGCGGGAGGGGCTCGAGGGGGACGCCATCACTTCTTGCCGGGCGTCGGCCAATGCCTCCTGGAGGTGGCCAACCTTGGACTTGACGCCATCCAGTCCTTGCCGGCGTCCACCTTCTTCTCGGGTCCGGTCCTACGGACCCAGTTCAGTGAGCTCGGCCACCTTCGAGGACAGAACGGCGAGCCTCTGGTTCAACGGCTCGGTGACTGAGGCAGTGATGGCGCTCATGAGTGCGGTCTTGGAGATCTGGAAAGTCTAAACAAAAGCAGTGTTATTAGTTTGAGAAAGCAGGATCAGTTTGATAGGATATAGTAGGTTACTCACCAAACACAATGCTATATCATATGATAAATACATAAAGAGTCAGATATTATACCAAAAACACATTTCTATATATCATAGGATAATCTAATGACTACATCTTTGTAAAATAATGAATTTGAGAAAGGAACATAAGTTTCATAGGGGAAAATAATGATTTCTTCTTTGTAAAAAAACCCGAGTCCTCATTGGGCTAACAACAACAGTAGCCCCATTCCATCCTATGCCATCACTTAGATTAGATCTAGTGTTGCATTGGATTGGATGGTCCCCAACGGTCTTTGTAAAATCCGGGATGAGGAATGCTTTTTCCCAATTTGTACCACCGGTGCCGCAAAATCGAAGCAAATCAATTATGTGAATCTTGATCAAACACATGCCTCTTAATTTGGTGTCCGCCTTTTTCTTATATCTAATGACTGCCTTTTAATTGAAGATGAGAAACAAAAAAAATGAATGGACAACATGGAATATGCCTATTCTTCCATCGATCGACCATCGGCTTGAGTTAGGGGTTGATTGATTCCTAGCCACCATAATCCTTACACCCTTGGCATGTTGGCATTGGCATGTATATAATCATTAAACCGTTGCATGCATATAATCATTGCACCCTTGCATGCATATATTCCTTACACCCTTCCATGCATATATTACTTACACCCTTGCTTCACCACATGCCAAACCTTGGTGGGGCACCAAACAACCATCCTAACCCAATTGTTCTTTGAGCGATTGATTGATACAAGCATATTGGATTACCGACATGAATAGAGAGATAGGTAGAAGAACTAGTGTTCACATAAAGGCAGCCATCTCATTATTGCATTCACTAAATTATGCACATGGCCAATAACAGTCTACTCAAATTAGAAACTACCAAATTATTAGCCATCTCTTTGAAATCATTATCCATCATTGGCCAATAACAAAGTCTACTAAAATTAGAAACTACCAAATCAAGTAGCCATCTATCGAAATCATTATGCATCATTGGCCAAATCATTAGCTATCTACCTAATCATACCCTCGATTCTACAAACGAACTACCAAATCAAGTAGCCATCTATTGAAATCATTATGCATCATTGGCCAAATCTCTACCTGCACTCGATTCTACAAATGAACTAATCTAGATTACGCAAATCAAGTTGGACTGAACACTTACCTCCTTTGGCCAGGGGACGGGCATTTGCTCCATGATGGCAAGTGGAGCTGGGAACCGTGCCCGGGGAGGTGGCGACACATGGAGTGCCCGGCTAGCTTGCAAGACAGTCGGGCTTAGGCCCTCGAAGCACTCCCTCGCGGATCTCCAACGCGGGGAGGCGACGAGTTTGCGATGCTCATTTGTTGGTATTTATTAAGTGCTAAAAAGAATATGAAGGATTCATAGCGCACATAACACCTACCATTGTAGCTTTTCCTAGGATGAGTATTCTAGAGTATCGTATCCATTGGAGGGGAAGCGTTGACTAAAGAATTCTAATAACTCTCAATCATGTATCTACTAACTTAGCAAACCACCAAACTAAAGTGAGAAGGTAAATGATAATTATAGGAGTTATGAACAATATAAATCACACAAGAGAATTCCTAATGATAAATGCGTAGTAGCAAGTTGAGAGGGCGGCCGGGAGAGATCTAGGTTCCTAACTACTTCTCTATTGAATTCTTGTGGCGACTTCTTTTCCAATCTATATATGGTTAGAATAATATATATATTTAAATACATACCTTTGAGATGGCGAGGGGTTCCAATGTTGATGAATCTTGAATGATCGGGCACCCTGGGTTCTTCAATGTTTCTTCTTTTCTTTCCTCGTGGAATCTTGCCGGAAGGTCGCAAGCGACATGTTTTGTCTGTCTATTCCACAACTCAACGAGAACAAGGGTAATCCTACTAAAGCTAGCGATACACTAAATTAGCGGACATCAAGATCATTATTAAAATCTTATCGCCAAATGCTTCCCCACAACGGCGCCAAAAAGCTTGTTGGTATTTGTTAAGTGCTAAAAGAATATGAAGGATTCCAAAAGTTTACGAGAACACCTACCATTGTAGCTTTTCCCTAGGATGAGTATTCTAGAGTATCGTATCCACGAGGGGAAGGCGTTGGCTAAAAAGAATTCTAATAACTCTCAATCATGTATCTACTAACTTAGCAAACCACCAAACTAAAGTGAGGAGGTAAATGATAATTGATAGGAGTTATGAACAATATAAATCACATAAGAGAATTCCTAATGATAAATGCGTAGTAGCAAGTTGAGAGGACACGGTAGGGATCTAGGTTCCTAACTACTTCTCTATTACTTAGGTTCTATGATAGCAATCACACCATAGCACTTTGGGACATCAAAACACTAGCCACAGGCAGGGATGAGAAGGGGGCTAGGAAGCTCGACCACGGTCCTACAAACACCAACCCGAACATGGTGGAATACATCGGCCATGGCCGTCACCACACAGGGCTACCACAAACAATCTGTGGGGGTTGCGTGCAATCTCGAGGTAACCTCTAGTCTAGACACCATGTCTACACTATCAATTACTACTCTAATTATGTCTATAACTAGAGCACTCGATGTTTTGGCGAAGATCCCATGCAAAGGCATAACAACTATGCTAACCAAATATATGAATGAAGTAAATAGAGAAGATAAATATATAATAAATCATAATGTCTTACAAAGGAAGGATACAAGACATACCAAACTCTGTAGATTCCTCCAGAACCGGAGCATAACTCCGCTCTCCCTAACTCTCTAGTTGCTAATCTACTACATTGGAGAGGCTAGCCCTAATTCTCTAGTGGAGAGGTTGTCCTCACATTGGGACACCTCCAAGACCAACAGGTCAAGAGATATGAATGGAATGAATTAGGGTTTCACCCTGGGGGCAGGGGGTCTTGTTATATAGGGGTCCCTAGGCCTCCCTCCTAGTTCCGTAAGCAATGTGGTACTAACCCTTCTACCATGTATTATGCTAATGCACATAGGCTTAGATGGGCCGGGTCGAGTGTCAGGCCTTCTAGAGTCTTCCATTGAATGTACCATAGCCCTTGGATCCAACCAGGCCTTGATAGATGGACAGGATTGATCCTCAATGGCGATTAGGAACCGACGCCGAAGCCGAGGCCGGTGGGCCCCATGGCCGCCGCCGCCGCCGCTACTAGAGGCGGCCGCCGCCTGCTTGCAGGTGGGCCCCTTGTGGGTCGTGCCTTCGGTGTCTTCGGAATGTTCTTAAGTGGGTTTCAAGTTGGATTGCTTCACGGATACGTCTTTATATCGTAGGGCTTGCAAACTCTTGGGCATATTCTGTTTAATCCCCGAAAAATATATAAATCACCAAAACTCGTGGAATTATGTCATTAAAAGCCCCTATACTATGTTGATATTCATTTTAAGCCCTTATTTCAGTTTTAAAAGCCTATATATTTTATGCTATAACAAGGGTGTCAACAAGCTCCCCCAAGCTTACCCTTTGCTAGTCCCTAGCAAAGCCAAACTCAAAGAATGGATCGGGAGTTGCTACAACGCTTTTCACGCCTCAAAAGTACACATGCTTTCAAACAAAATTTCTCCTCCGGATTAGAATAACCCTTTTTAACCTTCAACTTACCCATATTACCTTTAACCATGGAGCTTATAGCTTTTTTTCTTAGGATCTTGGGCAATTGAAAGATAGAACAATCAAGTCAAGCACCATATCTCAAACTCTTTGTTCAACTATCATTCCGAGTTTTTGTAGGTTTTCAAAATAAAACTCAAAGTTCCATAGTATGACCCTTTTCAAGTCTCTCATTTGTGGTATTTGTGGATCCTCACTAGGCAATAATGTTGTGTTGCCTTTCTCATAATATGTGGTATTTTTTTAGAATAAGGCGGTAGGGCACTATGCCTTCTTCTCTCTCACCCTATATCTAAGGCTTATATGTGGAGCTTATAGGTGGGAGAAAACTAAATCTACTTACTAAGCATATATTGTAAGTTCAAGCAATGGATCCAAAGTCACGAGTCATACTGCATGTGCATGTGTATGGTGTAGTGGAATGAATATGATGGTAGGTGTATGAGGAGAATGAAGTGAAACCCTAATTCTACTTTGCTCTCAGAGAAAACATATCTCTCTATTTAGGACTTTGAAAGTATTTGGGAGAACCTGGGTTGTATACTCTTTTTTAAAATATATTTTTTTTTTATGGAGAGGCGGGCATCTAAGTACCCATTGTTTTATTGCGGACACTTATCCATTTTTTTAACTCTCCTTTTATTCTTTTTTTTTAGGGAGGTAGGCTCTACTACCGTAGGACACTTGTCCATTTTTCATCTCCCCTTTCTTCTTTTTCTTTTTTTTTTGACTATACAACCCAAGCCTCTTTTTTTTTGCAATAAACTTTGTAGAGATAAAAACAAGGATAAAGGAGCTTTATGAGATGTTGGCTAAGTGGATATGTGTGGGGAATATTTTTGGTTGCTCTCTCCGGGGTAGGAGTAGAACAATTTTGGTGGATTTATGGTGAATATTTGGTGGATGCGTGCTTCGGGGTAGAAGTAGCATAAGTGCAAGTGGAATAGAGTGGAGTGGAGTGGAATTGAGTGTGTGTGTGTGTGTGTGTGTGTGTGTATGAGCAAGTATGACAAGTTTCTAAGGGTCAACAAAGATTGACCAAACTTAATGCAAAGTAAGCGACCTATATATATATCAATAGGGGTTTTCCTAATCTAGGAAGCATGTATATATGGTCGTGGTGGAAATCAACACTCGTCATACAGGGAACTCATCATGTGCACTTTAATAATTTTCAAAATAAATCTCCGAAATCTAGTATCACCGGGGAGTAAGATAAATAGCAGCTCGGACTTTCATATATCATACCCGTCAATCACCTAGACTTTAGAGCAAGCATTTGCTACCCACGTGTTTTAGGTTTGAGCAAATCTCAAGTCGAAGCAGATTTGCATTAAAAGCTCGAGAGAAATTAAGCTTGAAAGGTAGGTACTTGAAAGGAATTACGACGAACAACTATTCATCATCTCCATGACTAGAGATTATCTTGAGAGTTTATTTTATTCTCACACTCTAATAAAGACTATATAGACTCTTTTTATTTGATTTCCTTAGTTATGCATCTTTTTATATCTTTTCTAATAAAACAAACAAATCTAGCTAATATTAAATAAGATAGAAGAATACTTATCTAGATACATGGGGGTTGCACTCCCCAAGCTAGATGTTGACATAGTCTTCATTGTTCTTGATGGTTGGAAGTAGAGGTAGATAGTGATGGTGGGCTGATCGATCTTCTTTAACATTGGACACCATGTGTGTCATGCCTCTCTTCCTTGGGATCCTACTGAACTCAAATAGACAACAAAGCTAGTGGAACTTGATTAAGCGTTAGGGCAGCCCACGTTGCTTTTTTGTCGCCTCGGGGAATCTTTCGCCAAAGATTAAATATTTTTGGGGTTTTATTATTTCTATGCAAGATAAAGAATGACGATGCATGCATATTTATTTTTATTTTTATGCCACCACAATAAATATCCTTGTGGGTTGTTACACGCCACAAAATTACTCATATGGGGCTTAGAATTTTTTTTATATGCAACAAACAAATATTTTTTATTTTCTTTTCTAATGCAAAGGTGCTAGTGTTGTAATGTAAATGTACTAAAGGAAAATGATTATGCAATGCAAGAAAGTAAATATGCTATGCACTAAATTTGGATAACTACCGATCTTACCCTTTTCGACGAGGGTTTAATGTTTTAAGTCCTCACGAACAAGACTTCTTACCTCATTGTTTCCTTTGAGTTTGTTATTTCATCTTTGATAGTCGTTTTCGGATAGTGAAGGATGGTGTCACCCATGTTCTTTGCTGGTCTCACGAGTTGGCGATGAGCATGGACGTAGGGCAAAGATCTTGTTTAGTGTGCATGCTTGTAAGACATTCACTTGTTGAATTTTGGAGAGATTCGATAGACTTCTCCACCTTTTTGCTCAAAGTGTGTCCTACTTGCAAAGTGACGGTAGAGATCAAGTGCATGGGCTTTGTTGGTGGGGAAAACACCAACAGAACCAAAACCATAGGCACATTAAACAAGATAGAGAGTTGATTTCTTATATGCTTTGGTTAGTCCTAACTTGGGTGACAAGATCATAAGATTGAGCATGAATGTTGCGTTAAAACTTTCGACGGATAGAAACAAACTCCTTGACTCTTTGGAAGGGTTTTTCTTGTCTATACATGGTGTATCAAAGGCATGATTATCTTCTTCCAAAGCAAGGTGTGCAACATTCTAGCTTACATGATTAGGACTATGAGATCAAGAGAGTGGTGATAGGAACAATTAAAGAAACAAAACAAGTTGAGCTAAAACAGCTAGATCAAGCAAAATTGTTACTCTAACATGTTTGATTCTTTATTTATGAACAAGCCATAATTAAGGTAAAGCTTAATTAATGACAACTTACCTCAACATGTTACCTTATTATTGAGCGTGATAGCATCGTAACACCTTGTGGTGGTCCTTTTCTTCTTTAGCCTCTTGTGTGTCTTGTTCCTCACTTGTCTCCTTTATTACATTGTCCTTTCTTTGTTGTTCTTTAAATTGCGCTTTGGACCTTTCTGCTCCTCTCATGATTTTATTCCTGCAGATTATTTGACAACACATACCCAAAGGAATATACAAGTAATTGTAAACAAGGGTAGATTTGTCATGGAGCTAAAGGTACAAAAAAGTTTTGGATGTAAATTTTAATTAGCATTTGTTCACCATTACTTTTTTCTCTAATGGGTTAATTTTATTTTATATCTTAAGTTTGATTTTGATGTATGACATTTATAACCATTCAAACTTAGAGAGACAAAGTAATAGTGAGTAGGGGGATTGCAAACCAAGCGTGTGAGTGGCGGGAGCTTGAGAAGAGGGAGAGATTTGTCGGATCATCTTGTAGAGGATTTGGCCTTTCTCCCCAAGCTCGAGCCTTCCTATCACTTCGACACTTTAAGTGTGAATGCTGAACCATCCCTAATCGTGTGTTGCAATCACCATATCCTTAGATGTTGTTCATCCTTTGTTCCTGCAAGGTTAGTGACCGAGAATACCCAAAGGGAACTTGTCCTAGGAACATGTTGTTGTCATTTTTTTTTAGCATGAGGCTTCATGTGTTCAAATTTTTTTTAGAACATAAGACAAGAGTTGTGTACAAATATGAGATTTATATTCACTTACCTGTCTTTGATGTTCTTGTGGCCCATTGCTTTGTCCATCCACTTGTTGTTGAGTGATTACTTTTTGTGCTCGTGTTGTATGGCACTCTCTCCTTTATCGAATAGACATAGCATAGACTCTTTTTTTACGAAAAATATTAGTGGACACATACCCAAGGAATACAACAAGATTTGAAGTAGGAGTTGTGTCCAAAGTTTATATGATTTCTTCTATGCTAATGAAAAGATGGATCTTTGTTTATCTTTTAGCACAGCATTGTACTTATCATGTCTTATACAAAATTTTGTTTATGGCTGCACTCTAATATATGGATCAAGGCAAAGGTAACTTGTAGCAAAAGACAAGGTGAATGATATTTGATACTTACAGTTCTTCCATCAATGATGAATGAGCCGTCTCTTTTGCAAAAAGGTTGGAGTTCATCATATTCCTTGCTTCATCTCTCGATATGAATTTATCTCTTGACTTTCCCAATTGGATTTGAGAGTTTTTTCTGCAGGGTTAGTCCAACAAAATATCCAATGTCTACACAAGCAATTCTTAGTTCAATAATCAAACTAAACACCATGTCTAATTTAATTAAGGAAGGCTATTTAACCTAAGCACCACGCTTAATTTAAAAGCCTTTGGAAATACCCTATAGAAGCACTTCCAAACCAAAGCATGCTATAGTAAGCAAAGGTAGCATGAAAGCACTATAGAGATTTATCAAATAGAGATGAAAGAGCATGATCATGGTGATTTTTTTTGGAGATGCAAACTATATGGATATATGCAAGGAAATAAACATGCAATGGGTCTACTATGAGAAAGCATAAACTAAGTGGAGTGAATGCATGAATTAATCAAGTAAACATGCAATGCAATGCAAGAAATTAAATGATAACTACTCAATTAATTTATAGTCCATGAGCAAGAAGACTTTCTCACCTTTTATTAGTCATACTTACCATGATGTGCAGCTTCTATGTACGTCACATGAGATATGGGCATTGAATTCTTGTGACGGCGACTTCTTTTCCAATCTATATATGGTTAGAATAATATATATATTTAAATACATACCTTTGAGATGGCAGGGTTCCAATGTTGATGAATCTTGAATGATCGGGCACCCCTGGGTTCTTCAATGTTTCTTCTTTTTCTTTCCTCGTGGAATCTTGTCGGAAGGTCGCAACGACATGTTTTGTCCCTTGTCTATTCCACAACTCAACAGAACAAGGGTAATCCTACTAAAGCTAGCGATACACTAAATTAGCGTACATCAAGATCATTATTAAAATCTTATCGCCAAATGCTTCCCTAAGAACGGCGCCAAAAAGCTTGTTGGTATTTGTTAAGTGCTAAAAAGAATATGAAGGATTCCGCAAGCGCCACGTAACACCTACCATTGTAGCTTTTTCCCTAGGATGAGTATTCTAGAGTATCGTGATCCACAGGGAAGCGTTGGCTAAAGAATTCTAATAACTCTCAATCATGTATCTACTAACTTAGCAAACCACCAAACTAAAGTGAGGAGGTAAATGATAATTGATAGGAGTTATGAACAATATAAATCACATAAGAGAATTCCTAATGATAAATGCGTAGTAGCAAGTTGAGAGGACAAAGGGGGGATCTAGGTTCCTAACTACTTCTCTATTACTTAGGTTCTATGATAGCAATCACACCATAGCACTTTGGGACATCAAAACACTAGCCGCAGATGGGGATGAGAAGGGGGCTAGGAAGCTCGACTCACGGTCCTACAAACACCAACCCGAACATGGTGGAATACATCGGCCATCGTGGCTGTCACCACCGGGGCTACCACAAACAATCAGTGGGGTTTGCGTGCAATCTCGGGTAACCTCTAGTCTAGACACCATGTCTACACTATCAATTACTACTCTAATTATGTCTATAACTAGAGCACTCGATGCGGCGAAGATCCCATGCAAAGGCATAACAACTATGCTAACCAAATATATGAATGAAGTAAATAGAGAAGATAAATATATAATAAATCATAATGTCTTACAAAGGAAGGATACAAGACATACCAAACTCAGAGATTCCTCGAGCAGGAGCATAACTCCGCTCTCCCTAACTCTCTAGTTGCTAATCTACTACATTGGAGAGGCTAGCCCTAATTCTCTAGTGGAGAGGTTGTCCTCACATTGGGACACCTCCAAGACCAATGTGTCAAGAGATATGAATGGAATGAATTAGGGTTTCACCACGGGGGCGAGGGGTCTTGTTATATAGGGGTCCCTAGGCCTCCCTCCTAGTTCCGTAAGCAATGTGGTACTAACCCTTCTACCATGTATTATGCTAATGCACATAGGCTTAGATGGGCCGAATTCAGTGTCAGGCCTTCTAGAGTCTTCCATTGAATGCACCATAGCCCTTGGATCCAACCGGCCTTGATAGATGGACAGGATTGATCCTCAATGGCGTTAGGAACCGGCCGGCCGTAGGCCGCCTGTGGGGCCCCCATGGCGCGGCCGCCGCTACTAGAGGCGGCCGCGGCACACCGCGGTGTGGCCCCGGCTTGTGGGTCGTGCCTTCCGGTGTCTTCGGAATGTTCTTAAGTGGGTTTCAAGTTGGATTGCTTCACGGATACGTCTTTATATCGTAGGGCTTGCAAACTCTTGGGCATATTCTGTTTAATCCTCGAAAATATATAAATCACCAAAACTCGTGGAATTATGTCATTAAAGCCCCTATACTATGTTGATATTCATTTTAAGCCCTTATTTTAGTTTTAAAAGCCTATGTATTTTATGCTATAACAGTGTCAACACTCGCCGGCGCCTTGGCCTTACGGGTAGTAGCCATGGCCTTGCCCTTGGCGTTGCAGCGGTAGCCGTGGCCTTGCCCTTGCTCCCCGACGCCGCTGCTGTTCTTGGCCTTGCCCCCCGCCTTGCTCGTGGAAGCACCGCTCTTGCTCGCCGACGCCGCGCCCCTTTTCTTGGTCGACGACGGCGGGGGGGTTTTTTACCCCCCCCGGGATCTTCCTCTCAGCAGGCACGCCGCTTCCATAGCACGGGCAACGGCCTTTGCACTTTGATTGCGCCGCACCGACGCTTTGAGGCCGACGCTTCTCGAGGTGGAGGCCATGGTCGGGCGGAGGACCCGTAGGGCGGGTCGGGTCCCGCACTCCACAACCCCGCCGCTGGGTCCCGAGATGCTCGCTTCTCCCCGACGGACCATGGCGGGGCGGCGGAGCCGGGTGGGCCGCGCGGCGGGCGGCGGGCAAGGAAACCCTAGGAGAGGGGAGTGTGTGAATCTGAATCGAGAGGAGAGGAGGGGGAGGAGTTGTGACTGGTGACAAGGGGGGTGAAAACGCTGTTAATGTGACGCGGTGAATAAGGATAGAGTGATCGACGGATGGGGCCCATTTGGCCAACCCGACTCCGGGCCGCGTGTAATTTTAACACTCTATACTACACTCGGGACGAATGTTCCCCACGCATCGCAATGGTCAAGGCGCGAAGCCTCCATCCCGCCGCCCCGGGTTCGAGACTCCCGCCAATTTGTTTTGCCTTTTTTTTTGCTATTTATTTTACGTGATAAATAATTCGTGTCACAAAAACCCAAATCCGGCCATAAAAACCCCCGCCGCATGGGTGCCCTACGCCCACAATATATGACTAAACGGGGTAGTATAATGTGACGATCATTTTTCAGGTGTCACAAATAGTCATGGTGTTTGCATTTTGTGACGACAACGAGTTTTCCGTCGTATTATGGCACATTATATGACGATTTTAGGCCCCGTCATGAGGTCGTTTTGTCATAAAAAATCGGTATTCTTGTAGTGGGAGGTGTTTCGGTCCATTTTGCTTCGGTTCCGGCCTGTCCACGTTCCCCCCGGCCAAAGCGTATTTCCCCGAAGTTGCACATTACTCTTTATTTGGCGTACTCTCACTGTTTTCCGTGTTTGTTCCGCAAAACAAATATTCTCGAATACAAGTGGAACTAGGTGAGTAGTAAATGTTTATTTGGCATAAGTGTGTTCCATCTCTCTTAATTAGAGCTAAGTTGGCGGTATAAAGTGTGTGATAGTGACCGCCAACAGGGCCTGTAGGCCTCCCATGGATGGGACATCCCTATAAATAGTTACCACGAGTCTTAGACACGTTCAGGAAATCCAGAGCCCCCGAGGGCCCGGGCGTAGGCCAATTGTGCATTTCCATTCGGTCCCTAACTCGGCCGTCCTAAGGCGACTGTAGAAACCCAATGGGGCCCAGTCTTGGAACCCCTGGACTATAGAGGGCTCAGAGCCCGGCATTGCCCCTTGGGGCAACCCTTTGGGTGTCACGGTTTCTGCCCGAGGGCGGAACACACCCTACCATGGGTCGAGCATGCCGGTCAGGCAACGGCGGACAATTTTACCCCTGTACAGGGGTTGGGCGCATTGGCACGCCTTTTCACGTAGCTCTCCTAATGTGAGAGGCGGTTGTTCGCGTTCGATGGGACGGGATGCTGCAGCGTTTGCCAGAGTGGAACGGGCGCACTCCCGTTTCGTGCATTTAATGCGTGGGCCCAGCGGTTACTGTTGGCGGTCGTTATTGACCATTTTACACCGCCAACTTGTATCTCTTTTTTGAGGAAAACTAGCACATATACCTTTACTATTGACCAAGTTCCACTTGTATTCCGAGAAATATGTTTTGCAGGACAAATACACGAAATCAAGTGAGAATACGCCAAAGTACAACAAAAGTGCACTTCGGAAAACACGCCAACAAATAAGTGCAACACAAGAGGCCCAAGTCAGGAACAAGATGGACCAAAGCACCCCTAAACTACGGATCTAGGTCGGCCTAGGAGCCCACCTGCGAAAGGAGGCAGCGAGAGGAGCCGGCCCCAGTTCGGCCGGAGTGGAAGTGGGTCCGGCCGGACTGGCACTGAGGCGGTTCGCACCCAATTTTGGCAGGCACCTCCCACCGACGCGTTTCAATGATAGTTTCGGGGGTGCTTTGCCAGTTCAATGTATCTTGACGCCGGTTTGAGGTCGGTTTTGAACCTTCCAAGTGGGGAGAGGCATTTTCCACATGACCCCCTCTTCTCCACCTATAAAAGGAGGCCTCTCCCCTCTCATTCAAACACCACCAAGGAGCAACACCAACATATTCCAAGATGTAACATTGTAGAATTAGTCTAGTTGGGAGTTAGGGAGAGATGCTCAAGTTCCGGAGGAATCCTTGGAGGATTGGTATGATCTTGTATCGCTCTTTTGTAAGACTCTAGCACTTTCAATATATTTATCTTCTCTAATTATTGAAATGTCTTTATGGTTATTTAGTTTATACCTTAGTAGTTTAGCTAATCAAGGTTAAGTGTAGTGTTTATATTTTGGCATGGGATCTCCATTCGACCAAATGCTCTAGTTATCATATGTGGCTAGAGTAGTAATCGCTAGCATAGACGTGGTGTCTAGGCTAGGGTTTACTTGAGATTGCGCCCAACCTTACGGATAGTTGTGGTAGCCCCTGAGGTGACAATTTCCGACCAGGCCTTTCGTATTCCACCACGTGCTAGGTTGGTGTTTTCAGTAGAGCTTTTGGCGGCCCGACCCCCCGACACGTTTCCTAGTCTTTTTCGAGAATCGGAAAGGTTCGCCGTCTCAAGTGCCAAGATGTGTTCCCTATGTTTGACCTATGCTTTGTTATCCCGCTTTGGTATGAACTAGAATAGAACCACAGAGAATGGAGAAGGAAATAGGAACCTTGACCTTTCCGTTGACCTCCTAGCTTAGCTTATTCTACTCTGCTATCTTTTATGATGTTCTCCTGTGTGTCACTTTACCAAAACTCCTATCCTATCTTTGACCCCCACTTTAGTTTAGTCGGTTTACTAGTTAGCAGGTACATGATTGTTAACTATCAACTTCTTTAACCATTGCTTCCCTGAGGATAAATACGATACCTAGGAATACTCTTGGGTGAAAGCTACAACGGTATCCGTGCGCTTGCGGTTATACCTATGTTTGCGTTAACAAACGCCAATAGTTACGAGGGCTTCTGAGTCGCCGTATCGACTAAACCTGCTTACTGAAAAGCCGTCCGTTCGCGTGGCGCGCCGGTTGAGTCCGCCGGTGGTTCCCTTCCCCCTCTCTATATATTTGAGAGCGCCGCCGGTGGCATACTGTTGTTCCTCCTCACTTCTCCGTTCTTGTTTCCCTACAATCCTTTGCCGTCCAAAGAGAAAGGAAAGAAAAGAGGAAGCGAAGCAGAGAGAGGGAGAAAGTGATAGTTCTTGCCTGCGGCATCTACCTTTGTCGTCGAATCCATCACCGGAAGTGGCCAACAGCACAGAAGAGCGATGCGCCCGTCGTTCTTGACGCCGATCCGTAGCCGCGCTCATCGGTCATGGAGGAGAAGCTCCAGCGGTTAGTGGATGAGGGGCTCCTTCGTCCTCGCACCGACGCCGCCAGGACGAAATGGTTGGCGCCGAGTGCGTTTGATGAAGAGCCCCGGACGTCGGAGGGCTACGTCGTTAGTCTGATGGAGCGCCACAAGAGGGGCTTCGGGGTGCCGGCACACCAATTTATGCGGGCAATCCTGCATTACTACGGCATTGAACTCCACCATCTTCCCACCAACCCGGTCTCCCAAGCGGTGATCTTCATCACCCTCTCGTGAGGGCTTCTTGGGCATCAATGCCCATTGGGATTTATGGCGGTGGTTCTTCAAGGTGGTGGTGAACACCGTCGATTCGGGAAGAAGAAGAGCAAAGAGCACGCCGTGGAAAGCTATGCGTGTGTTGGCACAAAATGTGTCCTTGTGCCTCACATAACCGACAAGCGGATTAGATAGCTTCAAACAGGAGCCCAGGCGTCTTGATCCAGAGGCGTGCTAGTCAGTTTGACTTGAAACTAACAAGGGAAATAAATCATGAGATTAGGAACATGCCTGGTGTGATCAAGACAGTTCCACATGTACGGCCTTGAAGCCACTTACGACGACATATAGCTATAGAAGCTATCTACCCACAAGTTTATGAACGCATTCGGTAAACATAAATAATACACGTAAAAGTGCAGTTACCGAATCGGCATATGAAGACATGCTTGAACAAGTGAAAACCGATCATCAAGGTATGATATCGTAAAGCTCATGACATTGATCGAATCAATTGTCGACATGATAAATATAAGCGGGTAATTCACAAATATAAACCTCACCTAGATAACACATGCATAGGTCCAATCCAACTAGTTTGTCGCACGTCTAGTTTTCCCAAACTTGTCTAGTATAAACCCTAACAAGTTAATCCACCGCAAGATACGACTTGTTACGAGATATAAATTAACCACTTCTCATAACTAGATTAATCCTTTGCATGATACAATCTAATCATAACAAGCTAAAAGCATGCATATATCTAGCTAGATCTATAAATACTCATTACTCGTTAAAGCGTAACCGTATTCGGTAAGCTTACCGAATTGGGGTCCATGAAGAAGGAATGTGCACGTAAAACATGATCGTAAACCTATCTAAGACTTGCATCCGCCACATGATACCCAGCCCCGCCAAGACTAATCCTATGTCCGACGTACATGAACCCCAAGAACATGTAACAACTTAGATTGATCTAAGCTCGGCTATAATAAACACATGATCTACTCGTCACAAAGCAAGATGAATATCAAAGCATTAAAGACAACTAGATCTATGACAAATATGAAGCCGAGCCCTATCAATCTAAATTGGGCAAAAGGTGTGCAAACAAAATAAAGATAAATAAAAGCATGCAACACATGGTAACTTAATGAATCTATTAGATCTTGCCAAATCTAATAGAGCCGATAACTAGCTCATGACCTAACAGAGAACCCTCTTATTCCAAAGCCTAAATCTGCCGCGACGATACTAAGCATGGTAACAAGACTACTTGCATCATAATCTAAATCCACCGCATGATACTCGACATGATAGAAGGTTGCCGGTACTTATGGAGGTCGACGGATCGATGATTCCCCTCGAAGAACTCGACGACACGACTTGGACTCGAAGGGTGGCACGGGGCCGGTTTGGTTGTATTGATTGTACAGAGTTTTCATAGTTGCCAAGGGTCTAATATTTATACCTGGACTTGACACGCAGTCTTAATCGACCTACGATTACAATGAAGGAAAATCTAGCTAAAGATAACTTGGACTCGAGTCCTTTCGAGTCGTTGATGGCGTACGGCGTGGGCCCTCCTTTCTCGGATGACTTACCTCAACGTCAATTAGCTTGCCGAATCACCCTCGATAACCAACCATATGAGACTTTGCCGAACCCGTGACTTAGCCGAATGGTGACTGCTTCCCGAATGCTACATTCTTGCCAAATGGGCTACCTGCCGAATGATATCTTACTGAATACTTCTATTAGCATCTTGCACTATCTTTTCTATCATCCGGCATACCAAATTTCAATGTTAATGTCACACCCGATTTTAAGGATAAAATGGGATGCAATAACCTCATGTGTGCCCAGGGAACCGTCACACACATAAGTCAACAAATTACAAGAAATAGTATCATCACAGTGTATATTACATAACGAACAATAAAGATAAACTTAGTCTTTACACAAATAAACATAGTCTGGACACAATGACAACATAAGATAGCAATCTCTTGCTAGCAGGGCTCCATCACAGGGACGTCAACTGGTGAACTCAAGCCTAGAAGTCCTCAGGGGTAGTCCTGATATCCTCCAACATCTATTCCGCGGTCCAAGGTTTTCCTAAAAATAGAAAGTAAAGAAAGGGTGAGTACTTAACGCACTCAACAAGTATATCATGGGTTATGAAGCTCAAAAAAGGTCGATTAATCGGCTTCTTGCATTTAGCATTTTAGTAGGTCAAGTTTTAGCATTTAAAGTATATCAAGTTATGCTTAGGCTCCCCTAATCCCACATGATCATTATTGTTATGTCATCCTCATCATAGTCCATCATCACCATCATCTTGATTCCACGTCTCATCATCATGTCCATCACCATAGAAATCAGCTATTCTGTGAGTTTTTCGGGCCGCTCATGACCGAGTGAGCACGGGCCGATATATCAGTTTGATCAAACTCTGTAGCAGAGAGGTGTACACTTTCACTATGAGCCGTGAATTGCCCATTTGCCCGAGGTGATCGGCCCTCTTAACCCACTACCAAGGTAGGTTGGCGGGGTTCACTATGAAGCCTTTCACAGTTTCCGCCTAACAAGTTAGGGCCGCTAGGTTTCTCCAGCAGTGATATAGAGAACCCTCTTTCACATGGCACACTCCCTCATGGCTATACACACGTGAACAGAAGCATTACTATACCCAAAGTGGCAAGGGCCTTGACGCCTTATTCAGGTAACCTCTAACAAGCTAGACAAGACCGTGGATACCGAAGCTAAAACCCGAGCCATGTAGCCCTCACGGTTGTATGATAAATCCCGGCTTTTGCCCTACTGAGATAAGTCCTTAAGGAGGGCTAAGAGCAACATCGCTCCCTTGCCCTATAGTCCAGTGTTGGTATTTGCTAAGCCCACGTAAATATTTATAATTTGTATAATCCGCAGCCTGCGGATACCGGTGAGCACTTCACCGGGAAAGGGTTAAATATTGAATCCACGGGGAAACGGGTGAGGGGAGACTATGATCTAATCTTAACCCAGAGTAGCACAAGACTTAAGAAGGTTGAGGGTATAGAGAGGATTACTAAGATAGCTAAATCTTAATTTGGTAAGTGATGTTGATAGAATTCTTATGGGGATGTACTCAAAGGAAAGTAAGGCGAAACTTACTATTCCCCACTAACTAGGTCCCTACGTGTCCTATCCAACGAGATGTGGAATCCAAAGGAATCAATGGTATTTGTCACTACCCACGATCTACCACGCTCAGGAAGGTAGGGTGTATCTAACGAGATATCCGAATCCAAACACCACGCTTTAATTGTGAATATTACTCTAATCTAGGTACCGATTAAAGCACTCAAAAGAGACTCGTAGACCAATAAGAATAAATATAAATAATATAACTTACTAAAAGAAGAAGTAGATTACTAGAGTAATTCCAAGTGTAGATTAACTTCCACCGAGGTACAAGTATGGAGATAGCACCAAAGTCGGGCACCCGACATAAAAAGTTGAAACAGTTTGGGCTCAAACTCCTGGCGGCCGGCGTGAAAAGGCCTGGCGGCCACCAGGCCCTTTGTGGAATTATGAGTTCATATTTTGTGGGTGCATCGGTCTCGTCGATAGCTTCGTAATGACCGGTATTTTGCAGGAAACGGAGTCCGGATGAGAAAGTTATGACCGTTTTTAGTGAACTACGCTGCTCAAGAATCGATATCTTTTGATTCGAACTCTGAATATAGCAAACAATATATCCGTTTCGATCGTCTCGATGAGCTCTTTACAATGGTTCTATCTTGGAATATGTTTGTAACATGTTTATGCTTCATATGTCTTGCAAACTCTAGGCTTTTTCCTGTTTAGTACACGAAAATATATAAATCACCAAAACTTGTGGAACTATGTTAGTAAAGCCCCTAGTCTATGTGATTATTCATTTTATGCCTTTATTTCATGTTTAGTTGACTAGTAATTTTATGCTATAACAGGTGTCAACAAGCTCCCCCAAGCTTACCCTTTGCTAGTCCCTAGCAAAGACAAACTTAGCAATGGATCGGGAGTTGCTACAACGCTTTCACACCTTAAAAGTACACATGCTTTCAAACAAAATTTCTCCTCCAGATAAGAATAAACTTGCTCAAATTTCAACTTACCCATATTATCTTTAACCATGGAGCTTATAGCATTTTCTTTGATCTTGGGCAATTGAAAGATAGAACAATCAAGTCAAGCATCATATCTCAAACTCTTTGTTCAACTATCCTTCTGGAGTTTTGCAAGTTTTCAAATAAAACTCAAAGTTCCTAGTATGACTCTCTCAAGTCTCTCATTTGTGGTATTTGTGGATCCTCACTAAGGCAACAAAGTTGTTTTGCCTTTCTCTCATAATATGTGGTATTTTTGGACTAAGGCAGTAAGACACTATGCCTTCTTCTCTCTCACCCTATATCTAAGGCTTATATCTGGAGCTCATAGGTGGGAGAAAACTAATTCTACTTACTAAACATATATTGTAAGTTCAAACAATGGATCCAAAGTCACGAGTCACAATGATCAAGTGGTGCATGTGTATGGTGGAAAGAATATAGTAGGGAATATAGTAAGGTGTATGGGATGAATGAGAGGAAAGCCTAATTCTACTTTTGCTCCTTGAGGAATCTTCTCTCTTTTGAAATTTGGAAACTTTGTAAGAGAAACTGGGTTGTATCTCTTTCTCTTTCTTTACTTTTCTTTTATGGAGAGGCGAGTATCTAAGTACCCATTGTTTTCAGCGGACACTTGTCCATTTTTTTAACTCTCCTTTATTCTTTCTTTTTCTTAGGGAGGTAGGCTCTACTCGCCCATAGGACACTTGTCCATTTTTCATCTCCCTTTCTCTCTCTCTCTCTCTCTCTCTCTCTCTCTCTCTCTCTCTTTTAATCTACAACCCAAATCTCTTTTGTAATAACTTTTGAGAGATAGACAAATGTAATGGAGCTTCTGTAAGATATTGGCTAGAAATGTGTGGATGGGTATAGGGAATATTTTTGGTTGCTCTCTCCCAGGACAGGAGTAGAATATTTTTGGTGGCTAGAGTGAAATGGATAGTGTATATGATGGGTGTATATGGTGGTGGATGCGTACTTCGAGTGGTGGAAATAGCATATAGGTGAATGGATTCGGGTGGAGTGGAATGAGGTGGAGTGAGATGGAGTGTACATGATGAGCATGACAAGTTTCTAAGGGTCGACAAAGATTGAACAAACTCAATGCAAAGCAAGCGACCTATATATATATATCAAAGGGTTTTCCTAATCTAAGGAGCATGTATATATGGCTGTGGAAGGAGGTTCAGCACTTTGTCACACAGGAACTTATCATGTGCACTTTTAAAGTTTCAAAATAAATCTCCAAAAATCTAGTATCACTAGGAGTAAGATCAATAGCAGCTTCGGACTCTCATATATCATATCCGGCCAATTACCTAGACTTTTAGAGCAAGCAATTTGCAACCCACAGGTTTCGGGTTCAATGTAAATCTCAAGTCAAAGCAGTTTTGCATTTAAGGCTCAAGAG
The DNA here is from genome assembly GCA_015847255.1 of Hyparrhenia diplandra. Lineage (NCBI taxonomy): Eukaryota > Viridiplantae > Streptophyta > Magnoliopsida > Poales > Poaceae > Hyparrhenia > Hyparrhenia diplandra. Next base: position 1,044,522 of record JADLZK010011792.1, read on the forward strand.
AAATTAAGCTTGAAAACTAGGTAATCAAAAAAGGAATTACTTGACGAACAACTATTCATCATTTCCAAGCATGAGATTTAGCTTCGGAGATCATTTTATGTAGGTGGAAAAGAAAACCCTCTGGTATACTCCTATTTATTTATTCCAAAACTCTAGCAAAGACTCTTTAAACGACTAAACATTTATAAAACTAGACTCCTAACAAACCAAGCAAACTATATATTTAGCTAATAATAATAATATTATTATAATAGAGATACTTATCGGGATAAGCGGGGTGCTCTCCCCAAAATTTGGATTGAAGTGTAGGGTCATTGATGATGTGGAAGTTGAGGTAGATGGCGATGATGATGTCGACGTATCATGTCTCTCTCCCTTTGAATCTGCTGAACTCAAATAGACAAATGAGCTAGTGGAACTTGATTAAGCATTAGGGGTTAGCCACATTAGCTTCATGTGTCTAGATATGGATTATGATTATTCTAAGTAAAACTTCAAGTGAGGAAAATATTTTTGGAGTTTTTATAAATTTATATGCATGCAAAGAACTATGATGCAAATGCATCTAGATGAAAAGCATAATTATTTTTATGCCACCACGGTGAATATCCTTATGTGTTGTCACACACCACAAGATTATTCACATGGGGCTTTAAGAATTTTTCAATGCAATGCTAATGCTAAAGAAATTAAATATGCTAAAGGAAAATGATTATGCAAAGAAGTAAATATGCTAATGCAAGATGCGAGAAAGATAAATATGATATGTAATGCTAGAAATTAAATATGGATAACTACCGAGTTACCTTTTGGCGAGGGTTCAATGTTTTAAGTCCTTTGAACAAGACTACTTACCTTGGTTACTCCTTGAGTGTATCATCGATCTTGGTAATGTCACCCATGTTCTTTTTCCCGGTCCAACATTTAGAAGTGAAAATTTGATAGTGGGGGTTGGCGGCTTCTTGTTTTTGTGTGCGTGCTTTGTGGGTTCGGGACATTCACTTGTAGAATTTTGGGGAGAGTGAAGGCTCCTCCATATTTTGCTCAAAAAAGTGTCCCTAGCGTGCAAAGACAAGGCAGAGATCAAGTGCGTGGGCCCTGTTGGTGGGAAAACACCAACAGAACCAAAAGTTCATTCTTCTCTAAAACCTCGGGCACATCAAACAAGATAAAGTTAGTGTTTATATGTTTTCTTTTCTATAACAAGGGTGATAAGATCAGAAGATGGAACATGAATGTTGCAATACAATTGCTAGTATGATTAGGACTATGAGATCAAGAAGATGGTGTTAAGAACAACAAAAGAAACAAACATGTTGAGCTAATGAAATCAGATCAAGCAAGGGTGTTACTCTAACATGTTTGGTTAGTTATTTATGAACATGCCATAATTAAGGGAAAGCTTATTTTTTTACAACTCACTTTAAGATGTTACCTTAGTATTGAAGCATGATGGCACTATCAACTTGTGGTGGTGCTTTCCTTTTGCTTGAAGCTTTCTTAGTTTGGCCTCTTGTGTAGCTTTTCCTAACTTGTCTTTTTCTCTTTATTCCATAAGGTTCTATGTACAAGCGTGCCCTCCTTGTGAAAGATTTGTTGGGTCTTGCTTCTTCTCATGGTTTTATTTCTGCATTGTTAGTTAACAACACATGCCCGAAGGAATATGAAAGTAATACCAAGATAGTGTTGTTACAGGGGCTAAGCTTACTTTCTATGCTTCGTAAAAGTTTGGTTGAAAATTTTAGCATAGATCTTTTATCTCATATTTCCATACTCACCTTGCTTTTCTAAAGGAATGATCTTATGAAACCTTAAGTTTGATTTTCATGCATCAAAATCATTCAAACTTGTAGAAAAGAGTAATAAGGAATAGAGAAGTTGCAAACCAGCATGTGAGGTGTGATGGGAGCATGCGAAGAGGAAGAGCATGATTGGACTATCCTTGGTGGAGTTGGTCTTCCTACTCCATGTGCCAATCATCCTTAAGTTGATCCTTGAGCAAGTGCTTTTGTTTGTAGATTTTGTTTGTGGTACTCCTCTTCTTTCTCTTGCTTCATCTCTAGTATGAGTTTATCTCGGGACCTCCCCAAGCTTATTTGAAAGTTTCTTCTTATCTACAAGGGTTAGTCCAACAAAGTATACCAATGTCTACACAAGCAACTTTTAGTTCAATAACTAAACTAGACTCCATGTCTAATTCAATTAAGGAAGGCGTTCTAACCTAAGCACCACGCTTAATTTAAAAGCCTTTGGAAGTACTCAATTCTCAGTATTTCCAAACCAAAGCATACTATGGTAGATAAAGTAGCATGAAGGCATTATAGAGATTGACTCAAACAGAGAGATTAAGAGCATGACAGTTATTTTGCAGATTAAACATATTTTAAAGGTAGCAGCAACCAAGACAATGTAGCAACATGATAAGGAAATATTTCTATGCATGTGATTTCATGTTGCACAAATGATTGGTTGGTCATACCTTACATTGTCATCCTTCGCTTTTCTTGCTCTAGACCTGAAATGGTTAGTGACAAAAATACCCAAAGGAATATATCCTCATTTTATATCTCTATGCACATTTCACAAGGCTATTATAGCACTAAAGTAACACTCATGTTATTTCTCAAGAAGTGCTTGTTTAACGACAGCAAGCTCGTCCTTGGGAAACCTATTGAATTAAGATTCATGATGATGAAGTGGTTTCCCTTCCAACATCAATCTTCCTCAAGATTTTTATGCCAACGAGATCTAGAATATTTATTATAGATGTATGCATCTACAACCACCCTTTCAAAATCTATAGGAGGAGAAAAGAATGAGGGGGTTGAAGATCTCGTGTATGATAGTGATAGAGAGACTAGGTAATTTAGGAAGGTGATCATGTGAACATGGGCTAGATGAAGTGTCTATGAAGCAGCTCTCATACTCACTGATGTTAACTCCAAGGTTAATTCATCATGGCTGTCTAAAGGATCTCTTGGGTTTGTGTCTCTCAGGCTAATAATATCTACAATGTCATCCATCCAATCAATGGCCGAGGTACATAGGTCATTAACACTCTCAAGCCATTGTTGTGGGTCTTCTTGGTCGTCTTGATGATTCCTATGCTTAGGTTGTTGTGGTAAATTTCTAGGCTCATCATGAGTTTCAAAGAAGGAAGCATATGTGGATTCATCGGGACAAGGATGGATTTAGAGATGGGTTCGAATAAATCATCTTGTCTAGGCATAGAAGGGGAGAAGATAAGATTGTCTTCTAGATAGCTTTGCTCTCCTTCTATGGCAAGATCGAAAATGTCATCCTTGGGTTCTTCCCAATGTCTTTTTAAAAAGAATAAGCATATTCAATAAGGGATTTCTCCTTAAAGGAATCTGAATTATAATCACTTGGAGATCTCTTATAAACACTTTCAATAAGAGACATCTCAAAAGAATCTGAATTGTGGTCACTTAGAGGTCTCTTGTCTGGATGAGAATTTATTGTTCTCCCAAAATCACTAAGGATATGTTCATAAGGATCTTCCAAAGGTGGAATTTCTTCTTCCTTTGGGAGATTTTGGGATGATGGTGGTTCGGGGATGGATAGCTAGGTCTTGGGTTTGGAATTGTTGCGAATTAGCTATCGTGATTTTCTCTCTTAGATGGGAGGGTGATTCTTCATTTTTCTCGGGGAAAAAATTCTAGTGGAGGTGGCGTATCCACAACATCATCCAATGACATCTCTTGCTTCTCTAGCAGATAGAGAAAGGAATGCACCTCCAAGCTGCACTAAGGTCCCTTGCATCTTTCTTATTAAGACCCGGACAAAAATGTTGAAGAAGGATTGGGTGCGGAATACCAAGGTTTGGGCGGTGTTGATAAGGTCATTAAAATGATCCCATGATGCATTAAGAGACTCTTCTTTTTTCTTGTTTAAAAGTTAAAAGTTCTATACGAAGACGGGCTACTCGGAGGTGGGAAAGAAATAGGTACAAAATTTGGACATTAATGTCTCCCAATCTCCTTTCACTCTCTCTACGTTCAAGTAATACCCTTTGTTTAGCTTTTCCGTCAAAGAGAACGGAAAGAACTTCCAGCGTAAGGTATTATCGGATATGCCTTTCATACGAAAGCAACCCATAATTTCCTCAAACTTTCGTAGGGTGTGAGTGTGGGTTGGCCCTCGCCTTCTCCGAGAAGGCTAGTTCTGAACCATTCTTATATAACCCAAAGCGTAGCTCATAGGACTTTGCTCGAGATAGGCTCAAGATTCGGTTTGCCTAAAGCTTTTGCTTGTGGGTATAAGACATTTATAGATAGGCGTGGAATTCATAATGAAAGGGGAAAGAAAAGAATAGAAAAGATAAGAAGATGAAAGAATAAAAGAATATGATACAAGGATAAGTTAGATTGAGAAGTCAACTCGGCAACGTTTCACGACAACGCTTTTAAATGCTTGTTGGTATTTGCTAAGCCCACGAAATATTTATAATTTGTATAATCCGCAAGCGCGCCGGATGGGTGAGCACTTCATCAGGGGGAGAGGGTTAAATATCGAATCCACGGGGAAACGGGTGAGGGGAGACTATGATCTAATCTTAACTTGGGAGTAGCACAAGACTTAAGAAGGTTGAGGGTATAGAGAGGATTACTAAGATAGCTAAATCTTAATTTGGTAAGTGATGTTGATAGAATTCTTATGGGGATGTACTCAAAGGAAAGTAAGGCGAAACTTACTATTCCCCGGTAACTAGGTCCTACATGTCCTATCCAACGGGATGTGGAATCCAAAGGAATCAATGGTACTTGTCACTACCACGATCTACCACGCTCAGGAAGGTAGGGTGTATCTAACGAGATATCAGAATCCAAACACTATGTTTGCACTTTTGCGAATATTACTCTAATCTAGGTACCAGATTAAAGCACTCAAAAGAGACTCGTAGACCAATAAGAATAAATATAAACAGTATAACTTACTAAAAGAAGAAGTAGATTACCAGAGTAATTCCAAGTGTAGATTAACTTCCACCGAGGTACAAGTATGGAGATAGCAAATGGCCGGCACTTCCTCCGATTCCTTCCCTCTCTCTATCTCTCTTGTTCTAAAGATTAGAACTAATGAGCTCTAATCCTTTCTTAAATGCTAACTCTTCTAGTTCTAATTACATTCTAATTCACTAATCCCTTAGAGAGAGATGATCCTTACATGGGACCCCTCTACAACTGAGAGATAATGAGATAGAATAAATTGATAATGAATTAGGGTTTAACCTTGGGGTCAGGGGGTCTTCTTATATAGCCCTTGGCGATGAGCGATAGCCCTTGGATCAAACCAACCTTGGCAAGCGGTGTAGATACAACCTCAAAGTCGGTTACAAAACCGACATAAAAAGTTGAAACGATTTGGGCTCAAACTCGGCGGCCGAGCGTGAAAAAGGCCTGGCGGCCGCCAGGCCCCTTGTGGAATTATGAGTTCATATTTTGTGGGTGCGTCGGTCTCGTCGATGGCTTCGTAATGACTAGTATTTTTGCGAGGAAACGGAGTCCGGGATGAGAAAGTTATGACCGTTTTAGTGAACTACGCTCGCAAATCGATATCTTTTGATTACGGACTCGAATATAGCAAACAATATATCCGTTTCGATCGTCTCGACGAGCTCTTTACAATGGTGCTATCTTGGAATATGTTTGTAACATGTTTATGCTTCATATGTCTTGCAAACTCTAGGCTTTTCCTGTTTAGTCCCCGAAAATATATAAATCACCAAAACTTGTGGAACTATGTTAGTAAAGCCCCTAGTCTATGTGATTATTCATTTTATGCCTTTATTTCATGTTTAGTTGACTAGTAATTTTATGCTATAACAGGTGTCAACATCCAGTTCTCATTATCATTCTTTATCATCTTTAGCATATCCATAGTCATCAATAAGATCATGTTCATTAAGGTTGAGCACTAGCAACCTACCCATATGCAAGTAACCATAGGTAACAAGGTATAAGTAGCAAAAATTACTAGGATGTCCTTAGGGATATCAAGATTAGACACATGCAACATGTTTAGATGTTTAATAGTGAGTAGGACATCAAGGAGGGTCCATGCTATACTTGCCTTGGTCGGTGAACTCTTGCTGGTCCTGCTGCTCTTGAAGTACTCCCGGCCACCGACGTACTCCTTACCGCCCGGACTCGACCAACAAGACAACAACACGCATTCCAAGTGCAATCATACAAGACAAACATAGCTATAGTTAGAACAGTACACCAACAGCAAGGAAACAATATAAAAAGTTTGTAAACAGATCCTACGTCTCTCTACGAACACATAGACACGAAAATCACCAAAAACGGATTTAAAACGCGTCACGAGTTATGATAATAAATGAGGTTTCCTATATATGAATGAATACTAAATCTAAACTCGAAATTTACCAAATGATAACCTACTGTACAGTAAGACTAACACGTAGAGAATTTCAACACGAATCTAACGCAAGTTGAGCGGGTCGATTCGGAGTTAAAACGAGCATTTTATAAGCATTTGATTTCAGTGGCAGTTTCGTAAATAGACTGAACTCGATTTTCGAAATAAAAATAAATCGGAAATCAGATTTTGAATCGGCCGGGGACTTGATTCGCGATTTCGAGGAAAGCAGAGGGGCTCTTTGACAAGTTTTTCCCCAAAAGGGGTATGGGGCGCCTACGGTCCGTTGGATTAGAAGTGGATGGACCGGATTTGATCAAGGGGGGGAGAGAAGGGGTTCGGCCGGCCTACGGAGGGACCGATCGCGGCAAGACCGCCCTCTACTTCATGGCGAACATCGCCCCGGCGCGAGAACGACCGGCCCGGTCCGTTCGAGGAACCGAGGGCACCAGGGATGGAGAGGGGGCCAAGGCGGACTCGATGCGGGGCTCGGGGCGGGGATGGGCTCGGCGGCACCGGCCATGGCCGGCGGCATCTCACCGGCTCGGCTCGAACGGCCCTAGCGGCCATGCATCGACAAATTGAGAGTATGGGGAGGGATAGGAGAGCAAGGCGGACGACTCGGATTCTGGCCGTGGCCGGTATAGGCTCAAGCGGCCCGCGCCATGGCCGCGGCGGGTGGAGCTTGCCGGCGTGCGTCTTGCGAGCACGCGCTAGAGGTCTCAATTCCCAAAGGTAACCGCATGGGGAGGTAGAGGAAGTGATGGCGGTGCTCACCGACCCAACGAATTGGATGGAGAGGCGGCGGTGTCAACAAATTCCAAGCGGCGGCGGGCGGAGACGACAAAGTACGTCTGCGGGCGCGGATGATCGGCAACCCGCAATGGTCGCCGCCGGCGTTCGAGTGTGTCAAACAGCGAGGAAAAAAAGGAGTCATCTGAGACGGAGATGGACTACGTCGCTGTGAGAGATGAATGAACACCCACCAATTTGGGCGGAGATCTGCGGAATGGCGGCGCGTTGGCGGCGCGGGCGGCGGGTTGTCGTGGTGTGTTCAGCAGTATGCGAGAAGGCGAGGGCAAGGAGGACGGACTAGAGTGGGACGAAAGTGGAGGGCGGGTTGCGGCTCCTACTTCAAGGCCAGGGAGCGAGGGACGCTCCCACATCGGGAGATCGTGGGGCGGGGCGGCGGTTTCGCCGATCAAGGTGGCTCTGCCAGAGAGAGGAAGGGGATGGATGCGCCGGGGAGTGGGCCCTCCTCGTCACCGTAGAGAGATGGCAAATCAAACCGACAGCAGGTTGCTGGGCGCGAGATGGGCCGACCCGGCAACAAAGGCGGTGAGTTGGGCCAACAAGGCCAAAAGAGAGAATAGGGAGGTAGAGAAAAAGAATAGGCTTTTCTATTTAAATTATCGAATTTGCAAATCAATTCAAAATAGAATTTGAACTCATTTCCAAGTTTGAATAAAACCAGTCATCACATTAAAATAAATGCAGCAGCATGTATGCATCAACATGTATGAAACTTATATTTGATTTTAATTCACAAAAATTATTATTTTCTATTATTTGAATGCACACATAAATGCATAAATAAATCAAATTTAATTATTTAAAAACAATGCAAATTTAGGGTGTTACGGTTAACACATGCCCCCTCAATTTTGGGATAAAAGTATCTTTGTTCCAAAATTGACCGTAGCTTCTTCAATTGGAGTCAAAACCGCTCAATACTTTGTTTGTTGCCACCCAAATTTCATTGCCGAGCGGGAGTTTGAATCAAACCCCACAACCTTTCATGGGTCAAGGCCTTTTAAGAATTAGGCCCATTTGAGCGGCAGATTCAGGAAGCTTCCTTCTTTGCCGTTCGGCATTCCAATCTGTTTTTCGGGATACAGCGCCACGATCCCATCCATGGTTTCCCACGATCTCTTATCTTTGGCTTATAAAACAAACCATATCCGCCCCGTTCGTTACCTCAGTCAAAGATATTTCCTGCCTCCACCTTCTTGCCTTCCTCATCGTCGAAATTAATCCAAGAAGAAAACCGTTGAGATCGTCAATGGCGGTCCCGGTATGCGCAACCTTGGCAAGCGTGCGGTTGATGATGAGGCAGGAGGGAGTCGTGCTCCTCGACGCCGAGTCAGGTGTGCTTTGTAATTCAATCTGTCCTCTTACATTTCACCGATCATCCCTTTTCTCTTGGTGTAACTTCGTTTTGCTTCTTGTTCATGGACTCCTCGGCCGGGGCGGGGACATGCGCTCCCTCCCTTGAGGAAGACGGCTCTGCCAGGCTACTCCGATGCGAGGGTGCAAGCTCGGCATCCTCCAACTTCTCTTCTTCTTCCTCGGGATCGGAGTTGGAGTATTCACGCTCCCTACGTCGGCGACATCCGCAATGAGATGAAGTGGATCTAAAATGAGTACAGGCCGGTACTCCCGGAAGATGTCCCAAAAGAGTTGGAGTGGCGGACCCGGTGGCGACAATTCCTCTAGACCATCGGCGGTCTGCTCAAAAAACCACGGTTTATTTTCAACCGTTCATTGCCATGTTTCCGCCTCTAACAAGATTCGATTTCTTGATTGCGAGCTCTCTCGTCGAGAATGCTCGGGTGAAGGCCTCGGCCACCGTGATCGCGTGGACATGATGAAGGCCAGCGGCGCGTTTCTTGCGAACCGCCTCGGCCGCGTCAATGGCGGCATCGATGAAGTTGCCATTCACAACCTCTTCCCGGCCGGGTCACGGGCGTGGTGGCGGCGGCAATGCGGCGGAGGTGGATCTCTCCCACTACCCGGCGGCTTCAGCACCAACTCCCCGGTGAATTTTGACATCGATCCGGGAGTTCTTTGTTCGCCCGAATATGACGAAAGCACGCCGCCGCCATCTCTCGAAGCCACCCCTCTCGAGAAGGTCTTCAAAAGGCTTGGTTAAAGCCTTTAGTTTGTACCTAGGGGCGACTATTAATAAAATACTTCTTTTGTTGTTCATGCTTTGTATGAATCTCTTTTTCCTTTGCAAGTGCTGATCAATTTTGAATCAATTTCCAAATCAAATTAACCGAATAGTCCTTGCCAAATAGCATGGCGTCATCATAGCGAACAAATCCATCCTTCACATAAAATCCGACTTTTACGGAGAATTCCAATTCATCGTTAAATGTCTCATTTAATGAAACTCACTCTTCACCCTTTCCAAGACATCTACCACTAGGAAAACACTAAAGGCACCCGAGGAGAACATACGGTCATCTTGCCGAAAGTGGTTGTTATTATTTTTAACATTTATTCGGCAAAGATCTCGAATCCTCGATGGTCTTCAAAGCATTAGTTCTTGATTACTCTTGATAACCATAGTGTCATACCTGAACTTTGTGATTTTTATGCTAAAGGCGACACGCTTTGTTGGCTATCCTCCAACTTGGAGTATTTTTTTTTACGCTAAAGGCGATGGTTATGCATCGCCTATTTTGAGATTGAACTTCAATCTTGAGGTTCCAACCGACACTAGGATAAAATTTCTTAAGAAATCTTCCATTAATAGCTGACCTGAATTCTTCTCCAAAGAGAGATTTCGGAGATATGCAGCGTTACCGGGCACACATCTCAACACTCAAAAGGTCCTTCCCAATTGGGAGACCACTTTCTTGTTGTAGTACTTGGCAACACGCATTCTATTTTTCTCAAAATTTTCCAAGGCTTTTAGACTAATCTGGGGCAAATCTTCCAATCCATCTATCATTAAATTCTTATAATCCTCTTTTTTTTCAAATCCTTTTGTAACATGACACGTCTAGATCTTGATTTGACATCTCCCAAGGCAACACAAACATGATGCCCATACACTAGCTCATAAGGAGGAGTGCGAGTTGATCCATGACATGCCATTCGGTAAGCCCATAAGGCTTCATTAAGAACCAAATGCCACCTCTTATATTTTTCATCAATCTTCTTGTGAATGATTTTGATCATAATCTTGTTTGATGCTTCCGCTTGGCCATTGGCTTGTGCATAATAAGGAGATGAGTTATACAACTTGATCCCCATCTCTTCGGCAAAGTCACAAAATTTCGAAGAAGTGAACCGAGTTCCACGGTTAGTTGTAATAGTTTTCGGGGAATTCCAAACCTGTAAATTATATGTTCTTTAATGAAGTTGACCATATTTTTACGATGTGACTTTCTTCAAAGGAATGGCCTCAACCCACTTGGTAAAATAATCGGTAGCCAACAACACAAACTTATGGCCTTTACTGGATGGAGGATGAATCTGACCAATTAAATCTATACCCCAACCTCTGAATGGCCAAGGCTTAACAATGGGATTTAGTGCATATGCTGGAGCTCTCTGAATATTACCAAATTTCTGACAATCTTGACATCCCTTGTAATACTCAAAGCAATCCTCCAACATAGTCGGCCAGAAGTAACCTGTTCTTCTGATAATCCACTTCATTCGGTAAGCCGACTGGTGTGCACCACATAATCCCTCATGTACTTCATACATCATTTCTTGGCCTCCTCTTGATCCAGGCACTTGAGCAAAGACCTTTGCATCTATAGATTTGTAATATAATTGATCATCAAGGAGTACAAACTTGAGGGCTTTATACCGAGCTTTAGGAAACCTTCTCTTATGGATTTTTAAGGTATTCGGCAATCTCGGTTCTCGGTCATCATACGCACGGTCTTTGCGAATACGTATACATCCATAGTAAAACTTCTTGATTTTCTTTGTATCCGGAAGCACTTTGGGCCAATCTATTTGCTTCTTCGTTGTGCTCCCTTGGAATATGATGTAAAGTCACTACTCGAAAAAGTTTTCGGCAATCTTTGACACTCTTCATAGTAATTCCTTAAAATCTCATTCTTGCATTCATATTCACCGGTCGGTTGTTTGATCACCAATTCTCGAATCCCCACGGATCTCAAGCGCAACGGCCTCTACTTCCATAAGAAGTTGAAGTCCTTTGAGTAATGCTTCATACTACGCCGATTATTAGTTACGGTAGCACTAATAGGAATAGCAAATTCAAAGGTTGCCCCTTGGGTGAGATTAGCAAGACACCGACACCACCACCTTTATCACGAGATGATCCATCAAAGAATAAGGCCCAAGGCGTGATGCTAATCATGTGCCAGAAAGGTCACGATGTTGGGTAACAAAATCAGCAATAATTTGACCCTTAACTTGGCTTTTTGCGATTCATACCTCAAATCAAATTGAGATAATGCTAAAACCCACTTACCGATTCTTCCATTTAAAATCCGCATTGACAACATGTGCTTAATTACATAGAACTTGGATACTATCACACATTCGGCATTCAACAAATAGTGCTGAAATTTAGTGCATGAGAAGTAAATACATAAGCACAACTTTTCTATAGCGAATACCGCGTGTCTTAGGATCTAACAGGTTTTCGGCCGAGGTAAGCTACTACTTGCTCTTTCCCATCCTCTTCTTGAATGAGGGCCAATCCTATTGTCGGGGCTATTGGTCGCTACATACAACTTGAAAGGCTTGTCAAGTCTTGGAGGAACTAGCACGGGGAGGTGCCTTCATGTACTCCTTAATTTCATCCAAAGCCTTTTGTTGTACATCACCCCATACAAATTTCGATTCTTCTTGAGCTTCAATAGTGGAGAAAACGACAAGACTTTTTTTCGATAGATTAGATATGAATCTTCTCACAAAGTTGACCTTACCGAGTAATGATAGTAACTCGTGAGATCGGTTGGAGGAGCAATCTTTTCTATAGCTTCCATGCTTTTCTTTCCAACCGATCCCACCTTTATGAACTAAGAATCCTATGAATTTACCGGTAGAGACCCCAAAGGAACACTTGTTTGGATTCATCTTTAGACCATGTTTCCTAGTGTACTCAAGGTTTTTCTGAGATCGGCTAAATGTCTCTCATAATTTTTGGACTTGACCACCACGTCATCGATGTAGATCTCCACTATCTTGCCAATCAACTCGTGAAAAAAATATAATTCATGGCTCTCTAGTAAGTTGCACCGGCATTTTCAAACCAAATGTCATGATGATCCATTCAAACAAGCGATATGGCGAGGGCATCGAAAGCTATCTTCAAAATATCTTCAATGGCCATAAAGATTTGGTTGTAACCAGCATTCCCATCAATAAAGTTGATAACCACATATCCAGCAGTAGCATCCACTAGCAGATCAGCAACTGGCATAGGATATCGTCCCATAGGTGTGGCTTTGTTAAGATCTACGAAATCTATACAAACCCTCGTCTTTCCATTCTTCTTATAGGCGGGAACAATGCTCGAAATCCACTCTGCGCATATCTACATGGCCGAATGAAGTCTGCTTCTAATAGTCTTTCAATTTCTTTCTTCACATCGGCCAATACCGCTCTTCATATATCTTCCGAGGAGGTTGTTTATAAGGACGATAGCCTGGCTTGATGGGCAATCGATGTTTAACAATTGAGTGATCTAATCTAGGCATATGTCGGGGGATAAACCCCCACCCCCTCACAGATCGCTTTGGGCTAAGCCCTATGGGCCGGCCCAGGACGACGGACTGAAGCCCTTGGCGATAGAAAGACGGCGGTCATCGGAGATCACGGCGTAAACGTGGTCGTCAAGATAGTTCCCTTGTATAGCCCTTTGTTGTAATCACTACAAACTTACCTATTGTAACCTATCGGGATAGATCTTGTCGGGATAGATCCGACTGTAACCCCGCTCCCAGGACTATATAAGGTGGCGAGGGATCCCCAGAGGATAGCTAATCCTCAATCAATCAATACAATCTAACCAAGACGTAGGTTTTACGCCATCAAGGTGGCCGAACCTGGGTAAAACCCGTGTGTTTTGTCCTTCGCTCGTTCTGCTTAACGTCTTGTTAGTCGTCTAGCGCACCTCTACCGCTCAATCTACTAGCTGGGTAACCCCCTGCTAGACTATCGTCGATAAAGCGATGATAGTTGGCGCGCGAGGTAGGGGGTGTGCACGAAGACTCCATGGCTAACAAGATGGTGATCTTCCCCTGAATCCATGGCGGTCGACCAGATGGAGGACATCAACCGGGGCGCTCGTGCGGAACAACGGCGCCATGCTCGGCGTCAACAACCCCGCGCCGGCTCAGATCAATCTGCGTCGCCGTGCCCCGACAACACCGAAGCACGGCTATAGCCATGGAGGCGGGGCTGCTCGGACTTCCGATCGGGCTCACCCACCCGTTCGTACCGTACAGGCGGCGCTTTGTCCATGGCGTCGACAATGCTTGGGGACGACAAGCTCCACGTTTGGTATGGGTGAGTCTTCCCCTTTGGTTGACTCGACTACCCGCTCTCTATCAACGAGGACCAGCCTCGACGACAACACGAGCTACTCGGCGCGTCTTCGGGAGAAACCGATCTAGTCGAGGGCCACACTTCCCTCGGCGAACACGGTCGTCACCTCTACTCCCGAGGCCGGTCGTCCGCCGAGGCCATCATCGATGATGGCGGCGTCCGGACGTCTGGGCTCTGGGATTGGTCGGAAGGCCGCCCTGGGCCCTACGACTTCATCGATGCCCCGACGTACCGCGAAGGCGCTTCGTCATCAACGCGCAATCAGATCTGCATGGCCAAACTCTCCCCGATTCTCGAGGAGGGGATGAGGACATCGAGCTCCCACGATGGCCGTCTTGCTTCCCTCTCCCCATCCGAGACCACCACCGTCCTCCCGAGTCGGTCGAGATGGAGCGGCCACGACCCCCCCCGCTATTCGGCCAGGGTACCGCTCCCCAGGAGATGTATGGCGGAGGGATCTTCGCCGTTAGCGACGATTCGGTGCGAGGAGGGGAAACTGGACGAACGGCATGCCGAGCGAGAGGCTCGCAACGCCGCCCGGACACGTCGCCCAGGCAAGCGAGCAAGATCGGCTGACAGGCTCCCGCCGCCTAGGAGACCAAGCTCAACCCGGTGACAAGGAGGTCCCGATATTTCGGGGCTCTCCCGGAATTTGATGGCTCATTCGACAACATCGGCGGCGTCAGAGTCCACAAAACCACGGAGCGAACATCGCCACGGCCGCGGCTGCTCGCTGCTGGCGTGAGAATGCCGTGGATGAGATCCGCGATGCGTCTACGCCACTCATGCCCGACTCAATCCCCGCGGGCTCATTTGCACCCTCGCGCCCCCGTCGTCTCGTCGGCATCACCGCGAGGAGCCGTAACAAGCGAGGCGAAGAAGAGGCATCCTCCATGCCAAGAGAAGGGAACCAATCACGGCGTCGCGGCGTCACGCGCCCGCCGGGGGCGGGCGCAGCGGTGCAGCGGGACGAAGCGTGGTCCAGCGCGGCGGTCGTAACAAGGGGGCGGGCGCGGTGCCTGGCGAGGGCGCGGGTGGTCAACCACCCGGCGTCCCGGTCGGGGCGCGTACCGGCCCCCCGACCTCCGTAGCAGCCTCGACGCTGCCCAAGATGTTCGCTATCGCATCACTGCCAGCCAGCAAGCTCGTGAGGACGCCGAAATTCAGCGGCGTGAGGAGTACAACATGATGTACGGCAACCCGACCGGGAACCTCACGATCACTACTATCCGGCCTTACCATCCGGATCTTCGGCGGGTTCGGTGGCCTTTGGGCTTTAAGGGTACTAGTGCCCTCTCGAAGTACTCGGCGATCGGGACCCCGCGGCTTGGGTCATGCTCTACGAGATCACGATCGACGATCGGCGGAGGAGGGGAGGATGTTAAGGCTAACTACTTCCCGATTAGCCTCGACTAGGCGCCAATCGGCTCTCGGCTCTCCAGGAAGCAAGGCTACGCACGTGGGGCGACGTCAAGGAAATCTTCATTAGCACCTACAAATCCACGTGCAAGCAGTCAAGCACAAAGTACGACCTGGAGAGGCTGCGGATTCGCCGTAATGAACCTCTCCGGGAATATATCGCCGGTTCTCCGAGGTCCGCTTGACGATCCCGGACATTACTGTTGGTATACCTTATAGTATAAAATATAGAGGTTTTTAAAATGAAAATAAGGGCATAAAGTGAATAGCAACATAGTATAGGGGCTTGATTGACATAATTCCACGAAGTTTTGGTGATTTATATATTTTCAAGGATTAAACAGGGAAAATGTCCAAGAGTTTGCAAGCCCCTACGCCATAAAGGCGTATCCGTGAAGTAATCCAACTTGGAACCCACGCAAGAACATTCTAGAAGAGACCGTGAGAGCACCGGAAGGAAGGTGGGGCCCTTTGGCGAGAGCGCCGGCGCCCAGTGGGGGCCCCCCGTCGGCCTACGCCGTAGGTCGGTTCACAACCGCCATTAAGACGAGATCTACACCGTTGCTCAAGGTCGGTTTGATCCAAGGGTTGTCGTGCATCGCCTAGGGCTATATAACAAGACCCCCGACCCTCGGGTGAAACCCTAATTCATTCTAATTCATTCCAACTCTAAGTCATCAAGTCAAGATCCCAAGCCCTAGTTCCACCATATTAGAGCATTAGCTATCTAGGCAAGTCTCTAGAAGAAGTCAAGTATTGTCTTGGATTCCCGATCGTCAAGAAGTAGCGGGGTAGGAAGCTTCTCGTGGCTTCTCTCTTGTATTTGATCTTGTAAGTATTTTGGTTATTTACAATTGCTAAGGCGTTGCTCTATTCAATGATTATATTCTTAGTTATATGTTTCAATGTCTATTATGATTATATATCTAGTATAGCTAGATTGTCTTTATATTCAAGCATGGAGTCGTATAGCGCCCCTTAGATGTGCACTATGTGGGTGGTCGACAATGTGTAAACGTGGTGTTTATACAACGTTTGCCTGCGACATCACCCTATATTAGGGGCGTGTGGTAGATCGTGGATGTGACACTCCCATTGAGTCCTTTGGAGTCCACCCCGAATGTAGGGCTAGTTGAACTTTGTTACTATGGTAGGTTGGTTTTGTTCCTAATCTTCCTTAGTAATATTCACCATGTGTAGATATATTGCTTTCTGCCATGATTGCTAGGTGTATTGCACTAATCTTAGTATGCATTGACATATAAGTAGGAGTAACATAGGAATATTCTGTCTATTCTACCTACACCATCTATTTGCCTTTTATGACACATTCTAGTGGCATACGATGATCTTTGACTTGGCACTTATCATTTATCTTTATTATCTTTATATGACTTACCCTCGTTCGAGTAGTTAGATTACATATGGTTATTCTACTTTACCACACCGCATGTGACCTCAATCAATCTACCCATATCCTACCCCTTCCACGTGGTAATATATAAATACGATACGGATAGACTCACGGTGAAGTGCTACAATGGTTATTATTCTATGCGTGGCGCTGCGGATACCAAATAGATATTATGATTGCAAGAGATTCAAGTGTCATATTAAGAATATCCGTTCACACATTTCTTTAGCGTTGTGAGCTAGGGTGACAGACTAGTTTTCGTAGGCAATGCTAGAATGTGTGGTATAGCTTTTGTGCCTATCGTGGTGAGATTAACTCCACCATAGATAATGTTAAAGAGTCACACACCATAACTAACACCGTCTAACTTTATTAACTCTCCGCTCGACTTTTATTGGAATGTGAGATTAACTCCACATCCAAGCTAACTTATTAGATAGATCCCCTTATACATTTTTCGGCGCTATCCTAGGGGTTGGGTCTTAGATCCATCCTTTTGTGATTGCGTTAAGAAATGTCAACAAGCATTTTGGCGGATTTGAAGGGTGCTAGCCGAACGAACATACATATTTGGATAGATTGATATCACTTGCATCATGTATGGTATTGAGGACACCATTAGTCACTACTTTCGAACGGGGATTACCCTTGTTTTGTCTACTTGTGTTTATCTTATGCGGGGTAATGAATGAATTGGGTGACCGTCAGGATAATTATATTGAAGATCCGAAGTATAGAAGGGCAAAATCCAAGCTTAGAAAAACTCCAACACCTTACGTGGGACGATCATAAATCAAGGCGAAGCTTAACACCGATTTTTTGAGGCTATGGCTACAAGACACTATGAGAGTTCTCTATTTCAACTATGGCCAATGTTCAAGCCTTTGGGCGAAAGTTGAGATTGGAGACCATGACTTCAAATTCAAGCCCTGGGCTCATCAACATGTTACAAGCTAGCCAATTTAGTGGAAAGGCACACGAAGATGTGAGTGCTCATCTCCAATGTTTTTCATGGAGGTCTACAGTACTTACATCATTAAGAAGAGTACCAAGAGACGCCATCCTACTTCGCCTCTTCCCATTTTCACCATTGGGGAAGGCAAAGTAGTGGTTCTACGATAAAAGAGAAGAATATCACATGGTCACTTGCTCTCTCGCCTTCCTAGTCAAGTTCTTTCCTATAGGCAATACAAGTGCCTTACGGAGAAGTTATCCAATTTCCAGCAACAACATGATGAATCTGTCCCAGAAATGTGGGAGCACTTCCAAGATTATATTCCTGAATAACCACATCACGGGATGGAGAATTGGCTACTCATGCAGACCTTCTACCACGAGTTCAACTAAGTACTCGTGAGACCATGAATGTTGTTGTTGAGGTGCTTTCCTATCACTTACACTCATTAAATCTATTGAACTTGTGGAGAAGATACCTTCCAACCGAGAGATGGAGCGAAGAACGTCGGCCCTACAAGAGATCAACAGAACGCACCCGGCTTAAAGAGGGCACACAATCAACAACTGCCCAAAAGATTGAAGAGGATCCTCAACAGAATCAAGGTTGGAACCAACGGAGGCCCAGCTACCAAGGTTTCTACTTCAAAGAGTTTGAAAGAATGGATGAAAAGATGACTCCCTACCACCGATAAAAGGAGATCCATGGAGACCGTCGGCCCCATCGAGAATTGACCCTACACATTGAAGGCCACGCTATGTGATTTTGGCTCAAGCATCGGCATCATGCCTAAGCTTGCGAGACCGGTCACCCGACTACCCCAAAGGAATACTTGAAGATGTGAAGTATGATTAGACATTCATGTGTGCTAAGCAGACTTTTGCGGTTATTTAAACAGGAAGAGATGAAAGGGCACCAATCATATTAGGCCGACCGTTCTTGAGCACGGCCAAAGCTATCATTTACACCATCAGTTCAAAAATCTGCTTCACCATCAAGGGGAGAAAAGGAGAGATTCAACTTCTAGAACAAGACATTTACATCTCCTGCTCACCGACGAACACCATACCTCTGTGAGTTAACACGAGAACCTACGATCAAGACCATCAAGAAAAAGAGGAACAAGAATAAGAACAAGAAGGCTCGGGCTACAAAGAAGATCCAGAGAGTCGACCATAGCATGTTCCATCAACCGTTGACCATCAACAACACTTATTGATACGGGATCCAGCATCAACCCAATGGCAAAGGTAATATAAATTATTTGGAAAGATACCTTGTACCCAACATATGTGCAGCTGCAGATGGCGGACAAATCATGCCGATTTCTGGAAGGGATTGCTAGAGACATACCCATTTACAAATCAATGAGCACTATGTCCTCACCAACTTCTTAGTCATGGACATGGGGAAGAACAGGATCCACCACTAGTTTGGGGAAACCATTCCTCAACACCACGTGCGCCATCATCTACATCCAATTGAGAGAGATCCACTTTCGGTTCCCTCTGAGAAAAAGGTATGCTTGTACTTTAATAGTTACACTAATTATGAGCAGTAGAAGAAGAACGGTCGGCATGCAAGGAGCAAGCTTGGGGAGGAAGGCCAATTCCTCTACAAGATGATCCGGCAAATCTCTTCCTCTTCACATACCCTCGTCACTCCACACGCTAGTTTGAAACCTCTCCATTCACTATTGCTCTTTTCCACAAGTTTGAATGATTTTGCCGCATGAAAATTAAACTTAAGGTTGAATAAAATCATTCCTTTGGAGAAGGAAAGTGAATACCGAAAAACATGAGATAAATGATCTATGCTAAAATCTTCCAAAAACTTTTTTGGTAGCATAGAAAGCGACCTTGAGCCCCTGTGACAACACTATCCTTGTTACTACTTGTATATTCCTTCGGGTATGTGTTGTCTACTAATGACACAGAATAAAATCATAAGAGGAGCGAAAAGGTCCTAACACAAAAGAACAAGAAAGAAAGAATGATGCGATAAAGGAGACAAGTTAGGAACAAGATACACAAGAGGCCAAAGAAGAAAAGCTTCGAGCGAGAAGAAAAGGACCACCACAAGGTGTTACGATGCCGTCACACTCCAATAATAAGGTAACATCTTGAGGTAAGTTATCATTAATTAAGCTTTACCTTAATTATGGTCTGTTCATAAATAATGAATCAAACATGTTAGAGTAACAACCTTGCTTGATCTAGCCTTATTAGCTCAACTTGTTTTGTTTCTTTAATTGTTCCTGGACACCACTCTCCCGATCTCATAGTCCCCAACCATATAAGTCAAAATGTTGCGCATCCTGTTTTTGGAAGATAAGCATAATCATTAAACTTTTGATGCCCAATTTCACGATCTTTTCACCCTTGTCATAAATGAAGAAGATAATAATAATAATAAACATTAACTCCATCTTGTTTAATGTACCTAAGGTTAGAGAATAATGAATAAAGTTATGGTTACGTTGGTGTTTTCCCACCAAGGGGCCCATGCACTTGATCTCTACCTTGTCTTTGCAAACAGGACACACTTTGAGCAAAATGTGGAGGAGTCTGTCACTCCCCAAAATTCTTTAAGTATATGTTCTGAACCCACAAAGTATGCACACTAAACAAGATGTTGCCCGCTTCCACTATCAAAGCTTCACTTCAAACCATGGGACCAACAAAGAACAAGGGTGATGCCATCATCTGAAATCACTATCTCAAGACACACAACCGCCAAGATCCGATAATGCACTTGAGAAGTGAGTAAGGTAAGAAGTCTTGTTCGGAGGATTTTAATTCATCGAACCCTCGCCGAAAGGTAACTCGGTACTTATCCATATTAAATTCTTAGCATTGCATATTTACTTTCATTAATTGCATAGCATATTTCCCTTTTCAAATTGCATTAGAAAAGACAATAAAAATGTTTAGTGCTTTGCTTTGTTTAAAAACCTAAAGCCCCATGTGAGTAAATCGAGGTTTAACACCCTCGAGATATTTACTTGTGGTGGCATAAAAATAAAATAAAGATGCATTCATAAGTTCTTCATCTTTTCTTACATACAAATAAAGAAAACCCAAAAATACTTTTACTGCTAAAAGATCCCGGGCGACAAAAGTAAAGTGGCTAAACTCTAACACCTAATCAAATTCCACTAGCTTTGTTGTCTACTTGAGTTTAGCGAGGATTTCGAAGGAAGAGAGACATGATGAGTCGACACCATTGTCACCATCTACCTCAACTTCCACATCATCAACCCGATTTTCCAATCTAGCTTGAGGGAGAGCACCCCCAGTTATCCTAATAAGTATCTCTACTACTATTATTACTAGCTAGATATTTGGTTTGCTTAGTTTGCTTAAGTTGCTTAGAGTGAGTCTATATAATCTTTAAGGAGTCTTTATTATGGTATGAATAAAATGATCAAAAGAGAGTGTACACCTTTTACGCTTTTGCTCAACTAAAAAGAACTTAAAAAAAATAATGGAGATGATGAATAGTTGCTCCATCGTAATTCCTTTCAAGTACCTAGCTTTCAAGCTTAATTTCTCTCGAAGCTTAAATGTAAAACTGCTTTGACTTGAGATTTACTCTAAACCTGAAATCGTGGATTGCAAATGCTTGCTCTAGAGTCTAGGTAATTGACGGATATGATATATGAAAGTTTTGAGCTGCTATTTCTCTTACTCTTAGTGACACTAGATTTCTGGAGATTTATCTTTTGAAAATTATACAAATATACATGATAAGTTCTGTATGACAGAGTGTTGAAACTCCTACCACGCCCATATATACATGCTCCATAGATTAGGAAAACCCTTTTTATATATATATAGGCTGCTTGCTTTGCATTAAGTTTGGTCAATCTTTGTCGACCCTTAGAAACTTGTCATGCTGATGTACACTCCATCCATCCACCACATCTATATTCCATTCCACTAGACTCCACTCATATATATGCTGCTTCTATCCTAGAAGTACGCATCCACCATACACATCCATTATATACCAGCCAATTATGTTCCACTCCTATCACGGGAGAAGAGCAACTAAAAATATTCCATCCATTCAGTCAACAATCTTATAAAGCTCTATTATTCTTATTTATCTCTCAAAAAGTTTATTGCAAAAAAGAGACTTGGGTTGTAGTTATAAAAAAAAAAAGAGGGGAGATGAAAAATGGACAAGTGTCCTACTGAGGCGAGTAGAGCCTACCTCCCTAAGAGAAAAAAAGAGAATAAAGGAGAGTTAAAAAAATGGACAAGTGTCCATTTGAAAACAATGGGTACTTAGATGCCCGCCTCTCCATAAAAATAAATAAATATAAAAATAAAAGAAAAAGAAGTGCAACCAGGTTCTCTCAAGTGTTTTCAAGTTTCAAAGAGAGATGATTTTTCAAAGAGCTAGAAAAAGAATTAGACTTTTTCTCATCACATTCATTCCATTCATTTCACACCTACCATCATATTCAATTCATTCCATCATCGGTGTGACTCGTAACTTTGGATCCATTGCTTGAACTTACAATATATGCTTAGTAAGTAGATTTAGTTTTCTCCCCACCTATGAACTCCAGATATAAGCTTTTAGATATAGGGTGAGAGAGAAGAAGGCATAGTGTCCTACTTGCCTTAGTCCAAAAATACTACATACTATGAGAGAAAGGCAAAACAACCTTATTGCCTTAGTGAGGATCCACCAGTACCACAAATGAGAGATTTGAAAGGGTCATACTAAAGGAATTTTGAGTTTTATTTCGAAAATTAGTAAAAACTCCGGAATGATGGTTGAACAAAGAGTTTGAGACCTAGTGCTTGACTTGATTGTTCTATCTTTCAATTACCCAAGATCATAAGAAAAAGCTACAAGCTCCATGATTAAAGGTGATATGGGTAAGTTGAAGGTTGAAATAGTTTATTCTTATCCGGAGATGAAATTTTGTTTGAAAGCATGTGTACTTTTGAGGTGTGAAAGCGTTAAAAGAACTCCTGATCCAACAACACAGTCTTGCTAGGGACTAGCAAGAGGTAAGCTTGGGGGAGCTTGTTGGTATACCTTATAGTATAAAATATAGAGGTTTTTAAAATGAAAATAAGGGCATAAAGTGAATAGTAACATAGTATATGGGCTTGACTAACATAATTCCACGAGTTTTGGTGATTTATATATTTTCGAGGGATTAAACAGGAAAATGTCCAAGAGTTTGCAAGCCCTACGCCATAAAGACGTATCCGTGAAGTAATCCAACTTAGAACCCACGCAAGAACATTCTAGAAGAGACCAGAGAGCACCGGAAGGAAGGTGGGGCCCACTGGCGAGCCAGCGGCGGCGCCGCCCCTGGTGGGGCCCCCCGTGGGACCCCCCTACGCTTCGTAGGTCGGTTCACAACCGCCATTAAGACGAGATCTACACCGTTGCTCAAGGTCGGTTTGATCCAAGGGTTGTCGTGCAACGCCTAGGGCTATATAACAAGACCCCCGACCCTCGGGTGAAACCCTAATTCATTCTAATTCATTCCAACTCCAAGTCATCAAGTCAAGATCCCAAGCCCTAGTTCCACCATATTAGAGCATTAGCTATCTAGGCAAGTCTCTAGAAGAAGTCAAGTATTGTCTTGGATTCCCCGATCGTCAAGAAGTAGTGGGAGCCGAGCTTCTCGTGGCTTCTCTCTTGTATTTGATCTTGTAAGTATTTTGGTTATTTATAATTGCTAAGACGTTGCTCTATTCAATGATTATATTCTTAGTTATATGTTTCAATGTCTATTATGATTATATATCTAGTATAGCTAGATTGTCTTTATATTCAAGCATGGAGTCGTATAGCGCCCCCTTAGATGTGCACTATGTGGGTGGTCGACAATGTGTAAACGTGGTGTTTATACAACGTTTACTGCGACATCACCCTATATTAGGGACGTGTGGTAGATCGTGGATGTGACACTCCCATTGAGTCCTTTGGAGTCCACCCCCGAATGTAGGGCTAGTTGAACTTTGTTACTATGGTAGGTTGGTTTTGTTCCTAATCTTCCTTAGTAATATTCACCATGTGTAGATATATTGCTTTCCCGCCATGATTGCTAGGTGTATTGCACTAATCTTAGTATGCATTGACATATAAGTAGGAGTAACATAGGAATATTCTGTCTATTCTACCTACACCATCTATTTGCCTTTTATGACACATTCTAGTGGCATACGATGATCTTTGACTTGGCACTTATCATTTATCTTTATTATCTTTATATGACTTACCCCCTGCTCGTTGAGTAGTTAGATTACATATGGTTATTCTACTTTACCACACTGCATGTGACCTCAATCAATCTACCCATATCCTACCCCTTCCCTATGGTAATATATAAATACGATACCTGGATAGACTCCTAGTGAAGTGCTACAATGGGTTATTCTATCTCGTGCGCTGCGGATACCAAATAGATATTATGATTGCAAGAGATTCAAGTGTCATATTAAGAATATCCGTTCACGCATTTCTTTTAGCGTTGTGAGCTAGGGTGACAGACTAGTTTTAAGTAGGCAATGCTAGAATGTGTGGTATAGCTTTTGTGCCTATCGTGGTGAGATTAACTCCACCATAGATAATGTTACGAGTCACACACCATAACTAACACCGTCTAACTTTATTAACTCTCGCGCTCGACTTTTATTGGAATGTGAGATTAACTCCACATCCAAGCTAACTTATTAGATAGATCCCCTTATACATTTCGGGCGCTATCCTAGGGGGTTGGGTCTTAGATCCATCCTTTTGTGATTGCGTTAAGAAATGTCAACAATTACCGACGAGGAGTGCGTCGGCGCGTTCACCAAAGGCCTCGTCTCCAACAGCAACTCCGCGGCCGAAGAACTGCGAAAGAAGCTCCACAGGACCAAGGTCACGACCATGTCCAAGTTACTAGACGTGGCGCAGAAATTCGCCGGCAGGCGGGGCCGAAAGAAACGTTTTCGCGCAAGGATTATGGCTACTCTGCCCGTCGGGAGAGCCCTCCCCGGCATAACGCCCCTCGCGACGACAAGAGGCACGACGAGCATCACGATAGCCGCCGCCCAGACGACTCCCGAGACATTAATTGCCGGGACGAGGGACGCAGCACCTATCGCGAGCGCTGCCGTGACCGGAATCGCCATGGAGGCGGTGTCAACAACGTCAAGGCTGGCGGGAAGAAAAAGCCCCTCAACCGGCAAGACCCGATCAAGAAGCTCCTTCACGGCAAATGCCCCCACCGGACACGAATCATACTCCGGCGAATGCCGGCATTTCAACGACGAGTACGAAAGCAAGAGAAAGAAGCTCAAGCTCAATGATGAGCCACCGGAGGAGGCTCCTAAGGTTGCGCGGCATCGGTGTTGACACTTCTTATAGTATATTTTTATAGCTCAATTAAAATCGAAATAAGGGTATAAATGAGAATTTATGTAGAACTAGGGGCTTTACTAACAATTTCCATGAGTTTTTGTGAATTATATATTTTTCGGGGATTAGCGGTAAAAGCCCGAGTTTGCACCCCATACGATGAAGGACGTGACCGTAAAAGCAACCCAACTTCAAACCCACGTAAGAAGATCCTAGAAGACTCGAAGCCGCGGGACCGGTCGGGCCACTGCTGTCGAGGGACGGGCGCGCTTAGGCCCCTGGCGGCGGCGCCGCCCAATGGGGCCCCCTCGTCGGCCTCCCTGTTCAATGTCGGTTCACAACCGCCATTGAGGATCAATCCTATCCATCTATCAAGGTCGGTTTCATCCAAGGGCTACGGTTCATCGACCCCGGCTATATAAGCATGCCCCCGGCCTCCCGCCAGTGGCAATGATGGTTCATTAGTTCATTACTCCATCAGCTCGGCCGATCAACGCCTATGCCCTAGCCTCTAATTAGAAGAGCTCTAGATCTAGTTGAGAGAGAATATTATCAAGTTGAGAGACTAGTTCATAGCTCCCTGCGAGAGTAGCTAAATCTAGTCTTATTCGAAAGATAGAGATTGAGTGGAAGGAGAAGTAAAAGGGAAGCTCGAACCGTCGGTGTCTCCTCTTCGCTTGTACCTCGGGATCAAGCCTCCATTGGAGCTTGTTCCTAAGACAACTACGGTGGATCAACTTCTTATTTGAGTAAGTTTACTTGTTTATATTATTCTTGTGGTTTGTGACTCTTTTAGAGTACTTCGATTCTTGTCGCTCTTGGATTGAAGTTGCTACCCCTAGTGTGAGCGTGGTGCTTAGACTAGATAGCTCGTAGATGCACCCTACCTTCCGGATTGTGGTAACTAACGTAGGTGACTTATAGCTGCGTTAACTCTTTGTAGTCCACCTCCCGTTGGATAGGCCTCGGTAGAACCTTTTTGCTAGGAGTTTGCACTCTTTGCTAGTGTCTTTCTCCTTGAATAATGTTCCCATAAGAAATATTCACAAGCCTTACAAGGATATCAATTAGGCAACCATAGCCGTCTTCTTAAAGATTTATCAACTTCCTTCCTTGTTAAGATTCTCAGGCCTTAGTTATATCTTCACTATTCCTAAACCTTTGTCCTTGTGGATTCGATATTAAAACCCATCTCCCGGGTGAAGTGCTCACCGGTATCCGTGTGCTTGCGGATTATACAAATCATAAATATTTCTGTGGGCTTAACTTTTACCAACAAGCATTTCTGGCGCCGTTGCCGGGGAGAACGGTTGTTTAAGAAAACATGAGTATAACTAAGTCTTGTAAACTATCGTAGCGTAGAATTTATCTTTTTCCTTTCTTTTATATTTTATCTTTTTCTACTGTCCAAATGGATACCATTCCTCTTTATAAATACATGGCACCCACGGAACACTCTCGTAGCCCTTTGCCATCATCTAAACCAATCAATACCGATGACTACGAGTTGCGTCCTAGGTTAATAGAGATGGTCCAAAATCATATGTTCTCAGGTACAATAGACGAAAACCCTTATCACCATCTCCGGACCTTCGAAGAAACATGTGATTTGCCTTCACATAAAAGGCATGTCCAATGATACTATCCATTTGGAAGCTCTTTCCATTCACTTTGAAAGGGAAGGCTCGCCGAGTGGTACGACACGAACAAGGAGAAGATGGAAGGCGGCGGGGAAAGTTACTAGTTGAATTTTGCCTAGATTTTTACCCCATGTCCAAAGTAGTCAACTTCAGGCTCTCGATCCTATCCTCTAAACAGCAGGATAATGAATCTTTGAGTGCCTTCTGGGAACGTCTTGAACTTCTTTCCAAATCCGGACCGGACTTAGCCATGCCGGACCAGTTTTACTTCAACATTTTTATGTTGGTCTAAACAGAAAATCTAAAAAGAATTGAATACCTCAAGCAAATGGATCTTTTATCCATCTTCCACCTGCATGTGCTAGAAAACTCTTGACCATAATTGCGGAGAATAATAAAGATCCTATTGCAGAGAACTCCTTAGACAAAGAAGAAGAAGAAATAGGATTAGTTGAGGACGATTTCATACCAAACTCATTGCAACCTTTAGCCAATCCACCAACTAATCCGAGCCATCGGAATCATCGAAACGGAGGACACTCCAATATCGATTTCCTACTTGATATCGAGGATGATTTATTTTTCGATTATGGGGATACCTCGAAATACAAAACGAAAAGATACTTGAAGGCTAAACATTCACTTATAGACCCTTCGATAAAACACTTTTACGAAGGACCACTAAAGAGCTTGTTTCAATTGTAGCGGCGAATGGTTAGAAGAGTCGAGCTTTCCTCCGATGTAGTCCGTTTGGATTCGCCTACGTACCTATTCATTGCCAAATTCATAAAGACTCTTTTTCGACGCCCTTTATAATCCAGTTGTTGGGATAAACATCATGTCTTTATCTTTTGCTAATGATCTTCTCATAGACATGCCATTAAGTCCCACAAACAAATAGCTCTGAGCCCATCGGGACAAATTGTCCAAAGTTCAGAATTCTTTATGTCCTACCAATCCATGTTAAGGGTACCATGGTACACTTAAGCTTTCATATCTTTGACATCATGGAATTTGACGTGTTGATAGGACAACCTATTGAAAGGCTTATTTCGGTAAGGACAAATAGGAGAATTAGGTATACGCTTATGTAAGGGATTAAAACTCTCATTGCCTATTGCCCAAGCCATCAATTCAAAAATGTAATCTTGTCGTAACCTCGATCCTATGGAAGAAATTAAGGAGGCATCGTAGAACATTTTGTAGAATCCCGGTTACGAGGATTATATCAATTCTTCGTTGAAGAAGAAGATGATAATCCCACCACAATGTAACCTTTGAATGAATTTGAAAATCCTCTTAGACCTCCAATAGAGCTTAAACCTCTCACTATGTAAAAAAGGCTAATAATAACCGCCGGTGCGCCCAGAGACGCCGCTTATAACGTGCGTCAGACGTCATATTATCGACGCCGCGGTTTGGGCGCGAGCGTCGATAATAGGTGTCGGCGGTCCCACCCGACCAAAAACGCGTCTCGAAATAAGGGTAATTATAGACGCCAAGATCTAACCGGCGTCGTGCATTTTTCCGTTCGCACGCTTTTCGTTCTCGGATACTGACGCGCAGCCGGTAAGATGACGCCTTTTCAAACCAAGTGTGCGCAAGATTCACCATATCTTAGACACACGTTTAGGCACGAGGCGCATTCTAGAGCCGGTCGATGCGTGGATACGAACACTAATTCAGGCGCGTGTTTGTATACGCACACTCTTTTGGTGCCACCCGTGCATACGATTCGCGAGTGTTACGGACACGCGCGTCTCTTCACGACGCTTGGAATGTGCGAAGGGTGCGTGAACGGTCACGTGTATTAAAGTCGCATGTTTAGATTCGCACGCCGTTTTACCGTAAGGCGTCCCTGCAGATCCGCACAGATTACCGACGCCGCGGTGAATTACTGACACGCGTTTAGTCAAACGGGCCGTCTATATCGCTTGAAACTATTGCGAGACATTGACCGGTAAGCGACGCTGGCGTGGCGGGTGCACGTGTACGTAACTCGCCACCAAGGCGTCTCGCGTTTTTGTTAGAGACGATTTGTATCACGGTGTACGTGATACACGAACTGTTTTACGACGCGTGACAATGTAGAGACGTGTGTTGGTATTTATTAAGTGCTAAAAAGAATATGAAGGATTCCGCAAGCCGTATTTAACACCTACCATTGTAGCTTTTCCCTAGGAGAGTATTCTAGAGTATCGTATCCACGAGGGAAGCGTTGGCTAAAGAATCTAATAAGTCACAATCATGCATCTACTAACTAAGCAAACCACTAAACTAAAGTGAGGGGGTGAATGATATATGATAGGAGTTATGAGTAATACCACACAAGAGAATTCATAAGATAAATGTGTAGCTAGCAAGTTGAGAGGACAGCGGGAGAGATCTAGGTTCCTATGTACTTCTTTATTACTTAGGTTCTATGATAGCAATTACACTAATGCACTTTGGAGCAACAGATCCATCCCAACTCTCGAGAAAGACTGGGAAGAAGGTAGTTGGGAGAAGGCTGCCAAAAGCTCTACGAAACACCAACCCGAACGTGGTGGACTACATCGGCCTGACAGGGCTGTCACCCCTGGGGCTACCACAACTATCCGTGGGATTGGGCGCAACCTCAGGTAACCTATAGCCTAGACACCAAGTCTACACTATCGATTACTACTCTAGCTACCTAGAATAACTAGAGCCCTCAATACGAGCGGAGATCCCATGCAATAGCATAACAACTATACTTAACCAAATATAAAATATAAATCATAATGTCTTACAAAGGAAGGATACAAGACATACCAAACTACGTAGATTCCTCCGGAACCGACTCCGCTCTCCCACTCTCTCTAGTTGCTAATCTACTACATTGGAGAGTCTAGCCCTAATTCTCTAGTGGAGAGGTTGTCCTCACATTGGGACACCTCCAAGACCAACAGGTCAAGAGATATGAATGGAATTAATTAGGGTTTCACCCAGGGGGCAGGGGGTCTTGTTATATAGGGGTCTCAGGCCTCCCTCCTAGTTCCGTAGGCAATGTGGTACTAAACCTTCCACCATGTATTATGCTAATGCACATAGGCTTAGATGGGCCGGTCAGTGCAGGCCTTCTAGAATCTTCCATTGGATGCACCATAGCCCTTGGATCCAACCGACCTTGATAGATGGACAGGATTGCTCCTCAATGGCGGTTAGGAACCGACGTCGAAAACAGGGCGGGGGGGACCCACGGCCGCGGCCGCCGCCGCTACTAGGGCGGCCGCCACGGCTCACTACGGTGGGCCCGGCTACTCGTGGCTCATGCCTTCGGTGTCTTACGGAATGTTCTTACATGGGTTTCAAGTTGGATTGCTTCACGGATACGTCTTTATGTCGTAGGGGCTTGCAAACTCTTGGGCATTTTTCTGTTTAATCCCTAAAAATATATAAATCACCAAGACTCGTGGAATTATGTCAAGTAAAGCCCCTATACTATGTTGATATTCATTTTAAGCCCTTATTTCAGTTTTTAAAAGCCTATATATTTTATGCTATAACAGGTGTCAACAACGTGCTTGGTCGACAGTGTATGCGTAACGTTCGAAATATTGTAGACGCGTGTCAATATACTGACGCTTGGCGTGCACAGGCGCTGTAACTATCACGTCCATTACGATCGCATGTTTGTCGAGGCGGTTTATAGCAACAGGTGTGCGTACATATACGGATTGTTCTGAGACGATTGGACCGTATGCCCGTCGATCGGCGTTTGTATGAGTGCGACGACGATTGGTAGTGGTATGTGTCGGTAACTAGAGTATCTCACGTACAGACATTGGATAAAGACAAAAGTTCTATATAATACATTACCCAAAGCCGAATGTTCTTTTTAAGACACACAGTTACTTACGATTTATGGTACATTAGCATTCGTAAGGAAGTCATAACCATGCTTGATCCAAACCCGATTAGCAATCTCAAAGGACGGGAAGGCATTTTATCGGCATAGTTAATCGATTCACGACAACCGAAAGTCCCCCATCGGTGGTGATCGATGGAGTCGCCGTCCCTTCTTCGCTTCGCTTCTTACGCTTCTTCTACTTCTTCTTCTTCTTCGACGAGGAATCAGTAGAACCGCCGACGCTAGAGTATCCAATGAGGGAGACACTGCGGGTTCTCGCGATTCTTGTACTCGTTAACATCAAGAGCAGGCACAATAAGTTGTAAGTCGCGTGGATTGGAGGCGGAACCCTTGAGCCAACTTCAAGGTGTTCCACGTCCTTGCCTATGGCCGCCCGGTGAACACATGGCCCTCATCTTGAAGAAAGTGGTTCAAAACACGGGGTAACTTAGGCCCTGACTGGTGCACTTGATATACAAGGCATCGATGGCCAACACACACGGTAAATTGTGCGATCCTCAAGCGCTTTTTGCCAAACTCGTTGGGAGGAAGAATCCTCCACTCGAAGTCGAGGCCAACGAGCATACCGCTTTGTTTGGACTTTGGACACGGTTACCTCGGATTTCGTTGATGAAGTCCTCCATGACCGTGGCATCGCACATGACTTGTCGTGTCGATGCGGGTATTCGTCGCCGGCGACAACCACATCTCGGCAAGTCGCGCGGTCTCGGGCATCGTCTTTGCCAGATTCTTTGTGAGATGACTCTATTTCTCCGTGTTTCTTTTGCCGAGGGAAGAAACGGTGCGCTTCTTAAGTAGATGGGGTCTCCAACAGCCACGGTTACCCGTCGCGAATGGTTTCGTCGGTTGAGTTGCGTCCGTTGGAACTTGTGAACAATCCATTAATCGTTGTGGAAGTTCAAATGACGGATTGATGCAATGGTGCATCCGTTTTTTGAGTTCGGGCGTGGTTTTGGTGTGGATGCGTCGTGGAGTACGAGAGTTGGCCGATGCGCTGGGAGGCGGTGTCACCTAGAAGTAAGCCCTCCTCTGCGGCCTCCACCGGTGGAGTTTGGCTCTGGTGCCCGACGGCGATTGGAAAGCGACTTCGGCGGCGTAAGCGAACGGATCTCTCAAGGTCGCAAGGAAGATGAGCGGGGAGCTTTCTACTTCTCGTAATTTTTCTTTTCTTGTGGATCCTGTTTGTAAATGGGCGGTGTAATGCGTTGAGATAAATACATTTCCTTCTCAAAAAAATCACGTTGTGCAACCGGTTTTTATTATTTCGCCTACATATGCAAGCATATGTATGTGTGGTTAACAAGTTGTGCGTACAAGCTTCTAGTCATCATATATTTTCTCAAACCGAACAACCGGTCATCGAGTTTGCATCACATTGTTTTAGTACTACCCTAGCTAGTACATGATCACCAAAAAGTAAGTCAAGACAAAGATAACATCAATCACATTATTTAGTGTGTTGTCGGCATCGTAGGCATGCCACCCTCGCTTCGGTACTCAACACCGGCCTCAACGACGGCAAGCGAGCCTATGCATCATGAGCCTCTCGTCTTCACTCTCGGCCTTCCTCTTGATGGGATCCTCAACGGCCCAAACAACTTCAAGGAGCTTACGCATGAACATATATATGAGGGATCGAGATGAGATCGTTCGACAAAAACAAGTCACGATCGTCAAATCACAAGCATCGTTCATATATTTGGTCATTGAGAAAGCGATGTAGTGAAATAAAGCATGCATGCATGCAAAGTGAACTATGCCAAAAACGGTGGCCGAGAACTACCATTATATTCACGGATCTATGCCAAAATAGCTGGCCAAAATTGGTTTTCTCAATTTAAACAAAGCATGCATGTAAGTGAACTATGCCAAAAGCGGCAAAAGCTGGCGG
This sequence comes from Hyparrhenia diplandra, assembly GCA_015847255.1. Lineage (NCBI taxonomy): Eukaryota > Viridiplantae > Streptophyta > Magnoliopsida > Poales > Poaceae > Hyparrhenia > Hyparrhenia diplandra. Next base: position 1,076,847 of record JADLZK010011792.1, read on the forward strand.
CGAACTACCATTCTCGAAGTATGCCAAAGCAGGTTGGCCTTGGCCAAGCCAAAATGGGTTTTCTCAATTCGCCGCCTCTTTTGGCGAAACTAGTAGTATAACCGGCTCTTGGTATACTAATTAAGGCCCCTGTTTGGATCCAAGAGGATTCTAAAATCCTTGAGAAAAAAATCGTGTAGCTTCCAAACATACCCTAGATTCTAGAATCGATGGTCGGGATTGTAAAATCTAGAATCATGTGGCATTAGTACCGCGCCAACGGCGATCTTGCTTCCATCTCCTTCACCGCCGCCTCCGGCTTCGGCTCCTTGCCTCGACGCCGCCGCTCGAGGACTTCTCCTTCGCCCTCGCCTCCGCCTCCCGCTTCACGGCTCCTTGCCTCGACGCCGCCGCCGAGGACTTCTCCTTCGCCCTCGCCTCCGCCGCCTTCCCGCCGGAGGCGCCTAGACGACGCCTCTTCCGGCGCGAGGAAGCGAGGACTCAACGACGCCGCCCGAGGGCAAGGAAGGAGGACTGGATGATGACGTCGTTGAAGGCGGAACTGGCATGTCCTCTTTCCTCCATCGCAAGCTCCGACGATACCCTTCAGCGCGCCACCGTCGCTAGGGTTTCCAAGTTACTAGTGAGCGAGGCGATTCTAGTCCGCCTCCCCAACGAGGCGGCCGGATGCCTTGCTTCTTGTACCGTGGAGGCGCCAGGGACGCCCTTGTTGAACCTTTGGCGAAGTCGTCACCACCGTTTCCACTGGGGAGGAACCAGGGCGAACCTCCCCCGCATTCATCTTCGACGGCGGGGGGGGAGAGGGCGAGGAGGAATGGAGGTGGCGGCGCGCGTGGCGGGAAGAGGCTAGGAGCGCGGGCGGCGGCGCATGACGCGGGGAAGGCTCTGTGCGGAAGCGAGTGGAGAGGTGGAGTGAAGGAGTCGAAGCGGTATAGGCGACGACGACGCGATATATATATATATATATATATATACTAGTGCTAGGGCGCGCGCTTGCTTGGCGCTGGGAAACAATGGGTGGCAATGGTGTGTAATGGCACGAGAGAGTCGAGGCAGTCATAGTAGTTCTTGTTCTTGCATAACATGAACTTTCTTGGTTTTGTGATAGAGCTGGGTGCCACCAAAAGCATTGATATTATGCATACATAAAAATACAAACCGTGATCGCTAAGGTCGAAACGCCCGAGAACACAACTATCATACGTAAGGGCTAAGTCGGGGTTTCACCTCAACACAACAAAGTGTTTAGGGCACACCCAATGCGCATGATGATACAACATTTTGTTCTTGCATAACCTAAATCTAGCGAACCACAACAAGTGATAAAGTCATGCGGGCATGAAATCATTGCAACTCCAATTGGTAATGCAGGGATGGATACGACCAACTTGATACAAAATATAATACATTACAGGATACATTGATTTCAAGTAAGCAAACAATATACCATTGTTCATATTCATGGGGCATCCCTCACATGACAACTCGATGCAAAAACAGAATCTTCGGTTTAGGGAGCGTGTTAGGTAGTAGTCGTGAAGATGAAGCAAGTGTCGCTAGGCAGGCGTACGTAATCAAGTCCTTGAAAAACAAATCTAGGGCCCAATTTTCTTACATTGCATACAAAAAAGTAGACCATGAAGCATCCCACACCCACATAACCCGGCGCGCAAGTTCACAAATGGAGACGAAACACTTCGGGGGATTTTTTTAGCTATCTCTTTACCATACCGCATTGCACGAGCCATTTTTCTCGGTACCAAAGCAACGGATCTACCCGCATAGAACCAAATTAAAAGTACTACCTCCATTTTTTTTTATAAGTCGTTTTGGTTTGTCTTTGTAGTTGTCCAAAAGCGACTTAAAAAAATAGAACCGAGGTAGTATGTTATAAATGGTAGAGAATGTAGGCTGTCATAGCACATTACAATTCTCGAATTAGTATGTAAATAATTTTCATCTTAACATGCATGATGCATCACCGGGTGATGTAAAAACAAGTAAAAGGCATGTATGCAACAATAGAATTAAATATAGCTATTTGTGTCTGGTGCGCCGTGAAACACAAGATTCTATTTTTGCAACCTTGAGATGCATAACAACACAAACACAAGCAACGAGGGGATCGGCTCACCAAAATTATTGATTCAGTTGGAAATAAATGGAATAAAAATGGTTTGACTACCTCTAGATAAGACATGTAACTAACGCATGGATACGATATATATGTGAAAAGCTAATTTCGCAAATATACACGGGCAAATGAGGTTCAACCATATGGCTTTTACTGTTGGTGTGAATCTAATGCTCACAAATTGTGTAAAGGAAAGTCGCACGAGTAAAACAGATGTCTTAAAATTGAGGACCTAGTGTCAGCGAGTACCCGACACATAGTTTATCTATGCAACATCGAATATTGTCAATTCGACAAATTTCCATGTATGTAAATCATTATGTATGAAGTATAGCAAAATAAACTTATAATAGTCATTGTGCTATTAAACCCACTTCTTCTTCGCTATAGTTAACCTACCTTGCTACTATTCCATCTCAATAAACAATGCAGATGACAAATTGCTTTGCTAGACTGTCCAAACACCTCCTTGCCGCTATTGCTAACTTTCGCCTTGCTAATACTTACCGTCCAAAAAAAAAAATCAGCAAGCAAAAGCCAAAACCGCACATGTGAAAGGACTATAATTTTGTCACCGTTTGCAACTCGAAATTAAGCCATTTTCATAAGCTTAGTGGTAAATTTACCGTAGAGGTCGAATAAAACTAATTGGCATAAACATAACCAAATCCATCCAATGTAACTATTCCCCACCGCAACAAACAAAAACTAACTTGAACCCAATTTACAATACCTAACCGCCAGAAGCAAGCGAAAAAAATAACTCAACTAAACCAGAAATGCGGACAACAGAAATGCAATCTAATAACTAAAAGCTTCAGTTATATGTAGGCGCCCTTTGTAGAGGAACCATACCGGCAGTACGGTTGTAGGCCTAGCACAGCTCCTCCACACCATAGATGTAGCACCCCCTTGAATCCCCTTCAAAGGCGAGATTTAAGCATTAGGTAACTACACGTAGAAAAAAATCGGACCCAAAGCTATATAAGAATAGCGAGAATTTGTCATATATTTTGCCGTGCTATATTAGGCATCTAAAATTTGTCATATTTTGCAATGCTATGTTAGGTTAATTCATAGGTAACTACAGTCCAACCATGAAAGTGATAATGTTCAGGTTATTACCTTGTTGCGCCCAACCTTAAATTGAAATGGGAGTGTTACAGAAAGGCGATGCCAATTCATGAATTGTTCTTAATACTCACATGAAAACCTACAAAAGAGTTGACACCAATTCATGAATTGGACATTAGATTTCTTCGCTATAAAAGAAATACAAAGCCAAAATGCTGATGAACAGTGGCATACATATGAAAAATGAAAGCTTTGCCTAAATGTTGAATTAAACATCCACTTAGCCGGCATTTTTTATAGGACCAACTTCTTATCAAGATCCTAAATGCCAATACCCCAGATAATATGCAATTGTTTCAATACTTGCCACATTTAATCCTAGATAACTAAGTCGGTGAAGATAGAATAAAAAGAAAAACTAAAAAGCAATCTCTTTGTATGGTATGGCTTAGAAAATATGGCCTTGGAATATTCTTAGATGCAATACTTCTTAATGATTGTCCATTAGCAATACATATGGTCACTTTGCTAACACAAAGGACAAATTTCAGATCGAGTACATAGTTGTTTACATGCATGAAGAAGTGCACCATTGAGTAGATATCAACGTCTTGCATACCTTCAATATCTGTACAACATTTAGATATTGCTTTGTTTCACATCTGGCACTGAGAAAGGCAAGCCCGGGGGTGGATTCACTTCAAGCCCGTCCGATACGCTTTTTTGGATTCGAAGTAGTGGTCGCCACGCCTCTTCACTTCGGGAAGATGCCCCGCACGATGTGGAAATACAAATTCTTCTTCATCAGATCCGTTTTTGTCTACAGTTTTTGTCTTGGCTCATATCGATTGTTTAGTTGTTTAAAAAAATTTAAGATAACTCACCCCGTTGCACTGGATGAAGATGGCCAAGCTAGAGGTGGAGAATGAGCTCCAAGCAAGCGAGCTGGTACGCCAACCGGGAGCGCACACCGCCGTGGTTGCCAAGCTCATGAATGAACACGCCACGGTGGTTGCCAAGCTCAACCGGGGATGAGCCGATGAGGCGTTTACCAAAGAAGATGTGGACATTTTCTTCGGCCTCCTCCCCATCCTTTTATAATCTCCCGCGTAGGTCTTTGTGTTTGTACCTAGGTGTCCTAGGATGAATCGGGAAAAGGTATAAGACAACAAAATTATTGAGCAATGTTGTACAAGCTTATAGATAGCACGAGTCACACGAGATATGCGGGGACAAAACAAAACCTTTTTAGAGCCATTCAAAAAAACCTTCAAAAAAGGAAGGATAATGCACTTTACAATCTAGATTTGGTGCTTACCCAAGAAGATGTGCTTCTCTTGCAACATCTTTTTCGGCCTTCGCGTGAGAACACCCAGAGATCCGAGCGGCCGAATGTTGGTAAAAGTTAAGCCCACAGAAATATTTATGATTTGTATAATCCGCAAGCGCACGGATACCGGTGAGCACTTCACCGGGAGATGGGTTTCAAATATCGTATCCACAAGGAGAAAGGTTTACGAATAGTGAAGATATAACTAAGGCCAGAGAATCTCAACAAGGAAGGAAGTTGATAAATCTTTAAGAGGACGGCTATGGTTGTCTAGTTGATATCCTTGTAAGGCTTGTGAATATATCTTATGGGAACTTTATTCAAGGAGAAAGACACTAGCAAAGAGTGCAAACTCCTAGCAAATAGGTTCTACCGAGGCCTATCCAACGGGATGTGGACTACAAAGAATTAACATAGCTATAAGTCACCTACGTTAGTTACCACAGTCCGGAAGGTAGGGTGCATCTATGAGCTATCTAGTCTAAGCACCACGCTCACACTAGGGGAAGCAACCTCAATCCAAGAGCGACAAGAATCGAAGTACTCTAAAAGAGTCGCAAACCACAAGAATAATATAAACAAGTAAACTTACTCAAATAAGAAGTTGATCCACCGTAGTTGTCTTAGGAACAAGCTCCAAAGGAGGCTTGGTCAGGTACAAGCGAAGAGGAGACACCGACAAGGTTCGAGCTTCCCCTTAACTTCTCCTTCCACTCAATCTCTATCTTTCGAACAAGACTAGATTTAGCTACTCTCAAAGGGAGCTATGAACTAGTCTCTCAACTTGCTAATCTTCTCTCTCAACTAGATCTAGAGCTCTTCTAATTAGAAGCTAGGGCATAGGTCATTGATCAGCCGGTGATGGAGTAATGAACTAATGAACCATCATTGCGGCAAGGGCCGAGGGGCATGCTTATATAGCCGGGCGATGAACCGTAGCCCTTGGATGAAACCGACCTTGATGAATGGATGAGATTGATCCTCAATGGCGGTTATGAACCGACATAGATCGGGGAGGCGACGGGGGCCCCGGGGCGGCCGCCTTCATCAGCGGCGAGTGGGGCCCGGCCCGGTCCTGGCGGCTTCCGGAGTCTTCTAGGGTCTTCTTACGTGGGTTTCAAGTTGGGTTGCTTCACGGTCCACGTCCTTCATCGTATGGGGTGCAAACTCGGGCTTTTTCTGTTAATCCCTAAAAAAAATATATAATTCACCAAAACTGATGGAAATTGTTAGTAAAGCCCCTAGTTCTACATAAATATTTATTTATACCCTTATTTCAGTTTTAAATGAGCTATAAAAATATACTATAAGATGTGTCAACAAGCTCCCCACACTTAGGCTTTTACCGTCTCGAGAAAAGGATGGATAAAGCAAAGTTGTAAGTTAAGACATCAAACATAAAACAATCTCATGGTCTTATTTATCATTATTTTCAGAATTCATTGTGTTTACCAAGAATTTTGAGGAGTTGGAGAAACGTAATAGTTGATATAGAGTACCTTTTTTTTTCTTTCAATCGAATCCACTTTGGAGATTTTGCAATGATTTTTGAAAAGAAACATAGCTTACCATCCTCCTTTTGTGGTACTCTCAATCACTCAAGTATATTTATATGTGGTATTTCGGATCCTCACAAGGCACATATAGTTAATGCCCTTAAAAACATCCTCTTTTAACAAAGCTTTATCTAGAGTTTCGGGTATGTCAAGGATGTAGCATACTTATCTTGCATGTATTTGCAAAGTCAAAATTTGGATCCGAGGAGAGACATTCTCAAGATGTGCAAATGTGTTTAATTTTCTAATTCTACTATGCTTTTTGTAGATTCTCTCTTTTTGAAAGAAGGATACTATGCAAGTAAGGTCATGGGCTATCTTTATTTCTTTCTCTTTTTTCTCTCTTTTTTTTTTTTGGAGAGGTGGGCTGCTTTCTTGAGACTTTTGTCTTTTATTTCCTCTCTTAAGAGATGTGGGTTCTACTCACCCTTCGACACTTGTCCATTCTTCATCTCTTATTTTTATTTCTTTATGCATTCTTTTTCAATAATTTTGCATAGCCCATGCCTTGTCTCACAATTGTATCATGTTTTTATTATGGAGAGATCAAAACTTGAAGCATATAAAAGCAACATAAATATTTGAGTGTACGTGTTCTTGATAGCTAGTTTCTCAACTTGGATCACAGGACTTGACAAAGCTCAATGCAAAACAAGTAGCCTATGGCTAGTTTCCCTTTTTTTCAGCAAGCATGGCTTTGGTAGGATAATTACCACAAAGAGGAGGTATAGCTATCATTTTTAATATTTTGAAATAAATTCTCCAAGTAGACAAGATATCAAGAAACAGGCTCTCACCAATCTTCTATCTCATGTTCTACAACAACTCTAAGTATCTTGGGATTTATTTTACTTTTTAGTTTTCAACAATTTAGCTAGACCATGAAAAAGAATTATGTGAGTCCAACTTGAACTAAGCATATCAATCTTTTTCTTTTTATATTTATTTATTAGATATCGAGAGCTTTTCGATACTTTTTTATAAACGGGGAAACAAAAGTCACGTAATTAAAAGATCGAGAACAAACCGACACGTGGATGAAGGGGAGGCCGAGAAGGTGACGTGGCACGGCGGCCGCCGCCAAAACCAATCAGCGGCCGCGTGGGTCCCACAGGGGCCCACGGCGATCTTCGTCGTGCGTGATCTCTGCTCTGTATCTTTCGGTTTCTCGATATTTTTGAGGTTCGGTTCCGTTCGTTTTCGACGTTCGTCTTTGTTTCCCCCACACTTTTTCCTTGTTACCTTTTATTCACAACATGGTGGAGACAAGAAACTTTGCACGAAAATAAATGACAAATAAGGAAGATCAACGAGGAAACATGATAGAGTGTTCCTTTATTTATTCTAGCAAATATTACATAATAATAATTTAATCTAAGCAAACGATCTAGCAAATTTCTAAGCGAACTAACTAAGCAAACTAATCCAACTAGCTAATTGAAACACTCTAATTATTACTAGGGCTCCTTCCCTAGTTGCACTGGCGATTCTCAAGAGATTCAATTCTCTTGACTAACGCTGCGATCTCGTCTCTAGCGTCTTCCACGCGCCTATCTAGAGCGCCCACGCTTCTCGTCGTGGCACTCCAGTTGCGGTGCTTTGTCAGGGTGAAGCTTCTCCAATCCGCGACTTCTTCGCGGAGGTCAGCTACTGTGCACTTGCCGAAACGACGCTTTGAAGCGCGTTCAGCGGCCTCCTTTGGCAGGATGAACTTCACTTGTGCCGGCGTAGCGCGCACTCCATCAATGGAGACGCGAGGATGTGTGTAGTTGAGCGGCGGATGTTGTTGAACTTTGTCTCGTTTGACGCCCGTAAAAGCGTCTCATCCGGACGAGGCGGCAACAATCTAGTGCCCTCCGGCACCAGGAACTTCTTCATGGCATCATTGCGGCGATTGTTTAGGATCGTCCTCGCCATGAGAACAGCGGGGGCGGTGATGGTGATGGTGGGCGAGGTGGTGGAATAACTTGGCGAGGGGTGTAGGTGTTGGAGGTACGACGGCGAGAGCGGCGATGGCGATGGCGTCGGAGGTGGCGGCGTGGTGATCATGGTGGGATCGTACACCACCATTCTCATCTCGGGGTTGGCCATGGCGGCGATGGTGGTCTTGGGTCGTCGGTCTTTGGAGAGGTAGATGGGAATAGGCTCAAGGTAGAATGGGTCGGTTTTTATATCGGGAATGCCTTGGAAGAGGAGTTAGGATGATGGTTATCGGGACGTCAACGCGGAGAATCGCGCCAAAAGATTCGGTATTCGGTAGGATATCCTAGGGTAGATCCGTGGGAAGATGCGGGGGCGTGGCGGCCACGTGGCGCGGCGGCGGCGCCGATCGGCCGGCGGCCGCATGGGCCCCACGGGGTCCACGGCCCGGCTTTTCGTCTGCGGTCTTCTAAGGTTAATTCTGGTGCGTTACTCGTACTTTTGGGCGAAAAAAACGGACACTACGCGATCAAGGCCTAATGATTAGGTAAAATAAAGAACTCTAAAACATCTAATTCCCCGGGTTCTTTATTGGGCTCATAAAAGATTTTAAGACGTTGGCCATTTACCTTGAATAACTTACCTTCGGTGTCTTGAAGAGTGATCGCTCCATGTGATGATGAATTCACCACCTTGAAGGGTCCTTCCCATTTGCTTGAAGTTTTCCATGCCGAATAATTTAACCACAGGAATTGAAAAGTAATACCTGACGATCGCTGGAGTGAAGTTCTTCTTTTTAATTCTTTTAGCATGCCTTGTTTTTTTTGTTCTTTCTTTGTAGATCTTGGCATTGTGATAAGCTTTCTCTCGCCATTCGTCGAGTTCGATAATTTCATCTTTCTTTTTACTCCCACGGTTTCTAAGTCCATGTTCCATCTCTTGATTGCCCGGTGAGCTTTGAACTCTAGCTCAACGAGGCAAGTGACGGGTTTTGCCATAAACAAGTTGGTATGGTGACATTCAATCGGTGTTTTTGTAGGCTGTCCCGTACGCCCATAATGCTTCTAGAAGTCCATCCTTCCACTTTGTTTCCATCTCTTCTACTATTTTTACGTAAGATATTCTTGATTTGTTTATTTGATGTTTTTACGCTTGTCCACTTGTTTGAGGGTGATAAGGTGTAGCGACATTGTGACGAACTCCGTGCTTTGCTAAATATCTCTTGAATCGACTATCAATGAAGTGGGATCCTCCGTCACTGATTACCATCCTTGGCACTCCAAACCTTGGAAATATTATTTCTTCAAACATCTTTATCGAGCTTCGTTATCTGCGGTCCGCATGGCACAGACCTCAACCCATTTTTGACACATAGTCAATCGCCACTAGTATATGTTCATAATTTCGGATTTTGGAAAGCGGTCCCATGTAATCAATTCCCCATACATCGAAGAGTTCTATCCCGGAGGTTGGTTGTAAGAGGCATGGCGTCTCTTGCATTGATATTCCCATGCCTTTGACGGGCTCCACATCTTGAATAAAATCTTTAGTATCTTGATACATGGTTGGCGAGAAAAATCCTCGCTTGCCAAATCTTTGCGTATGTTCTCGAATGCCCCATAATGTCCTCCATACGGTGATGAATGACACCTTTCAATGATCCAATTCCTTCTTCGTAGGCACACATCTTCCGAGTAACCCATTTGAGCAAACCCCGAAGAGGTATGGTTCATCCCAAAGGTGATAACGACTATCATAAATAAGCTTCCTCTTATCAACCCCCGGTGGTACATAACCCGCAACCATAAAATTAACAATATCTGGCGTTACCCGGGGATCGGTGCGGGTTATCCGATAAAGAGTATCATCCCCGAAAGTGAGTCATTAATGGGCAAATCATTGGGTTTCTCAAAATGCATTCTAGATAAATGATCGACAATGAAATTTTCTACACCCTTCTTATCTTTTATTTCTAAATCAAATTCTTGGAGTAACAAAATCCATCTTAATAAACGAGGTTTAGCATCTTTCTTGGTGAGCAAGTATTTTAAAAGCGGCATGATCGGTATAAACAAGTACTTTAGCTCCTACCAAGTAAGATCTGAATTTATCAATGGCATAAACAACGACTAGCAATTCTTTTTTTCGGTAGTAGCATAATTAAGCCGTGGCCCGATCAAAGTTTTCTTTGGCATATGCAATGGCATGATGCTTTCTATCTTTAGTTTGCCCTAACACCGCCACCACAAGCATAATCGGCATCACACATGATTTCAAAAGGCAAAGACCAATTAGGGGTTGAATGATACGTGCGAGAAATGAGGGCCTTTTTCAAAGTTTCAAAAGCTTTTAAGCAAGCATCATCAAATTCAAAAGGGACATCCTTGGCTAACAATTTGGTGAGTGGTCTAGCAATATGTGAAAAATCTTTTATAAATCTACGATAAAAACCAGCATGACCAAGAAAACTTCTAATCCCTTTGACATTTACTGGGGAGGCAATTGTTCTATTACTTCGGTTTGGCTTTATCTACCTCTATTCCCCTTTTCGACACTAGGTGTCCAAGCACTATTCCTTCTCTAACCATAAAATGACATTTCTCCCAATTTAGAACTAAGTGCTTCTCTTCACATCTTTGCAAAACCCTATCCAAGTTTCTAAGACAATCATCAAAAGTTTTTCCATATACAGAGAAATCAACCATAAAAACTTCCACAATTTCTTCAATCATATCGGAGAATATGGACATCATACATCTCTGAAAAGAAGTCGGAGCATTACATAACCCAAAAGACATTCTTCTATAGGCATAGGTTCGTATGGGCATGTAAAAGTGGTTTTGCTTTGATCAACTTTGGGATGGATTGGAATTTGGTGATATCACGAATATCCATCAAGAAAGCAAAATAAAAGTGGTTTGCCAATCGCTCTAACATCTCATCAATGAAGGGCGATGGAAAATGATCTTTTCTTGTGGCTTTATTTAATTTTCTATAATCTATGCACATTCGCCATCCCGTGGATTGTTCTTTGAGGGATTAATTTATTCTTATTATTTTTAACAACTGTCATGCCTCCCTTTTTAGGCACAACACCGGGGGGGCTTACCCACTCGCTATGTGGCACAGGGATAAATAATCCCGGCGTGTAATAATTTTAGCACCTCTTTCTTAACTACCTCTTTCATCGCATTGTTAAGTCTATGTTGGGGTTCTCTAGAAGGTGGAATATCCGGATCCGTTGGAATACGAGAGTGCGAGAGAGGGGTTAATTCCTTTGAGGTCCTCGAGTGAATAGCCAAAAAGCGATCGATGATGTTCTAAGACGATTATCAATCTAAAAGTCTCCTGCAGGTGAGTTTATCACTTATAATCACGAGGGGACTCGGATCATTATGGAGGAAGCGAAGTAAGACCCGGTGGTAGAGGTTTAAGCTCTATTGGAGGTCTCGGAGGGTTTTCGAATTCATTCAAAGGTTACGTGGTGGTGCGATTTTTATCTTCTTCTTCTACGAAGAATTGAGTATAATCCTCGTGAACCGGATTCTACAAAATGTTCTACCGATGCCTCCTTAACTTCTTCCATAGGATCTAGTTCAGGACAAGATTACTCGTTTTCGAATTGATGGCTTGGGCAATAGGCAATGAGAATTTTAATCCCTTCCCTAAGCGTATGCCTAATTCTCTGTTTGTCCTTACGAAATAAGCCTTTCAATAGGTTGTCCTATCAACACGTCAAACTCCATGATGTCAAAGATATGAAAGCTTAAGTGTACCATGGTACCCTTAACATGGATTGGTAGGACATAAAGAATTCTGAACTTTGGACAATTTTGTCTGATGGGCTTTGTAGCAATTTATTTGTGGGGCTTAATGGCATGCTTAAGAGAAGATCATTAGCAAAAGATAATGACATGATGTTTATCCCCACAACTGGATTATAAAGGGCGTCGAAAAAGAGTCTCTATGAATTTGGCAATGAATAGGTATAGAAGGTGAATCCTTACGGACTACATCAGAGGAAAGCTCTGATTCTTCTAACCATTCGCTGCTTACAATTGAAACAAGCTCTTTAGTGGTCCTTCGTAAAAGTGTTTTATCAGAAGGATCTACACGTGAATGTTTAGCCTTCTGAAATATCTTTTCGGTTTTGTACTTCGAGGTATCTCCAAAATCGGAAAATAAATCATCCTCGATATCAAGTAGGAAATCGAGAAATTGGAGTGTCCTCCGTTTCTGATGATTCTGATGGCTCTGGATTAGTTGGTGGATTGGCTAAAGGTTGCAATGAGTTTGGTATGAAATCGTCCTCAACTAATCCTATCTCTTCTTCTTCTTCTAAGGAGTTCTCTGCAATAGGATCTTTATTATTCTCCACAATTATGGTAAAGAGTTTTCTAGCTTGTATAGGTGGGAGATGGATAAAAGATCCATTTCTTTGAGGTATTCAATTCTTTTCTAGATTTTTCATTCGGACCAACATAAAAATGTTGAAGTAAAACTAGGTGCGGCATGGCTAAGTGCGGTCGGATTTGGAAAGAAGTTCAAGGCGGCTCCCGAAGGCACTCAAAGATTCATTATCCTCTGTGTAGAGGATAGGATCGAGAGCCCGAAGTTGACTACTTTGGACATGGGGTAAAAATCTAGGCAAAATTCAACTAGTAACTTTCCCGGTCGCCTTCCATCTTCTCCTTGTTAGGTGTCGTACCTTCGGCGAGCCTTCCCTTTCAAAGAGAATGGAAAAAAGCTTCGGTGGATAGTTTCATTGGACATGCCTTTTATGTGAAGGCGGTCACATGTTTCTTCGACTTGTGCGGAGATGGTGATAAGGGTTTTTCGTCTATTGTACACGAGAACATATGATTTTGGACCATCTCTATTAACCTAGGGACGCAACTTCGTAGTCATCGGTATTGATTGGTTTAGATGATGGCAAAGGGCTACGAGAGTGTTCCGTGGGTGCCATGTATTTGTAAAGAGGGATGGTATCCATTTGGATAGTGGAAAAAGATAAAATATAAAAGAAAGGAAAAAGATAAATTCTACGCTACGATAGTTTAGAAGACTTAGTTATACTCACGTTTTCTTAAACAACCGTTCTCCCGAACAGGCGCTAGAAATGCTTGTTGGTAAAAGTTAAGCCCACAAAAATATTTATGATTTGTATAATCCAAAGCGCCGCGGATACCGGTGAGCACTTCACACGGGGAGATGGGTTTCAAATATTGTATCCACAAGGAGAAAGGTTTACGAATAGTGAAGATATAACTAAGGCGAAGAGAATCTCAACAAGGAAGGAAGTTGATAAATCTTTAAGAGGGCGGCTATGGTTGCCTAGTTGATATCCTTGTAAGGCTTGTGAATATATCTTATGGGAACTTTATTCAAGGAGAAAGACACTAGCAAAAGTGCAAACTCTAGCAAATAGGTTCTACCGAGGCCTATCCAACGGGATGTGGACTACAAAGAATTAACGTAGCTATAAGTCACCTACGTTAGTTACCACGATCCAGGAAGGTAGGGTGCATCTACGAGCTATCTAGTCTAAGCACCACGCTCACACACTAGGGAAGCAACCTCAATCCAAGAGCGACAAGAATCGAAGTACTCTAAAAGAGTCGCAAACCACAAGAATAATATAAACAAGTAAACTTACTCAAATAAGAAGTTGATCCACCGTAGTTGTTGAAGGAATATGGGATCGCCACGCCAGCGAGAAAACGAAAATTTTCTACCCATAAACCAAGGATCTTTGCTAGTTATAGATCACGGGATTACCACTAGACGCCAGGTGCGGCGGAAGCGTCGACCTCGGCGTAGATATGCGGCGTCGCAGCGATTGCCGTGCGGATTGCGTGATCGTCCGTCCGTCCACGTCCGTCCTCCTCGTGCGGTTCGTCCTTGTGCTCGGATGCAGCACCTCCGAGGTATCCCACACGTACCGGGAGGAAGCGTGCGCCTCCGGGACTGCTAGGTCCGCGAGATGCAAGAGAGGCGGCGTGGGCGGCGGCGACCGCAAAAGTGGTGTGGCTTAGATTAGGTCACGACCCCGCGCCCACCTCTCATATATATAGGCGTCGCTAACGGGCTCCCGAGCCGGGAGGCCCATTAGTAACCCTAAGTCCTCGCCTAGTTGGATCAAATCCGAATTAGGCCTTCTTCCCCCTTAAGCGTGCGACCCTATGGGCTCACGCACACATAGACATGGCCCGAGTACACCTACTCGGCCAATAGCTGGCGGCCTCTAGCAAGGCGTGCCAACTCCCATGTGTACGCAATGATCATATCAGACGAACCACCACAAACCATATACTCGTCATTCCCTTGCCACACGATATTTGGTCCACCTCGTGGGTTAACACTTAACCCAAGCACGGCCATGCATTTCTTGATCCAATCAATCGAGTGGTCAGTTATATCTCTCTCTCATGGAGAGGGGCAATTCCATCTTGATTGACTATGTCTCAAAGCATGTTTTCTGACAAACCCGAAGACCATCTTTATAGCTACCCAATTACGAATAACGTTTGATAGTCCCTAAGTAGGTCGTTTCACATCTTGAGTACATACGACAATCACAGGTCTAAGGACATAACGTACATGATGTATAAAGAGATAATAATAACATCTCATGTCGGGTCAATCCAGCCCCATGTCATACATGTGCCCACACTATTAGTTTGACATCTCCATGTCTATGACTTGTGAAACATAGTCATCAACTAATCGTGTCTTTGATCTAATATTCATGTGTGTTCTCACATGAACTCCGATCGAGGACAATTATTGAATAACCAAACAAGTAAAAGAGTTTCACAAACAATTCACATAATTGCTGATCAATACAAGTTGTCTTTAATGGATATTCATGAACACATAATATATCATGGATACATATGAAGGAATACAAATCATCTTTATGATTAGCTCTAGGGCATATTCCCAACGGTTGTCTTAGGAACAAGCTCCAAAGGAGGCTTGGTCCGGAGGTACAAGCGAAGAGGGAGACACCGGGGTTCGGAGCTTCCCTTAACTTCTCCTTCCACTCAATCTCTATCTTTCGAACAAGACTAGATTTAGCTACTCTCAAAGGGAGCTATGAACCCAGTCTCAACTTGCTAATCTTCTCTCTCAACTAGATCTAGAGCTCTTCTAATTAGAAGCTAGGGCATAGGCCGTTGATCATTTGAGCCGATGGAGTAATGAACTAATGAACCATCATTGCCACACGGCAAGGGCCGGGGGCATGCTTATATAGCCGGGGCGATGAACAGTAGCCCTTGGATGAAACCGACCTTGATGAATGGATGAGATTGATCCTCAATGGCGGTTATGAACCGACATAGATCGGGGAGGTCGGCAGGGGGGGGGCGGCCGCCGCCGCGGGGCCTCAGCGGCGCCACCATCAGCGACAGGTGGGCCCGGCCGGGTCCGGCGGCTTCGGAGTCTTCTAGGGTCTTCTTCACGTGGGTTTCAAGTTGGGTTGCTTCACGGTCCGTCCTTCATCGTATGGGGTGCAAACTCACGGGCTTTTTTCTGTTAATCCGAAAAATATATAATTCACCAAAACTCGTGGAAATTGTTAGTAAAGCCCCTAGTTCTACATAAATATTTATTTATACCCTTATTTCAGTTTTAAATGAGCTATAAAATATACTATAAGATGTGTCAACACCGAACGCCGCGATAAGCGCCTCGTTCACCGCCGTGCTCCCACGCCCGGTCGGGATCGGTCGGGGAAGTCAAGGCGATGGCGCGACCTGCGTCGTAGCCGCCACCCGGAGCCCCCCCGCGATGGACCCAAGACGCAACCACCGAACAAAAACTTACGTATTTGTTGTTTCTAGAACCACAGGGAAAAACCAAATCTAGCTAAATGGATGTGATAAAAGAGGTGCACCACGGATGGAGACGAAGGGCGGCGAGGCGGAACACCGTGTCGGACCGCTCTCTACTCTTGTTTGGTTCTCGAAGAGTTTGGAAGTGAGCGAGAAGAGGGGAGAAGAGTAGTAGTACTACTACTAGTATAGTTGGAGTATGGGAGAAGGAAGAGGCCAGAGAGACTGCGAGAGAAACAGAGAGAGACAATATAGTACTACTACTGCAGAGTGTTCAGACACCATATGGCCCCATGGGCACCCACCCGGTTAATAATGTACTCCATGGCCCCATGGCCCCATGGTTTTGCATCTTACTTATCTCCATACTAGTACTTCAAATTTCAAATGTTAACTCTTCAAATATTTGAAATTCAACTTTCAAATAATATCCACCAAACGTGACAAAAGTAGTACTCCGTTTCAAATCATAGTTCGTTTGACTTTTTGTACCTCAAGTTTGACCACTCGTCTTATTCAAAAAATTTGTGCAAAAACAGTCAAGTTTAAGTCATTCTTAAAGAACATTTGATAATAAAGCATGCCACAACAAAAGAAGTGATATTTTGCGTAAAATTTTGAATAAGGCGAGTGGTCAAAGTTAGGGTTGAAAAAGTAAAACGACCTACAATTTGGAATGGATTAGCAGTAAGAATACAATAGGTTGACACATCATTATTTTACAAAATCGTAGAAAGAAAAATCATCACATCTGGAGTTACGATGAGGGAGAAAGACCGGTTACAAGTTGTAACCATAGATTAATAAAAAGAAAAAGAAAAATTAGGGTTCTTGAGCCACGGAGGTCTCCGACATGGCGGCACACCGGCGTCGCGTGGATGTCACAACAGGAGATGAGGCCTCTAGCGGCAGGGAGGACCACCACCGTGATCCCCGAGAGAACCTAAGCGTTCCTATCTTTTGCTATCGGATGAGCGGGTTTAGGCGGTACCGAGTTTGGCGCCCGACGGTGGCGGGCGGGCACGCCGGAGCGGGGCGAGGGGGCGACACTCCGGCCGACGAGACCGGCGGGGTTAAATGGGACGGGATGGAAAGCATCGAAATGCGTGTAGACGCTTCTAAAGACTTCGAGGCGATGCAGGGGCCGGGGTGCGAGAGGGGTTGCCGCCGTGGAGAACCATTGAATGCGGCGGCGTGAACCGGCGGACGGCGGCGTTCCAAGGCGCCGTCAACGGCGAGCATAGCTAGCAACGCCGAGGTGCTCGCGGCGGCCATGGCCGCATGGTCGTGGGCGGCGGTCATCACAAACATGAATGAATATAAGGCAATTACCACATAATCATCCATCACGCACCAAAAAGTAAGATAGATCACATAATGCAATGCATGGGTGCATTGTCATCATCATCAACATATACATAGATTCATGCGAGTCCACACGCTTCTCATGCCCACCACGCTTGCACAAACAACCTCCTACACTCGTCGCGGATCCTACACTCCTCGCCGCCAATGGAGTGGCCGCCGCTCCCCTCCACCCACCACCGGTCGATGGCGCCAAGACGTTTCGCCGGCTTCAGCACTGATGTCGATGCGGCGAGGCGCCGGTTTGGCCGCAGGGAGGAAGATGCCCGTTGGTGTTAAGCCCACGTAAATATTTATGATTTGT
>JADLZK010011793.1:0-49650 GCA_015847255.1 Hyparrhenia diplandra
AGGATGACTATGGGTGGTGAGGTATCTTTATGGGCTCAAACTCTCTAGCGGGGATCACTTGCCTGTTATGTCCTTACCGGGCACCAGAGCAATCGCCCAAAGCGGGATGGAGACCGGCAATTACCTTTGCGCCACACCCGAGCGTGGGGGGATTACAAGGGACGGACAAGGTCATTACGACCCGGCCGCCTACCCCTCAACCGTGGGATGCGCCACAAAAGATAGATAACCCCTAGCCTAGACACCACGTCTACACTAGTGATTATTACTCCAGCGTGTATACAAGGCTTACTGATTTGAGGGTCCTTCTACTAGAGCAATGCCCGAAGGAACAACTATCAATCCCGTAAGTCTACAACAGACTAGATAATATGCTTAAGAGTAATAAGCCAAAAGAGGGACACAACCATTCTTACCCAAAATGATTAGAAGGTTGTAGAGGTACAAAGCGTGGCGGGTGCCGACAAGTCCGCACTCCGGCCACCCGAGATCCGCAATGCAGGGGGTACACGGGACTCCATGGAGAAGAGGCCAAGCCCTCTTCTAGCCTTCCCTCTCTCACTCTCCCTTAGAACTAAGAAGGAGGAAGAAGAAGAATAAGAGTGGAGTGGGAGCTTCTTCCTCTCTTCTACATTGTGGCTCTTCCTTGTGTTGTGTGGAATTGGTGTGTTGAATGGAGGAGGAGAGGCCCCTACTTATAGGATGAGAGGAGGGGGCTAAATGCAAATCTACCACCATCAATCTACCAAACCGACCTCCTCACGGTGTCCAGGTTGGTGAACGTGGCAACCAATACCGCCATACCACTTTTCGGACCTTGATTGCACCGCCCCAGAGAAAGATGGGCCCGTTTGGCGGCCCATTGAGGGTGCGGCCGCACCCCAAGGTGCGGGCGCACCAAGATCTAGGCCGATTGGGCTCAAATTTTGTGAGCTTGTCCGTTTCATCGTTAGCTTCGTTTTGGCGGGTGGTACACCGAAAATGGAGTTCGTATGAAGAAGTTATGCCCAAAATACTAAACCCATGTCATGTGGCCCAATGTCATTTCATGTTGGATTTGGGTTTCCACTTCTTGGGCTTATGTATAGATGTTGATATTCATGTTTATGGGCATTTCTCCTCTCTTCTCCTTGCTTTGCTTATGTCCATTTAGGGCCTTGTTATTCTTTATACGTTTTCCTTTGCTTTTGGCCCAAAATGTATATGTTTCCAACATTGTCCTGCAAAACAAGTGAAGTACCAAAACTTGTGGAAATGGTTAGCTCAAAGCCCTATTACTATTGTTTTTGGTGGTTTTATACTAATGTTGATGGTATAAAATATGTAGTTAATGACCCTCAACAAACTCTCCCACACTTAGTCCTTTGCTCGTCCTCGAGTAAAGGCTAAGGACTAAGATGGGTCATCTCCTTGATATGTAACTTGCATACAAGTTATTCCAAGCTTCACCTGCACTTGTGAACCATTTGATATGTCTACCACGTTTAATCTTGGGTAATTGAATTATGGAACAACAAAGAATCAAATCCCCTTGCTTCAAATAAGTGCAGGAACTTGGGTTTTCATTTGATTTTGAAAATATAAATATAGCCTTGCTCCTCAAATGATTCACTCAGATCACTCAATTTGTATGTGGTTTGTTCCTCACCAAAGGCTTAGATTTGCCTTTCTTTTTTTCCTACCAACTATATAAGGCTTTTTGTGGGGTTTTGGGTAGGTAAAAAGAACGACATACTTGTATCTTGTCATGTTGCCTTAGTCAAAAACCGGACCACATGGAGAGACTAGTCATAGGCCTAGATCAAGATGTGCAAAGTGTGTGGTATATTTTTGTGTACTCCAGGTATCATGACTCTTTCTTTTTTGGTGGAATTTATTTGAAGGAGGTATGGGCTACCTTATTCTTTTTCTTTTTCTTTCTCTTTTATTTTTTTGGACGAGTCTTGACTTCCTCGTTTTTTTTCTTTTCGGGACTCATGTCCATCTTTCCTTTCATCATTTTTTTCATGCATAGCCCATACTTCTCCTTTGGTAACAGGGGTTTTGGTGAGAGGTCATGATACAAATGAATGGAGTATATTTTTGGTGGATGGAAAGGTGCATGTTGTGCGCAACTCTCAGTGTAAGAGTTGGCATTTTATTTGTGGGTGTACGTGAATCTTGATCTTGGGCATATGAAATGAATCTCAACATAGGTCACAAACAATTTGACATAGGCTCACCATGAAAACAAGTAGCATATGACTATGGTTTATGTTTTTATGAATGATCATCATCATATCATATGGCTCTGGTGGGAAATGCATATCATTGAGGAGCATGCTAATTGAATTTTGAATTTTTGAAAACAAATCCCAAGTTCATATAAAAGAGCAAGGTTCATATCATCCAGCTATATCACATATTCCAATTACTTAGATAACATGGGGTCCCTATGATAAGTGGTTCACAAGCTATAGGAATATTAACAAGGAATAAAGAGTATGCACATTCTATCAAAGGATAGCATGGAGATGGAGCTTTTTCAAAAGTTTTGTCTTTTTGATTTGTTAGATTTTAAACTTCAAAACTTTTGGAGGATGTGAGAGAGGGAGTTGCACAAACCACCGTTTGAAGAGGTAGGAGTTAATGGTAGTCGTTCGTCTCATCCTTCTCCATCGTGAAATGCTTGGGGTTTGTGCATTGTGTTGGGGAGATCTCAGATGGGTGTGATTGTATGCTTGAGAGATCTCCCCCACACTTATTTTTGTACCTGGTTTTATTTTAAACAAAGAAAACAAAACAAACACATGGCTCTATCGGCAAGAATACCGTGGAGCCTTTATTATCATTATTATTTTTTTATTATTATATATATCTTTTTTTGTTCACCTTAGCATCACTTAAGCAAGGCTTAAAATAAGAAACAGTGTAAGCAAAGCCTTGATTCATCTCCAGCATAAGATACTTCCAAAGATCATGACAACAGAGCTCTAAGTTCATTAACCTAGCTTTGACACCATATCAAAGTTTTGATTAAAGGAGATCATTTTTAACCTAAGCATCACGCTTTAATTTAAAAGATCTATGGATGTTCGTTAACTAGTTCATCAAACTAGAGCATAAGCCATAACAGGGAAGCATGAAATTGTATGTTGAGAACTATCGAGACAAATATGAGTAAGAGCATTTGGTGAACATTTATTTCCTTTGCATACACGGATATACTTACCGGCAAAAGCATCTATGGATGAAGCGTCGAAGTTATTTTTGCGGTTTGCATGATGGCTCGCTTTCGAGGTGCACCTCAAGGCTAGGCCACACACACACGTGTGTATGGGCCATGGGTCTTGATGCTAGCAGCAAACGATGAGAGACAAACCCTTCTTGCTTGTGGAAGCAATGATGGGTGGAGTCAGGCAGCACTTTGGCATATATCTCGACCATGCGGGGCCAACCTGCTCCTCTCTTCTCTTATTATATTATTTTTTTTTCTCTTTTTTTTTTCGACAACACTTTTTTTTCTTATATATTTTTTTTCTATAAACTTTCTCTCTCTCTCTCTCTCTCTCTTTCAATTCTTTTTTTTTTTTTTTTTTTTTTTTTTTTTTTTTTAGCAAGGCGGGGCTGACATCATCTTTTTTTTACCCTTTTTTTTTTTTTGTATGATCCCTTGGTGGATGGAACTTGGGATTGTCACCATCTTCCCCACACTTAGACTTTTGTGTAAAATCAAGTGTGCAAGGTCAGGTCTCCTCTTGAGCATGTTCCATCACCCATGAACATCATAGTGTTTTTTTTTTTTATCATGTGGCCCCTCATGTTTCGGCGAGCGTCGCATGCCTCTTTGTTCTTCTTAATCGATCTCCACCTGAAATGGTTAGCGATAAGAATACCGTAGGTGCATACTAATTAACTTGATAACATGTTCTTGCTTTTATTAATAAGAGAGAGACTCTTCTTTTTTTTTTTTTTTTAGTTTTTTTTGGTATCGGGGTATCTCTCATTGCTTAAGTTATGGTCATAAGCTTGACCGCGGGAAAACATCTTGCAGCTAATGGTG
Source organism: Hyparrhenia diplandra (assembly GCA_015847255.1). Classification (NCBI taxonomy): domain Eukaryota; kingdom Viridiplantae; phylum Streptophyta; class Magnoliopsida; order Poales; family Poaceae; genus Hyparrhenia; species Hyparrhenia diplandra. Next base: position 4,043 of record JADLZK010011793.1, read on the forward strand.
GTGAAGTTCCCTAGTTTCACCACTAAGAATTTAGCATTATGCTCATGCTGCAAGGTTAGCGTCATCATGCTACTACGAGACTTACAACCATTCTCTTAAAAAGGTTTACAATGAGAACCAAGAGATGGTTGTGATCTTCGTCGAAACACTCGGCTAGAAGCAAGACAAACTCAAGAAGACCCAAAGGTGAGCATGTAGGAAGTCTCAATTGACAACTTGTTATGCTCAAAAACAAATTTTGGCTTGGTCTCAAGAGTTGTTGCTTCGTGCATGTCCATGGCACATGAGGTTTTATCCTCAAAAGATGTGTCACGAAGGACAAACGTTGAATCTTGACCATTGTCAAGAACAACGTTTTATCGGCCAGAGGGACATGACTTGTGTTCGTGTGAGGGTGACAGGAGTTTCGTTTCACTAAGATGTGGAAACAACTTGGGTGAAACGAGTAGAGTTATAAACTTCGCCTCCTCGAACGGGTTTTGGTTGGGAAGATGCTTCGCCTTTGGGATGTCTAGGTGTGAGAGGCGGAAGCAATCTTTCCCAACTTCTCATCATGGCTCCCCTCTTTAGGTTTTTCGTGAAAAAGGGTTTTTCTAGAGGGTAGCCTGTGAGAAGATTGAAGTCAAGGATGGGATAGATATGGAAGTCTAAGCGCACCTCGGTTTACGAGGTTCTGTCATCATCCTTGAATTCAATCGCGAACTCCGAAGGACGAAGCATTCCTTCCTTCGGTGTTCATGGCTCGGGAGAGGGCTCAACAGTCGGTTCTAATAATGGTGTGGGGAATGGTTCGACTGATGAGGGCTCCTCAAAGCTTGACATGCCCTTGTTGTGGAGGGGGTAGGTTCTACAACGGGAGAAGCAAGCTTCTCTAGGATGTGTTCAAGGGTTTTCCTATGTTCCGTTGTAGGTTACGTGTAAACGACCCTCCAGCGGTCATGTCAAGGCATAGGGCAGCGTCCGTGTCAAGACCTGAACAAAAGATATGCAAAAGCACACTATCGGGTACTGACAAGTCTAGGCCATCATGTATAAACATTATAAATCTGGCCTAGGCTGCACCTATGGACTCCTTCTCATCCTATTTGAAATCGAGGATTGTCCATGGTAGGCATTGATGGGGAAGAATGCTAACAAAAATTGTCTTTGAGTTCTTCTCAGTCCCCATTCAAACTTCCTACGACAATAGTGTACTATTGTTTTGCTTTCCCTATGAGGGAGAGCAGAAACAAATTCCACATGAGAATTTGAATCTTGCTAGGAATGCTGAGGCAAGATTATAACTCCTCGAAATCTCGTAGGTGGTTACACAGGTTTTCAAAATAGTTACCAGAGAAGGAGTGTGCCCGAACCAAAAGTTTTTTTTTAAATTAGGGTGAGTTCATAACCAGATGAAAGTTTTGGTTTTGAAAAAGATTGTGGCTCTGTGAACTCCCCCTTTGGAGAAGCAAAAAGATTTTGAATTGGTTGGATGGCTTCATTTTGAAAATGAAAAATAAATAACTATTTATAATTTTTTTTGGATACAACACACGGGTGCTCTAGGCTTAGAGAGAATTACGACAACCGTCCCCGGCAACGGCGCCAGAAATGCTTGTTGACGTTTCTTAACGTATGCAGAAGAATCCGCAAGCGTACGGAATTGTCGTTATAGCATTTCACCCGAAAGTATTCAGGGTATCGTATTTCCACGAGGAACGGTTGTGTGATTACTCTCTAAACAGAGTCACCCTAGGATGACTATGGGTGGTGAGGTATCTTTATGGGCTCAAACTCTCTAGCGAGGGATCACTTGGCGGTTATGTCCTTACCGCACACAGGCAATCGCCCAAACGGGATGGAGACCGGCAATTGCACTGCGCCACACCCGAACGTGGGGGATTACAAGGGGGACGGACAAGGTCATCACGACCCGGCCCGCCTACCCCCTCAACCATGGGATGCGCCACAAAAAGATAGATAACCCCTAGCCTAGACACCACGTCTACACTAGTGATTATTACTCCAGCGTGTATACAAGGCTTACCCGTCCCCGGGGTCCTTCTACTAGAGCAATGCCCCGAAGGAACAACTATCAATCCCGTAAGTCTACAACAGCTAGATAATATGCTTAAGAGTAATAAGCCGAAAGAGGGACACAACCATTCTTACCCAAAATGATTAGAAGGTTGTAGAGGTACAAGCGTGGCGGGTGCCGACAAGTCCGGCACTCCGGCCACCCGAGATCCGCAATGCACCGGGGGTACACCGGGACTCCATGGACAAGAGGCCAAGCCCTCTTCTAGCCTTCCCTCTCTCACTCTCCCTTAGAACTAAGAAGGAGGAAGAAGAAGAATAAGAGTGGAGTGGGAGCTTCTTCCTCTCTTCTACATTGTGGCTCTTCCTTGTGTTGTGTGGAATTGGTGTGTTGAATGGAGGAGGAGAGGCCCTCTACTTATAGGATGAGAGGAGGGGGCTAAATGCAAATCTACCACCATCAATGTACCAAACCGACCTCCTCCTGGCGTCTAGGTTCAGTGAACGTGGCAACCAATACCGCCATACCACTTTTCGGACCTTGATTGCACCGCCAGAGAAGACTGGGCCCGTTTGGCAGCCGCAGGGGTGCGGCCGCACCCCAAGGTGAGGGCGCACCAAGATCTGGGCCGATTGGGCTCAAATTTTGTGAGCTTGTCCGTTTCATCGTTAGCTTCGTTTTGGCGGGTGGTACACCGAAAACGGAGTTCGTATGAAGAAGTTATGCCCAAAATACTAAACCCATGTCATGTGGCCCAATGTCATTTCATGTTGGATTTGGGTTTCCACATCTTGGGCTTATGTATAGATATTGATATTCATGTTTATGGGCATTTCTCCTCTCTTCTCCTTGCTTTGCTTATGTCCATTTAGGGCCTTGTTATTCTTTATACGTTTTCCTTTGCTTTTGGCCCAAAATGTATATGTTTCCAACATTGTCCTGCAAAACAAGTGAAGTACCAAAACTTGTGGAAATGGTTAGCTCAAAGCCCTATTACTATTGTTTTTTGGTGGTTTTATACTAATGTTGACGGTATAAAATATGTAGTTAATGACCCTCAACAGATTCGGCGCTTTTGAGAAAATGGGATGCTTATTTTCTATTGCGCCGGATGCAAGTTTGTGGAGAAATCATGCTACCCGTGGTGCTCAAGTTGGTTAACTTGTTGGGTGGCATGGTGGAGAAGTTGATGCTGCGAAGGAGTGCGGACGCGGCCGAGGCTGGGCGCCCGAGCGCTTCGGCGGCGCGTCGGACGCGTGGCTGTGAGGGGCGCGCGACGCGGCGGCGTGGCACAACACGGGCCGGACGCTGACGCGGTGTGTGCCAGCGCCGGACGCACCCCAAACCAGTCCCGGCATCGGCGCGTGTTGGCGAGGCGCGCGAGAGCGGTTGGCTTGGCGCCGGACGCTGGTCGTGGAGGCACGAGGCAGCGTCTGGCGGTGCGCCGACAGCGTTCTGAGCCGGTGTCAAACCGGGCTCAAGGCCGGACGCACCCGCGACGCGGTGCGGAGGGCGGGCGACGCAGCGTCTACCGTTTGGGCCAGTAGCGGCGTCGCGAGGGCGGTCATTTGCGGCCGGACGCGTCGGCCGCATGGCGCCAGACTGCGTCTGGCGCATGCATCCTGGCGTTTTTTTCTCCCAATGGCTAGATTTTCGAGGGAGGCTTATAAATAGCCTCTTGCTCGGGCATGGCCGATTCTTTGAGCACACTTGGGGCCTTGGTGGCTTTGTTGTGGTGCTAGAGAGCCCTCCCACTCACTTGAGATTGATAGAGTTCATCCAAATCGAAGTGAGGAGTGATTCTAGTGCATTCGCGTTGAGAGATCGCATTTGTGGCACTAGGTAATCGTGTTGCAAGAAGGTGTGCTTGTTACTCTTGGAGGTTGCCACCTCCTAGACGGCTTGGTGGCAAGAGACTCCGTTGAAGCACGCAAGGGAGATTGTGCGGTGCTCCGGAGGAGGATTTGTGAGAGGTTCGTGCTCACCTCGCGGGGATCGTGAAGAGCAACTCTAGTGGAGCGTGTCATGGAGTTACCGCACTTGTGTGTGTGGGTTCAATCGCGGTGCCTTGAGGGGCTCACTTGAGAGTGGTGTCTTGCGGTACCTTGCGGGGTGTGCCTTGAGGGGCAAGTGATTTGAGGATCACACCGAAGAACCATCTAGGTGAAACACCGAAGGAACCACCCAAGGTGTTGGTCGACACAACGAGGAGTAGGGGGAAGTTGGCAAGCTTCCCGATACCTCGGTAAAAAATCACCGGTGTCAACTTGTTTACTCTTCTCGGTGGTTTGCATTCTCCAAATCACAAGCCTTGTATTTACATTCATATATATACCTTGTGCTTGTGCTTGTGCTTGTGGAGTAGCTCTTGCAATTACTAGCTTGTGTAGCTTGTTTAGTTGCTTTGTTTAGCTTGTGTAGCTAAGTAATTTGAGCCTTTGGGTTAGGCGTGTGTCGCCTTGTCCATTGTGCATCTAGTGAGCTTAGGTTGGCTTTGTGCTTTTGCTCATTAGAATTGTGTAGGAGCTCACCCTTGTTTGAAGTACTAGTGCTTAGGTTTGTGTGACCTTGCAATAGAAACGGTTAGGAGCTCAAGCTAGGCTTATCACCTCATTTGCTTTGTGTAGGATCTTTTGTGAGGTGATTTAGAGTCATAGCTAGAGGGGTGAAGTCTTGGCTAAACAAATAGTTTCAATTCCGCATTATATTTGTTTAGCCGGCGTAATTAGTTTTAGTAAGGACTATTCACCCCCTCTAGTCCCCATCTCGACCCTACACCTTGTCCTTGCACATGCTCGCGGAAGCCGCGCCCTTGCCCTTGCCCTTGCTCGCGGAAGCGTTTGCCCTTGCCCTTGCTCGCGAAGGAAGCGCTTCTTGCTCGCCGCGGCCCTCTTCTTCTTGGTCGACCTTTAGGGGTTTTACCCCGGCCCCGGGACCTTTCCTCCTCGGCGTGCTGCCGCCGTGCATATCACGCAACGGCCTCGGCATCTTTGGGTTGCCCGCACCGCGGATGCCTTCTTGGAGGCCGACGGCTTCCTCGAGGTGGAGGCCATGGTCGGGGGGAGGTCCGGTGGCGGCGGGGTCTGGCGGTCCACTTCCCGTCTCGGGGTCCCACACGGTGTGCTTTCTCTTGGGAGCGACCATGGCGGTCGGCGGCGGAGCCGGGAGTGGGGCTGCGGCCGGGAGTGGGTGGTGGGCGGCGGCGAAAACCCTAGGAGAGGAAGAGAGGAGTAGGTGAATCGAGAGGAGGGGGAGTGAATGGGGAGTGAATGTGACGGTGCGGTTAAGATGCGTGAATGTGACGCGGTGAATAAGGATAGAGTGACTGACAGATGGGGTCCACGGTCAACCAGATTCGGATCAGGCATTTTAACAGCATATACATGATTCATGTTGAATCTTCCCTCGTATCGCGATGGTTAAGGCGCGAACCCCCCCTTCCCATGCGTCCTGGGTTCGAGACTCCCACGCGCTGCTCGCGCCTTTTTTTGCCATTTATTTTACGTGACAGTGAAATCGTGTCACAAAATACTCAAAAACGGCGTCATAAAACACCCCTGCCGCATGGTTGCCCTGCGCCTACAATATATGACGAAACGGGGTAGTATAATGTGACACACTTTTTTGTCGCGTCACGAATAGTCATGGTGCTTGTAATTTTGTGACGACATCAAGTTTTCGTCATATTATGGTACATTATATGACGTTTTTGGGCCCGTCATTAGGAATTTTGTCATAGAAGATCAGGTTTCTTATAGTGTGAAGAGGCGGGGATGGCCGGAGGGGAGCGGAGAGCTGTTGTCAGCCATGGACGGCGGATCCATACAACGCGATGGCTGGAGCCACGCGACATGACGACTAGGGGAGGGGAGTAGAAAGCCGGAGAGTCCCACGATGGGACGGCGCTGGGTAGCGGTGTATTGTCTGGATAGGGTTGTACCATGTAGCTATGGGCTGCAATGGGAGGGTGTAGATATTGGGCTAAACTATACTTATGGGCCTTTAGCTACATTTCATTTTTTCATGTCAATTCGGTTAACCGAAGCCCAAAACCTAACTAACCATAATAATTTCAGTTCCGTGGAGCCTGGAACCGAATTTGGAACCAAAAATTTTGGTTTCGGTTAGTTCATTTTTGGGTTTGGTTAATTCGGTTTGATTCTCGATTGTTGGTGCCCAGACTGAGCCGTAGGCCACCTTTCTATCCAATCCACGACAAACTGCCAGTGGAGCCATAGATGTCGGGGAGGACGGTGGATCCGCGATGCCAACCACTGGTGGAGCCATGGAGCTCGGGGAGGAGGGAAGATCCGCGCCGCCACCCACTACTATTGCTGATCCACGCCGCCGGGAGGGGCAGAACCGCCCTGTGCCCTACCCGACGCCGGAGACGGGGTGCCGCCACCGGGAGCGGGCGCCGCGCTCCGCCACCCGGGAGGAGCCGCGCGCGCGGCATCAATTGTGGTCGGCGGTGCTAAAGTATGAGGGGCAAAGCTTGATCTTTTGTGCGTGGATGGGGTGGAGGCCGCATGTGAGGCAGGCAGTGTATGCTTGTGGGAGCATGGGTGGCCCCACGTGTACATACCTTGGCGTACATTAGATTTGAAAGATTAAATTAATGAGTATACAAAGTTTATACGTCTCTAGATATTGAAAGACTAAATGAATAAGTATACAAATTTTATATGTATCTACATGCAGGTCCAATTGAATCTGTATTTTCCTACTGTTCCAAATTATAGTTTATTTTGACTTTTCTAGATTCAATTTTTTTATTTTATTTAGATATAGTGTATAACTAGAGCATATCAAAATTAATGTATCTAGAAAAAAGCTAAAATAAAGTACAATTTGGAATAGAGTGAGTAGTATTAGAATCTATGAATATATGAAATATATGTGTCATTTGAGTATTCCGTTAAGCTGATTTAAAAATTTTGGACCCCTCTATTGCGATGATTGAAGTCGGTTAAACTCTAAAGTGGTGCATAAGGTGGGCCCAAAACAAAATAAATATCTACTTGGCCGTAGGAGTCCTACGTGTGTCCGTCGCGTCTTCCTCGCTCGCTTTTTCCCATTTCTCTTATTTACCGGCGGCGCTCGGCGAATTCCACTTGCCCGCGGCGGTCGCGCCTTCCCACGTTGGCACCTTCCTCTCAGGCGATCGGCGCTGCTCTCTGACGGCCGCGGTGGCCGGAGCCCCTCTTCCCGGATCCTGGCGGCAGATCCCTTCTTCCCTTCTTCCCAGACCCAGCGGCGGCGCCACTCTTCCCGGTTCTCCGCCGCGGCGTTCATCTTCCCGGCTTTCTCCGACGGGCACGGTGGCGAGGCGCCCCTCTTCCGCACGCTCGGTGCAGCACGCGCTAGTTCTTCCTGGCTGCTGCTCGGTGCTCGGTACTCTCCTCAAGCGCCTACTTCCCTTTTTTTTTCTTTTTAACCCCATAACTATGGATTGCTATAAAGACTGCTTTTACATTGTTTAGGTTCTCTGAAATGTTTATGCAGCTTTGATAGATTTTGGTTAATTCTCGTTCATATGTATCATGTCAGACATGTGACTTAATTAGCCGTAACCTTTGCTTGAGTTATATCACCCTGCTCTAGATGTTGCCTCACCAATTCCGAATCAGCTGCAATTTGTAAGAAATTTTTTTGTTCCTCGTATCTTAGTTTATTGTATTAACCATAGCTGCTGGTTATACCTTATTCTGGATCCACCTGTACAAATGGTGATTTCTACTGACAAATCTTCTAGTTGACAGTTACATACAACATCACCCTCGGTATGATTTCTCATGCAAATCAACCACCCCTTCAACTGTTCATATTCAGAAACGTGTTTAAGTCAAATAATGATGCTCAAGTCAAACATGAAACCAACTTCTCCACACCACTGGCTATCAGACACCGCCACGTATGTTATATGACCTGTCGACATCTATCTATTCCCTTATAGTCTCGCACCATACTATCAGATGCCCACCGTGTCATTGATTTGTCTACCACTTCTCTTATATTGCACCCAAAGTCTTCAGATTGTCTTCCTCTCAACTTATTTTCATCACAGTTCCATTATAATAACATCCAGGATCTCTCTTTTTGCTGAGCCGGGAAGGGATCCCCATAGGTGCATGAATCCAAATGGCAGAGATGGTCAGTTCTGCAGTTGTCCAGGAGACAGTTAGCCAAATGATATCTTGTTTAGTTCAGAAAAAAGAGCAGGAAGAGGAATCAAATGTGAATAGAAACTTGGAGAAGCTAGAAATGGCTCACATCAGGCTGGAGGCTGCCCTTGAGACATCTCGTAAGTGGCAGGTCACCGATGCATCCTTGCTGCGTTGGCGAAGGAGGCTTAAGCATGCTGCTCAAGAGTGTGAGGACATGCTAAACAAATGCAAGCAGAGAATCCTTGAAGACAAACAGACTCATGAGGAGGTAAGGAATTCCTCCTTTCCTAACCAGATTGTCCATGCTACTAAGTCACTTATCTTTTCTGTCTTTAAGTGCGACAACAACGAGCTGAGCAGATCCATTGTTCAAAGATTTGAGTGGTATGCGGATAGTGCTAGTGAGTTTCTAAGATTCATAGAGCTTGGTGGTACGCCGTGCCGTAACATGCCTTTTGACTCTCTTGTTAAGAATCTTCTTGCTGGCAAGGGACTACACCATAGAATTGTTCGGGGAAACGAGTATCCTTCATTTCAACTATTATTACTTCCCTATAATATTGCAGAGCATGGAAAAGAGGCTAGCCTGACATTTATCCAGAAAAATGGAACGCCTCAGGGTAATATCTGCTATAGCATAATAGTACAGCTTTCAGAGAGCACAGACATAGTTGGGATTGCAATTAAATGTCTGCAGTTGTTTGCACCTCATTTCAACTATACAATTGAAAACATTAGGAAAGAGCTTTCTCAACTACCTACTGAAGACTTCTCATGGCTTCCATCTATTTGTTCATACAATCAAGAACAGAATGGCACTCTTCACAGCCTTGGATCTCAATGGTTTCGCCCAAACCCATTATGTTGCAAGCAGCATGGTCATCATGACTTTCAATGTTTTAAGAACATAGGGATTGAAGGATTATCAGATGCCTCGCTGGAACAAGTAATTGAAGTAAATTTGCAGTTTCAGGTCTCTGTGTCTTTGAAGAAGAAACAAAAGACCCCTCTGACTGCAGATGTAATTTCCCTGCAAGATTCTCCGCATCTGAAAGCTGAAATTTCCTTTGCGCCCCATGGCTCTTCTGAAGCCATGCTGCCAGCGAACATAAGCTCTGCAGCAATGGCGATAGTTGGCGAGGAGCAACGTTGTTTGCGCGTACAGACATCACTTTGGAACAACTGGAAGAAATCATGCTGCGAAGGCTACAGATTACTTCCACCAGAACGCCGAAGCGACAGCCTATCAAATGATTTGGAAGTCTATACATGGCTTCGCATTGGTTCAGGTTGAGAAGGCAAGCATGCGAACATGGAGAGCTATGCCGGGAGTTAGGAAAAGAAAGCTGTTGAAACAGCAGGATCTGGAGCCTTCGAATGGGACATGCTTGATCTCTCGCTTGCTCGATTCATGGAGTGTGCATGTTCCTGTGCAGCTGCAAAGCATAATCATGGACAGGAGCAGAAAGAAAAGGGGAGTCAGTTAGCACCACAACAGCTATACCTGCATCTGTAAATCTTGTAACATGACGGATAAGAGAAACAAGAGCAGAACAGAAGACTATAATGTTCTAGGGAAGAGATCAAATATTAGCGTTAGTACAGCCTGTTCCATTGTGATTGTAGCAGGAACATAGTAGCCTGGCTTAGTTGAATAGTTGATGCATTGTAATTTGCAACAGGAGGTCTGTAATTGAATAGTTGATTCCTACGAGGAATAGTAAAACACAAATAATGGATGGCTCGTATGTGCAATCTTAATACTGTAGGTACAGGATGAATCCTTCATTTTAGCTTCACAGCTTTGAGATCTTCTTTTGTGTATTTGTGATCCATTTTATACAGGCATAGTTCCTTTTCTCCCCTCTTGCAGTTTCATCAGTTGCAGCTCGTGCACCAAACGCAGTCCTTTTCACTAACAGTCTGACAGTAGTTTGTTGGACCCAATTTACACGTCATCAAGCAATTAGGGGCGACATAATTGAAATATGAGAAAATGTTAGTGAGTTGATCAGGCATCGGTCAACACACTAGGTTGGCATGAAAATGAACTGACAAAGACATATTGGCTTCATCTAGCAGAAATTTCAATGACTTTTCCATGTTCCTTTCGTTTTCTAGTGCTGTGTGTGGATCCAATATTTTCAGGCTGCATTCCACCGGTTTTTCCTGTCCTTATTTATGACTTTAGTGCAACTCTTCGACATTTCTCGGCTTGATGCCTGTTGGCCTATTTTGTTCAGACATGGAACTAGTAATTAGCTAGAGAGGTCATCATCCTCATGATACCTTGGCCCTCCGTATCAGGCTTGTGTACCACTTTTCCCCTCTAAGCCTTGCATATCTTTAAGTTGTCATCTTACTACACCGTGGGATTTTGCTCTCGAGACATATCTGTACACTGGATAGCGCGCTGTCCACCATTCACGTCCATGCAATTCAACCAAAGGTAGGTTCTTTGTCCCTTTAACTAAGATAAAGTACTTCCAAACTTCATGTAGCTAATCTCCCGTTGATAGATATCATCAAAAAATCTCCCATTGATATTGTTACATGTCGAATATCGTAAACAGGGAAGGGATACTGCAGATGCTGGAATTCTAATGGCGGAGATTGTCGGTTCTGCGGTTATTCAGGAGTCAGTTAGCAAAATCCTGTCTGGTCTGCTTCAAAATTATGAGGAGAAACAGAATTCAATTGCCTTCCGAAACCTTGAGAGGCTAGAGATGGCACACATCAGGCTGGAGGCTGTTCTTGAGACATCGATAAGTGGGAGATCACCGATCCATCCTTGCTGCGTTGGCGTAGGAAGCTTAAGTCCGCTGCTCAAGAGTGTGATGACACGCTTTTTATGATGCTGGCAGAGAATCCTAGAAGGTGAACACGTAGAAAGGGAAGTAAGTAATTTCTCCCTTCCAAAGCGTGTTGTACATGCTACCAGCTCATTCGTGTCTTCTTTCTTTAACCGCGACAATGAGGACTTGAATAGATCCAATGTTCAAAGATTTGAATGGTTTGCTGATGGTGCTAGTGAGTTTTCGAGATTACTAGAGTTTGGTGGCAAACCCCGTGTCACATGCCCTTTGACCCTCTTATCGGGCACCTTCTTTGCTGGCAAGATACTACAACATAGAATCGTTCGGGAAAACAAGTGCTGTTTCTTTCTACTGTTGGTGCCATTTGTTAGTGCAGATCATGGAATAGATGGTAGGCTTTACTTTATGCAGAAAGATCCTAATGTGCCGGATGATGATTTTGTCTTCACTGTGACACTACAGCTTTCAGAGAGTACGGACATAGTTGGGGTTGCAATTCAGTGCTTACAGCTGTTTGCCCCTCTTTACAAGTCCACAGTTGAAAATATTAGAAAAGAACTTATGACACTACATACTCAAAAGTTCTCATGGGCACCATATGTTGATTCAGACCAGAAACAATATTGGGAGAATGCTCACAGATTGGGCACTAAATGGTTTTGCCCAAACCCATTATGTTGCAAGCAGCATGACAAGGACAACCTTTGTCATGGTAGCAGTCATCTAGAACCGGTTATTCAAGTAAGTCTGTTGTGCCAACTATCACACTTGATGTGCGACAAACCATGTGCCTCACTGTACGAATGTAGTTCTTTTACTTGATCATCCATATCTGAGAGCTGGAGTCCTCTTTGCACCACATGGCTCTTCCGAAGAGATGTTGCTTGTGCATAAGTCTCCTGCAATAGCAGCAATCTACAGTGAGGAGCAACATTGTTTGCATACTGTATTTACCTCGGGACAACTTGAGGACATCATGCTGCCAAAAGCAATAGAGTACTTCCGCCAGAATGAGGAAGCTACAGTCTACCAAAATCTTTGGAGATCAAGGCATGGCACTGCATACATTCTGGTTGAGAGAGCCAGCATCTTCATGCCAAGAACACGGCCAACGTTTCATGGAGCTAAGAAAAGGAAGCTGTTGCAAGGACCGGATGAGGAGTTGCAGTATGTAACACGTTGGTCCTCTCGTTTCCTTGAGTTATGGGCTCACATGCACCCATCCAACTACAAGGCTCGATCATGGACTGGTACGAGGAAATAAAAGAAAAACAAAAGCAGCAGATCAGTGCCGCCTGAAATTCTTGATCATATATGCACTATGGATTCATCAGTGAAAGATGGAGAATTAAAAGAACGGAATGTTCATGAAAGGAACAAAAGTGTGGATCTACTGTACATGACCGACAACAGATATGTCAAAAGAACAGAGTACACATTTTCAGATCTCCAATTTGGGACATATGGTCCGACTGCAGGGTCGATGACTCAACACAAAAGCAGAGCTACAGGATGTGGATGAATCTTTGTGGTACCAGAACACTAGTGACTTGTGTATAATATTAGTTGAGAACTCTGCTGAATTAGGAATGTATGTGAGGATTATCGTGGTGTTTATTACTAAACATTTGGATCTTATAGTGGACGTTACATGGTTATATTATAATTATTAGGGAAGATCTGCTTGGCCTGGTATGTCTTCTCTGGCAATTCATGTCTTTTTGGGAGAAATTTTCTTATTACACTTAACAAGTGATCGAAGCCTTTATCACTCGCCCCTTCTGTGGATTTGTACTCTAACAGCATGATGTTGGCCTCCAGTTTGCTCACTAGGCAATTCTTGTACAATGGCGTTTTTCAATCTTGTCTTATTGTCTCTAGCTTTTTCACCTATTTGGGATTAAGAAATCCGCTCTCTACATTACGTAGCAGCAAAGAAAGTCCATCCTCTTCCTCGGTGTCATCAACAAGAGTATTACTAAGCAAGCCACTAACCTCGTGCATGGCTACATCGTTACCATCAACCTCGTGCACAGCAGGAATGGCCTGATCATCACTGATTTCCTGTGCAACATTCACACCAACCTCATCATGCTCTGTCCATATCGTATAGTTTGGCATGAACCCCTGGTAATCAAGTGGTTCGGATAGACTGAGTGTTAGCCCATTTCCATTGATTTCTGCAATCTTTGCATGGGCACTAAACCAGGTTCCCATCCCCATCATTAGCTTTGGCAACAGACATAAAGTGGCTGGCTCCATGCATGAACCGCGAGTAAGTTCGGGACACAAACATCCACCCTCGATCCATCTCTACACAAAAGTGAAGTTGAAGACTAGATTCAATTCAGCTCCAAACAATTTGTTGGTAGGTGATACATGGACTATTTTGATCATCAAAATTGTAAAATCTCGACTCTCATCCTAACAAGAACTAATTATAGCATCATAGAAAAGGCGTAATTAGGCAACCAACCTTAAAGATGATGGATTCTCCACAAATTGCTTGGAAGTCTTGCACAAATTAAGTTCAATTGGAGCTCATGGCTCTAGAATGTAGAAAGAACAAGAACAAGAATCAAGCAATGTAGCCATCAAAACAAAGGTAATTAGGGAACAAAATCAAAGGAGCAGATGATTGTTACTAACCTTAAACCAAAAACCTCAAGCCATTCTCGAAATACAAGCGATTGCTTCACGGATTAGAATGGCCGCAACAATGGAGGGAGGGAGCCTCTGTTCTCGGGATGGTAGTGAGTAGGAAGGAGAGAACACTTCGTGTCGCCTTTTTGAGTTCGCAGACTTATCACCGCCGGCGGTTTTGTAAACCGAGGGTGAACCGCACATCACTAACGGATCGATCACATCCTAGTTTTCAGTGACAAGCACCGATAGTGAATGTAGAGAGATTATTGTCGGTTCTTATTTACACCGGCAAATTGATATGTGTCCATCAGATCACTGCCGGGGCATAATAAGAACCGGTAGCGATGTAAATCTTCACTGCCAATTTTGGCTGAGTCCATGGATTTTCTGATTTTCCCAAGCTCGAACTGTTCATCACCGCCGGTGGATTGGATTCCGGTAGTGATGCCGGCGTCAGTGATGTACGAATCTGTAGTAGTGAATGCGACGACGGAAAGATCTATACAATAGAGTTGGTGAGCTTGTGACACTACACTCTTTTGTGACTGTTAATTTTATGAATTTTGCTTTTTAATAAAATATGATTTTAATGTCGGTATTTAATTTTACAAAGACTGTTATCTTATCGTGCGATCCATGTTTTAATACAAAAGTTTTGTTGTCCCGTAGCAATGCATGGGCACGATACCAGTATAGAAAAAATTGTCAGAACGAAATAATCAGTAGCAGACCATGGTCCATGTGGTTAACTTAGTTGGCGTAGTTTTATCCGGCTAGCTAGCTCAGTTGGTCGCCCGTTGAAGGATCTTTTGCAATTTTTGAGGTTTTTTTTCTATTATTTGTCATGCAAATACGAACACATGATTAGTTATTTTATTTTTTTTATTACTAACACGTAGCCAAAAACCCTACCAGTTCATAGAGCTACCCTGTCGCTACTATTTTCTGTTCCCCACCAACTTACACGGCAAGGTATATCCACCATATACACCTAGTTCGTGTGATTCCTTTTTTTTTTTTATGAAAACTAGTATCGTGCCCGTGCGTTGGTGCGGGGTGACCGAACTTTTGTACTAAAAATACACGGTTCGCACGATAAGATAACAATAGTGTAAAAATAAATACCAACATTAAAGTGACATTTAATAAAAAAAAATAAAGTTTGTAAAATTAACATAGTCCAGACCTTCAAATCTTGGTCTTGTAATAATTTCAACTCGGACTAAAGTAGTTTTCAATGAGCCAGTTTCACTCCATAACGTTCTTCATGTTCCTTAGTTATAATTTGTTGATTAAAATATTAATTTGATAAATATTTATCCAACTGCGGTTTTAAATTAACCATATCAACACATATTATAGGTGATAAAGATCATGAAGTGTGTTTTACATTTTCTATGTTTTTAGTCTTGTAGATTTCATGAAAAAATTCATGACCCTAAGGCTCAACATACAGGCATATGGCAATCTATATCTCTTATAAAGATAAACCCCACTACCCGTTTATCTTGACATGCAAAACATCCACATCAACATCCACTAGAACATTCCACTAGCACATTCAACTATTACGCCATGCAAACTATCCACGTCAGCTTCCACTAACACATCTAACTAACATGTGTCATTATGTCTTCATTCATATTAGCAAATTAATCACATCATTACTAACATATATTTAGTTATCCATAGCAGAAGGCTAAAAATCATATTATGATATTTATTAAATCATATTAGTACATATAAATAGTATAATTTCATCAGCAACTCCGTGGCAACGCCGCGAGTGTTCTCCTAGTTTTATAACAATATAGCACATGTTCAATTTTGATTACACCATCACATATAGTTCATTAATTTAATAATCTCACAATGTCACACATAGTTTATTAATTTATTATCTCATACATAATTGATTAGCCATCAAGCATTCAGGATGAACACCATGCACAAGCAGCCATACTCACACATAGTATCTCGCAAGGGGATTTCCATATTATGACGGCGAGATCATGCAACGCTGATTGGTAGGTTGCATAATATAGATGCGATGATTGGGATGTTGCTTAATATAGACCGCATGAAGGGAGGCAGATGGACAAACCAACGGTGTCGCACAAAAAAAAAAAAAAAAAAAAAATCTTCCTTTTGTTCTTTTTATATGTTGTAGAGAAATTTGTCTTTAATTTCCTTTGTGTGCCAATAGTTTGATATAAGTTATTTCGTATTCTTTGGCCATCCTATGCATAGTCAAAAGCATATTGCTTGCTTGAAGCCTTTAATACAATTCAAGAAAACTGAACCGGCACAAGCTTTAATTAATTTTTACTTCTAATTAGGTAAAAGAGATACAGTTCTCGGTTCAATACTGCCCACAGGGCATAACACTGATGTAGAATGTTAATTATGACGATTCAGAATCAAGTAACTAAGCACTTCCATTATCCATAAAATACCTTGTTACGGTTTGCATGATTAAGGCACATTCCCATATCATGCACTTGAAATTAATCCTTATGTATAATAATAGAGTTATTTATTCAACATATTAGCACTTGTACATAACACAACATGAGTCAAGACTCTGCATCGTTGGCGAGATCAACAGGCAAATAAATGTGACTACTGCAACAATAGGTACTATAAATAGGAGATATGCCTGTGCGTCGCACACTTGCACCGGGAAAAGAAACATAGGACATGAGGACAATTAAAATGTGGACGGAGCTAATGGAATAGTGGCAAATGAGGCTCTTTGTAGTGTGTCTGCCTTGTGCTGCTTGCCATGAGGACATCTCTGAACAGAGAAGCAAGGCGGAGCACAACAATTGGAATAGCAGGTTCAGGCATGTGGCAATCCCATCCTCCAGTGTGACTCGTGAGCAAGGTTTTTAATTTCGGTAACACAAAAATTTCGGCCACCACCGAAATTACCAAAAATTCGCGAAATTGGCCGAAATTTCGCCGAAATTTTTTAGAGATTAACACATGAAGTATGTTTTTCTAAAAAGTTTACATCTAAACAAATATTATTATAATTTATGACAACACAACTATTGAATAGAAGAAATATATAATATAAACAATAGAAAAATACAAGTTTAAGATTATATAGCACATGTATTAGTGTATTACAAAATTTCAGAGTTTTCTTTTTCGCCACCACCGAAATTACCGAATTTCGTGAAATTCGGCTGAAATTTCGCCGAAATTTTGAACCTTGCTCGTGAGCGTACTATAGAAGTATAGAACCATAAAAACACAATCAATTAAATTGGCAACTTTTAGATAACTCATAGTTAGAAGAATTATTAGGTCAGGCAAAGAAAACTTCATCCATAGGGCCACAACCGTGATAGTGAAGCTAATCAAAAGCATCACCAAACATGGAAACATAGACAAGTATTCTCTATGCATAAAGATATACATCAGGAGCAGCTTTACCTATACAGATGTGCTTGTTGCTGCATATGCTGGCATGCATTGGTGCTGGACTAAGAAACACATCCGAGAGGCAAAAAACGATAAACACTCAAATTCACACAAATATTAAGCTAAGGATAACATGTGCTTATGGGAGCATCCTTTTGAGCAATAAATATTCATAGATGGTATGCAAGGATCAGAACGATACCTTTTCTCTCTGTACATATTGTTTAGTTGAGTGGCCTCATCGTCCATGCGCTCATCAAGGTTCGGATCCAGTTCCCACATCCACAAAACTATTTAACCCTTTCACTGCAACACTGACAACCCGTTCTTTCTGCACAAACAACAAACCTTTGGTGAAAAACTAGGAAAATAGAGGAATTCATTCGCTAATCACTCAAAAGCATTACTATTATCGATCTTTTAGGAAAAAAAATCGATGTTCATGGAATCAGTTCAACATATGTGTGTAATCAGGCACATTTTTAGGCTTCAATTGAAAAGAAGGGAAAGAAATAGCATGATCAAGATTAGAGTAACAACAGTAAGAAGCAGACCTTGGTTATTTATGTAAGCTCCACCGGGCTGGAAGGAGCCGCCGTCGATCCGGCCGCCAGGGGCGCCGGTCGCCACAATCGCTGCCGCCGGGCTGGAGGGAGCCGCAGTCGATCTGCCGGTTGAGAGCTCGTCGGTCGCGGCTATCACTGCTGCTGGACTGGCGCAAGGGAGCCGATGTCAATCCGTGGGCTGGGAGGTCGCGGGTGGTCACCACTATCGATGGCGCCGGGCTAGGGCAAGGGATGGATGGCGAGGACAATGTTTCTGTCATGTGTGATCCCGAGGGGTGGTCTAGGGTCGCAAGGCCGTGCTCATTTGTTTCTTTTTTTAGGAAACAATTATTTCCATGATTGTTTCATTTTCTTAGGAAACATTTCATATTGACTTAACGTATATCTCTCATAAAAAAAGAAAGAAAATCATGGGTGTTTTGCATGGAGAAAAACAAGTCGCCGTGTGTACTGAATGTATGGTGCACACACGTCCTCCTGGCTCCCTTCATGCATGGTGATTGTGCATTTAGTTTACTTGATTATCTCTCAAAAAAAGGAAGAAAATAATCATGGAAAGAAATATTTCCTTTTTAGGAAACATTTCAATCGTGGGCATTGATGAAATAAATGCGGGAAATCTATATCTCACCCAGGTGAAACAGGCTTGCTGTTCACCCGGATTTCTGTGTCGTCCGATCTGCATCGGGCGCATCTTGCGCTTCTGCTGTGATGTCTTCTTGTCTTCTGTCTCTGTCTTCTGGGCCCCGCATCGCGGTGTCATTGTTTGTATCGCCGTTTCATTTCCCCCTCTCTCCTCTTCATTTCGCCTGGAGTTCTTCCCAGTGGCGACAAGGAGGCGATTTTGCTAGGGTTCGTGATTCTTCTTCGATTCCATCCATTTCCGCCATCAATTAGCTCTAATTAGTTGTGCAGATGTTGATTCTGACTCTGGTTTTGCTTGCCCTCCTTCTATCATGTCTCTGTTCCTCGATTTTCTCGGATCCCGACGATTCATTCCGTTTTTCATTTTACTGCATTTTCCCTGTGAGAGCCACAGGTGAAATTCGTAGCTGAAAAATTGGAGATCGTGAACCTGTGATTCTGGAGTGGGAAGAACAGCCCCAAACCTGCTTGTCCCTTCTGGGGTTTGCCTTTTTGATCTGTGATTTTCGCTGCTCTGTGAAAGTAGTTTTCTTCACTATTTCATCATGGCTCTGATCTGATATTCCTAGAGTTTGAGTAGGTTTCAGGTTATGATTCTTTGGGAATCGGTTCGTAGCTAGTTCGATTTCATCTGTGCGAAATTTGGGTTCAATTCATGGAGTTTTTGATCGGATTCGGTTGATTTTTGCATCGGGTGTTTTCCTGTTCGTCCGGTTGGGTGCGTCCGTTTTTTGTTTGTCAGGCTGCTGTTCTTTGTACTGCAGTTTGTGCTCGTGCTCATGGGTGGGAGAACAAGCAGCCCAGCTGCAGCGCCAAGCGCCTCCCAGCCCAGGCGGTGCTGATCCAGGAAGTTGCGAACTGCAGCAACTCGTTCTTGTTCGGTCTATGGGCAGGTTCTTCCTTTGGTGATTTTTTATTAGCAATCTTTAGCTGTGTCGTGTAGCTGGTGCTCTGCAGCTTTGCTGCTTGTTTTTCTTGCCGACTTCAGCAGCAGCGGGGAGCAGCCCCTCCGCTCGTCAGTTCCTGTTCGCATCGAACCTGAGTAGCCCCAGATCGAGCGAATGTGTCCAGTTCACTTTTGCAGGTCGTGATACACCAGGTCCTAGTTGAGCACTCATCCAGCACTTGGATATTTGTTTATTGCAGATCGACAAAAACCAGCAAAGTGCAAGCTTGATTCAGATTTGCTAGAATCCCTTTTTGAGTTGTCTTGTCAAAGCTACAGGAAGCTATTAATTGTAGCACCATGTTGTGCTTATCGTGATTCAAGGTGGTTCCTTGTTTTTGATTGGTCAAATTTGTTCTTGCCTTACCCTGATGATGAGGTTTTTATGGAAGATGGTATTCACTCTGAAGATGTTATTTGTTCTCAGTTTCATGATTATTCAGTGTCTGCTGATGTATCCTGTGGTGAAGATGACATGTTATCTGAGGCTAGCATTAGTTTTTAGTTTATATGATTTAGTTACTCTTGATCATCGTCCCACAGTTCCAGCGCCCCTGTAACTTAGTTTGTTAAGGTATTGTTGTTGTCCTGAAAACTTTTGCATTTGTCCTTTCTGTGTGATCCAAATGGTGCATTTCATTTAGCTAACCTCCCGTTCTGGTTTTCTTTCCTAGGAGCTGAAGGTTGTCTTTTGCTTGGTCGGATGAACCAAGGTGGACAGGAATATTTGCTATGTCTTAGAGGTTTGCTTCCTTAGATACATGATTATGCAAAGACAAATTTGTAATCTTACTTCTATATGTTGTCTGTTTGTATGTTATATAAGTTTGCATTTCTCTATTATTTAAATTTGCCTTCCATAAATAATATTTTGTTCTATGTTATCTGTCTTTGCATAATCTGTAATTTTGACTTAGATATTTCATGGAAAGTTTGTGATCTTTGCACATTTGATGTTTTAGGATGAGAGGCCTGCAAGGATTTTTTGTTTTCAATGTGGGCAGCACTGAGCAGCTAAGTAATTTTTTTTTTTTTTTTCATTTTGTCATTTTTCAAAAAAGTGCTCATCAATCATGGAGATGGTGTAAAATGAGAGCATGGTGGATACTTTATTTGACTTGTTTAGATTGATTTAGGCAATTTACCCTGAAGTAATTTTGGCATTTTTCTTCTTTTTATCAGGACACTGGTTGCAGTACTGCATATATGGAGTTTTCTGCATTGATGTTGAGAAATATGTAAGTACGTATGGTTTTCCCATGTTTGGCTACTCCAGCTTTTTCTATTCTTCAAATGTGGTTTGACTTGTTAGTAATATTGTCAATATTCTGATTTTTTAGTTTATTATGCTGCAGTGACTATTAGCCTTGGCCATATGGACTCTTCTGCCCGCCCAGAATGCCATTGGTCAATGTGTGTTTTCGCTTCACTCAATTTGTTTCTCTGCATTAGTTTTTGAGTCACTTTTTTTTCTTATGAATGTGCTTTGTTTTGTATTCTCATCATGTATAAAAGTACATAGAAAAAATGGAAATTCATGTATGTGGTTATAAGTTGTTGAACTGTATTGTTAGGTCCTAAGTTACACTATATGAGTGTAGTTTTTACCCCTAATCTGATGGTGTAAATTTAATATAATTTTGGTGTAAATTTATAACCTTGTATTTTGATCCTGTGGTTCTGAGATTCAGGTGATTCATGAGTTTGGGAGTGCAAGATACTCTTAACAATCGTCCCGCAGCCCTACCAGACTCAGTTTGTTTAGGTATTTTTGCTTTCCTGAAAACTTTTGGATTTGTCGTTTTTCTGTATATCAATGTTTTTAAGGCGGTAAAGGCGGCGTGGCTTTGACTACTGCCTTACGCTTTTAGGCGACTATGGCGTGAGGCGAGGCGACGGCTTTTATAAACTGATGAAGAAAACTTAAAACAACAGCTTAGAGTAGTAGATGATAAAGAAAAAAGAAAAGGAAAAAAGAAAAAAGAGAGGAGGAGGAGTAAGAAGTGGGTTGGCCCAGCCCACTAGGCGGCCCATATCCTGGCGTGGCTTATCCTGATGGGGAACCCTTCAACACTGCTCCTCCTCCACGTACTCGTCCGCCTCCGCTCGTCTCTCCGCCGCTCCAGTTCCGTCCACGGCTCCTCCCCTCTCTAGATGCGCTCCTCTGCTCCCCTCCCTCGCTGCTCCCCTTCCGGATCTACAGCCGCCACCATCCCCTTCCGGATCGAGCAGCGGTGGCGGGGAGAAGGCGGAATCGAGCAGACAGCGGCGCGAGTCTCGGCGGCGCTGAGAAGGCGGAATCGCTACTCCTCTCTTCCAGCGCCGCGAATCCTCCCGCGCCGCGCTTCTCCGGCGATTTCCGCCCGCCGCGCGAACAGAACAGCCCGTATGGCGCCCGCTTTCCTCTCTCTGGGACGATTTGGACGCCAAATCGACGCCTTTAGGACGCCATGGCCCTAAGGCGGACGCCATACGGACCGAGGCGAGGCGTCTGGGTAAGCGTCCCCGCCTGTAGCGCTTTGGCACTTAGCGACGCCTTTAAAAAAACATTGCTGTATATCCAACTGGTGCATTGCATTTTACCTAACCACCCTTTTTAGTTCTCTTTCCTAGTAGCTAAAGGTTGTCTTTGCAGGGATGAACTGTGGTACCCAGGTATATTTTCTATGTTTCATAGGTTTGCTTCCTTAGATTCATGAACTGTGGTACCCTTTTCTGTTTGTATGTTTTATTAGTTTGCATTTCCCTATTATTTAAATTTTCCTTCCATAATAAATAGTTGTTATTTGTCTTTTGCATAATCAGTCATTTGTCTTGTGTCCATATTTATTGACTGCATTTCGTTTTATTTTAATTTGCCTTCCATAATAAATATACCTACGATGGCTGTTTGTTGGTGGGTGCAGGACACTGGTGGAGCTACATGGAGGCCAACCTGGGCCGTGGCCCCCTTGCCTCGGTGTCAAATGAGCCCATATAATCTGATTCAGGTATTCAGCCCATTAGCCCAAATCCACCTACGATGAAGGAGCGACTGCCTTCGTTCTTCGTCAGTTCATCCGTCGTTCGCCCCTCCGCGAGAGGCGAGGCCGCGAGACGGCGAGAGGCGAGTCAGCGGTGACCGGCGAGCCGGCGGCGTCGCGGTGGCAATGCGTGGCGGCCGGTGGGGCGATCCTGGCCTCCTGGGCGGGCGTCCATCACTCCAGCCCCCTCGAGCAGGCAGCAGCTAGCCTCTCCCTCCTCTGCCTATGTACTTATGGATTTAATTGGTGATTTGGCCCCTAAATTCTATTCCTGGCTCTGCCACCGGTGCAGGAGGAGGTGGGGGCTATTTGTGCAGCTGCACAGTGGTCAGCTGGCTAACCTGATTGGTTGCTGTTGCGAGAGCGGTGAGCATTCATGCCTGCAACTAGCACATCTGGGCTTTCTTAGACCAGTGTCGATTCAATGTAGCATATATGTAGTACTTGGGACATAAACTGTCATTTATCTTGTGTCCATATATATTGACTGTTGTCCTAAAATCTTATGGATTGTCCTTTCTGTAGATGCAAATGGTCCATTGCATTTAGGGAAACCGCCTGTCCTGGTTCTCTTTGAGTATTTCTTGCAAGGTTGGGGTTGCAAGTTGATAAGTTAAATTCATGTATCTGGTTATAATTTGTTGCATTGTATTGTTAGGTCCTAAGTTACACTATAAGAGTGTAGTTTTTACACCTAATCTGATGGTGTAAATTTAATATAATTTTGGTGTAAATTTAATCATATAGTGGTGCAATTTCTTAATTTGTGTATTTGTTGAATTATGATCATCTTTCATGGGGTCAGTTTGAATCATCTGATTTTGATCATCTGATCATCATTTAGTTTGGCCCTGTCATGTTGAAATCTTTATTTTTCGTCATTTAGTTATCATTTGATCATCTGATTTAATTTGGGCCTTTGGATTTTGATCCTGCGGTTTGTAAATTTAGGTGAAACATCTGTTTGTTTCACCCGATTTCTATTTTTGTCAATTTCGGGTGAAAGAGAAGGTCCTATCACCCGGGTGACCAAACCCTCTAATTCACCCAGGTTGCAGGTAGACAGACAATAAATGATGAGTTTTTCGGTGGGAGGGAGGGGGATCGCATGGCGGGGTATGGCAGAGTCAACAAAAAGTCGCACCAAAAGAAGTCTTATTTTTGTTCTTTTTTATGTTGTAGAGATGGGAGGGAGGGGGATCGCATGGCAGGGGTATGGCAGAGTCTAAAAAGTCAAAGACAAAAAAAGTCTTACTTTTGTTCTTTTTATGTTGTAGAGATAGAGATAAATGTCCCCCCAACTTAAACGGCACTTTAACCAAACCACACGGCATGAACCAAGGGACTTCTCCAAGTTCTTTCTTTGACTGACGACCAATACTCCTAGCTTCTGGTATTGTTTTATCTGCAAGACCAAGACATTTTCAAAGTTCCCGGTCCCCAGGCGTGTAGATGCAACATTTGCATGTTGCATTTCACTTTCCTTCCCTGTCTTTAAAGAAATGCCTCTAGCCTATAGACCAATATTAGTTCTAAAACAATAAACAATTTGGAAGGATGCAAATTCTAAAACAATCTCCAGGGACATACTATGGATTTGCAGGATTTTTTTCTTTTCCTGATTTACTTATTTATTAATTTAGAAAATCTAAATAAATCAATGACTCAGATTTGTTTGAGTGTACCGTAGCATTGCCCGAATACAAAACATATTTACTAGGATAATTATATAGCCTAGCTTACTTGTATATATATATATATATATACTGTATGTATATTGTGCACCTGGGTGCATTCGCTGTACAGAATGCACCCAGGCCAAACCAACGCGCCAGGTTCACTTGGTCCCAACCAGCCCAGCTCCGCCCACCTAACGAGTTGTCCCAGCGAGCCTGCATATCGCACTCTCCGCACCCAGACCCTCCCCACCCCGACCCAGCGGTGGCCAGCGCCCTCATCTCCTCCGCCGACGGCGGCCCTCGTTCCCCACTGGCACCAGCGCCCCATTGCGACGGTGGCTCTTCCCGTTCACCCGGTCGCGGCGCTCTCTCCTCCACCTTGGTGGCCGTGCGGCTCCACCTGCTCACTTGTTGGCGCATCCCAGGATCCATCGGGAGGCAGCGAGCCATGTCCCGTGCCCTGCTCGCCCATAGTGGAGGTGGCGCCAGGCCTGGAAGCCTTCCCCGACCCCATGTTCCCCAACGTCGGCGGGAGCAGGCTGGCGGCTGCATCCCCTGTCTCAGCGACGCATCCAGCACAGGCCTTCTACAATGGATCAAGGGCCTTCTGGCTCAGCAACAACGGCCTCCCCACAGCAATGTGCGCATCTCCGGCAGCACATTCTAGCAGCCCTCTCCCGATGCAGATCTGTGATTCGCTGGATTAGACAACAGGACTATGCCGGCATTACTTTCTGAATGATTTGTTTCTCTCCAAATCTCGAGTTGTCCCTTTCAGGCTACAGGAAGTAATCATTACCTGCTGAATTGAATTCAGTTTTTGCACGTAATTGGCTTTGTGGTTTTCTCTACAAATCAGATTTCAATTTTCTTGTGAGTAGATTCATTGGAGACCAAAATCTTGTGCCGACATGTTGTTTATTTATCATTCTCTTTCTATCCGATTCTGAAAATTATGTGTGAGCTGCATCGTTGCATGTGTGCAGATTCAAAATCGATTTATCATGGATTGGAGAAGCTACTGATTCAGTTCTGCTCAAATTAGTTCAGTATATATTTAAGCATCATCTAGTATATGCGAACACTTCTTTGTTCTTAATGGTTTCTGTGTGCATGTTTCTGTTAGCACAAACCTTAGTTTAGTATTGATTGATTCAGTCCATTAAACTACTGCATCTTTTTCTTTGCAGTGCTAAGGCATCTTTTGTCAATACTGAATATACTGAAGATTGGCAGTGCTGTTGCCGAGAAGAGATGGAGCTCATTCAGAAACCCTCCCGCATCAATGACGTAGAGATGGAGCTCGTCAGAAACAACAACGTCGCCGAGCCACGGCGTTGCGGGACCAAGCTTGTGCTCGTAGGAATTGTCGGCGCCCAATTTAGATTTGAATCAATGGTTGTGCTCTGAGAGGTTAAATGTTAGTGAGAAATATTGGACACTGAAATATTGAGATATGGCTCTGTTGCTAGCTGTGTGGCATAGTGTCTCTGAATGCCGTCAAGTGTTAAAAGACACTGAACGGTGAGCGCTTAGTTGCCTGATAAGTGTTCCTCTAAATGCAAATACTAAAAGATACTGAATGCAGTCAAGTTACTGAGAGGGTGCGATAAGTGTGGACATCAACAATTTGTTGTCAGCATTAATTCTCATTCTTTTTTTTTTTCAGAAACAACAACTATGTGTTCAATTATAGATTATATTTATATAAATTATTTAGATTATAAGTTTTAGAAAAGATCACCAGTGAAAGCACTTCTATTGCATATGGTAATTAACCAGGTTGCAATTGCAATCGAAGTTATACAACATGTTGCAAATGGTATACAATAGGTGTTGTTTTGTCCCATTTGAAAGTATTGTTTCAGGTGCTGACTGTTTTTTGTGAAGGTGATCATGATTCATGCCTGCACCTCTTGTTTAAGATTTTTAGTTCGTGTGTACCTAGTTCTCTATTGGATTGTTCGCTACCTGTCTTGTTATATGGCTTTGTATGGGATAATCAAATTAATTTGGCATTTATTTCAAAACTTCAATTGTCGACAAATTACAGCACTTTATTGAATTAATTACATTGCATAATTTGAAGCTGATGGTTTTATTTGCTAATATGTGGTATTTACGGTGCTCTGTTTAAAAAATTACAGTGAATTATTTTGTGTAAATTTAATAACAACACAGTGTAAATTAAGGCTACCATGGTTGTAAATTTTGTTTTCAGGCCTCAAAATATGTGGTTCTCTGCCCTAGGTGCCTATCTGGCCTATGGGCTATCCTGTTATATGCCTATGTGGTCTTTTGCTAATAAGGCTCCCTGTTATTTTTATTGCAGTGTATGATGACAGTTTGGTAAGCAGCACCTGCGCCTTACTGCAGTCTAATAAGGTGAGTTTTTTTTTCATAATATCCCTATCTGTTATTAGACTATTGATACTGCTAGCATAAGATGCATTTATTTTTTTTGGTGTGCATGACAGTAACTGACTGCATTTAGTGCAATGCTTATGGCACTTGTATCCTTCCTATATAACTTCTATTTCCATTGATCTAGTCCTTTTGGCAACTGCATCATTCTTTTTCTGCCCCATTGCCTTAGGGTTGTGCTCTTTATGTCCCATTGCCTTAGGGTTGTGCTCTCCCTAGTTCCTGCCTATATTTTTCTTCTGTTGAGGTTTGTGAGCTACATTTTCATCTCTCTGCACTTGTTTTCTTCTCTCTGTAAAATCAAATTCGCACCAGTTTTGTATTTTTTTTCAGACATGGATCCTTTTTTTTTCCACCCCCTTCTGCTCCTGCATTTAAGTGTAAATTTGGTGTAGCATGAGTTTAAATTTAGTGTACCATGGTTGGAAACATCAGCATTCATGTATTGTGTATGAACCCCTTTTTCTTCTATTATTATTGTATTGTCAAATATGGAAAAAAATTGATATTAAGTTGTTTGTTTGGACTTTTTGATACGATCTTGATACTGTAGAAGAAGTCCGCCCAATTATACCGCTTATTTACAATATTTAGGGTATTTTGGATTTGGATTTATATTGCATTGCTTATCATAGTATTTCTTTTTCCAAAATGATTCAAATATTCTCATTATTCTTATTATATTGTTTAATTTAATTTAAGGTCTAGAAACCCATGTCTAGGAGAGGAACTGAGTAGTCCACTAGGACCTTTATTTCGTCTTTTGGCCTTTTCCTAGTGCCACACCAATCCCACGTACCGTTCTTAGTTGTGGTATTGGCCGATTGTGTACATGCTAAATTATTCTTTGTTGTTCTCTCAAATTCCACTCTCCTTTGATTAAGTGATAAGGTCATGTGCCTCGAATCCGCACGGCTAACTCGTCGGATTTGTTCCGCACGCCTAGCGGGCGCTTTGGTTGCTAGCTAATATTCCCGCTTTGCAATTGCGTCACATCCGAGGTTGCAATTGAGCTATTTTCCATGTTGCAAATGGTCTACAATATCGTGTACAACATCCGAGGTTCTTCACATGTAGAATCGATGCCTATTTTTGTTTCGGATGACCAAGGCTTTCGACAAGAAGAATCGGCAAGGTTCCGGTTGTGTGTGTGCATGGGGATAATATATCTTGCAATTACTCCTAGTTGTAACTATGTCATGCGTGCTCTAGTTGTAACTAGATCATTGCTCGGTTGCAAACTTGTATATATTTTGTTATTGATGAGATTGTAGTGTTTTTACGTACCCCACCCATTTGGTTATCCCGTATATATTTTTGTTATTGATGTTTTTATTTCTTGTAGTTGTGTCACTTTGAGATGTTGCAACCGGAGACACTCTATTGTTGCAAATAGTAATTTATCGCCCTTTTGTGTGTTTGCTACGGTGGTCGTCAACATGTTTGCGATTGTGTTACTTGTAGTGTTGCAACTAGAGGCAGTCCATTATTGCAAATGGTAGCTTACGAGCCCGCGAGGGTGTTGCAAGCGTGGACTTGTGGTCATCAACTTGTTGCAATTGGCTATAAACTAGGTTGCAATTTGTATTTTTTTGCAACAAGGTTTTTACAATTATTGTTTGAGACTACGCAAGGGCTAAAAGATTTGTAAAAACGAAATGGAGCATGTTGCAATCGTGTTATTTTCGTTGTTGTAATTGTGGACACTCCAATATTACAAATGGAGTTTTTACTAGCGTTGTAGTCACAACTGTGTTTATCACCCTTGTTACAAATGGTTGTTAACTAGGTTGCAATCGTCTAACTTGTGGTGTTGTAACTAGAGACACTCCTTTGTCGCAAATGGTAATTTACTAGCCATTGTGTTACTATGGGTCATCACCATGTTGCAAATGACTATTGACCATGTTGTTAAGCATGCCCCTTCGATACCAAGGTTTTTGAGAGACACTTTTAATGGCGTTTTGCGAATTTTAGGGTTCATGGTGTTTGCCGAGTTTAGGGTTTATGGTGGTTGCCGACTTTAGGGTCCATGATCTCCATTTTTAGTTATATCTTGTTAAGGATGGTACCATCGTTGGGTGTTTAATCATCTTTGAGCTCATATAGTTTGTAAACAATCGCTACATCCGTTTGGTGTTATGATAATTTCTTGGCCCTTTTTGTGTGTCCGCAATAGTGGTCATCAACATGTTACGATTGTGTCACTTGAAGTGTTGCAAATGGAGGCAGTCCATTGTTGCAAATGGTAACTTACCGGCCGTGGGTTGTTGCAACTCGGTCATCAATCTATTGCAATTGGCTATCAACTAGGTTGCTATTTGTATTTTGTCTTGTCAATTGTCTTGGGTGCGGTGATTTGTCAAGTCAATTGATTTGGATGACTAGTTTGACATTTGGTTTTTATCGTGACGGTCAATTGTTTGCTTTGTTAGGGGACGCACCCTCTCTTGTCTATTGTTATTTCATAAAAAAATTGTCTATTTTTCCTTGTTTCTTTGTTCGGGACAGCTCCCTATCTTGTCTATGTTTTTCATAGAAAAGAATTGTCTATTGTGAGTTGTTTGTTGTGTTAGGACAACACCCTCTCTTAGCTATTGTTATTCCATAAAAAAATTGTCTATTTTTTTCTTGTTTCTTTGTTTCGGGACAGCTCCTATCTTGTCTCTGTTTTCCATAAAAAGAATTGTCTATTGTGAGTTATTTGTTGTGCTAGGACAGGACCCTCTCTTGTCTATTGTTATTCCATAAAAAAAAAAAATTATCTATTTTCCTTGTTTGCTATTCGGGACAGCTCCCTATCTTGTCTATGTTTTTCCATAGAAAAGAATTGTCTATTGTGAGTTGTTTGTTGTATTAGGACGGCGCCCTCTATTGTCTATTGTTATTCCATAAAAAAAAATTGTCTATTTTTCCTTGTTTCTGTTCGGGACAGACTCCCTATCTTGTCTCTGTTTTTTTTTCATAGAAAAGAATTGTCTATTGTGAGTTGTTTGTTGTGCTAGGGACGGGACCCTCTCTTGTCTATTGTTATTCCATAAAAAAAAAATTGTCTATTTTTCCATACGTGCTCTTCACGCTTAATATGTGGTGGCTACAATCGTTAGGGAAGCGTTTCCCTTCCTTCTCTCGAATTCACATAGCCCCTTTGCCGATTGCACTTGTTTGCATGTGTATTCAACATGATTGTCGATGTTTTATGACCGAGAGCCCGCCAGGGGTGAACCGGATTTTTGTTGTTGGGCCTCGGCGAACCACGGAGCCTGAGCCCGGTTTGTTTGCGCGGTGACATGGAGAGCGGGTTTTTATATTGGTTCGGGCCCTCGATCAAGGATCGAGTAAAGACCTTACGTCCGGTGGGCGTGAGCCTTTTTTTGATTGATGGGGTTAGCCGGGAATCGGCTATGAAGCTTACGCGCTTTGGTCGTGGCCAAGCTTGTGTTCCGTATGTTCGCGCTCTCCTCTACGAGGTGTTCCCCGGCCGCCTTTTATAGTCCAAGGGGCCAAGGAACTCGCTACGATCCTAGTCGGATACGAGAGGGTTGTCCGTAGAGGAACAGAACACCGAACTCTAAACAAGGTAACCCGACTAGTGTTCTATCCTAGTTATAACAGAAGTCACCGTAGCTATGCTTCCATTGCCTTCTAGGAGTTGTTTGTGGGCGCAGGTTAGGATAGAACGCTGCGAACAACTCGGTAGAGTTCTTTGGTGATCCTGTATCCACAACATGATATCTGTCCTTGATTGTCCTCCCCGTCCTATGTCCAATCGGTAGAGAATGTGTCTACAAACTTTGAACACATATGCTCAACACAACAAAAATGTCGAGGGCAATGTAGGATCATTAGCAATACAAATTGCATATACTCCTCACTAAAATTGCAGATTAAAAATATTTGCAATTGATACTATAACAGTTTGCAATTCAGCATTATACTAAAGACATAGACACGAGCTGTCATTGGTTCTTGTCTAGTTGCAAGCGCCGGCATTTCGAGTCATAATTGGACTGCATTAGGTTACAATTGCATCAGGTCTAGTTGCACTTTGGATCAAATTTGTTTGAATTAGCTAGTTCCGTCAAGTTGCAATGAGTATGGTGTTATAGTTGCGATTGGTCTAGTCTCGCGATTGCAATGGGTAGAGTACAAATATAGGGTGTATAAAATACACGTTGTTCTGACTAGACTTGCAATTAGGTTGTAACAAGTTGCATGTAGTAGCAACAAGCACTACGGTTGCATGTAACTAGGTTGTAACTAGCTAGGTTTGCAACTAGGTTGTGAAAAATATGTTCCAAGTGGTTTACAACAAGCGCTAAGTATGCTACTGATCAAGTTGCAATTGTATTGTAGTCGCGATGGCAACTCATAGTGCGATGAAGTTGCAATTACGCACTAAAAAAAAAGTTTATCAAATATAGTCATGTTGGATCTTATTTTTGTTAAGCATATTTTTTTGAACAACTTTGGTGCAAACGGATCTAAAATTGGAGCTACGGTTTAGAAGATATTGCATTTTTCGATCCGAAACAAAAAAAGATTCCGCATGCGGGATGGGCGGTGGAGAGAGATTAGCTAGCAGTGCATCGTGGTTGTAAGCTGGAACACGCATGGTGTTGCAAATCGAATACGATCTTGGTTGTAATTGGTGCCCGGATGACCGGCTGCGGGGGAAGGAGGTGGGGAGGTGGGGGAATCAGGCTGCGGGGAATGAGGTGGGGGGAGGTAGAGAGGCGGGTCTATTGTCAATTTGTGAGCAAAGCGTGCTAGGAGGAGGGTATTTGGGGGACAGGTTGGGTGCATTTTAGGCCTACCGGGTATATATATATATATATATCAAAAATATCCCGCTCTTAGCGGTGTATTCTACCACCCATGCGGGAACCTTGCCATCCCCATTTATAGTTGAGAACGCATGCGTGCACCAAAAATGCATTTGGTGACTTGCTCCTTGTGATCACACTAGCAAACAAGACTGCGCACACCTCATCGCGTCATTAGCAAACATGCTGGCCGTGAGCACTGTGTGGGCATACTTTTTTAAATTGGCCAACATGCACTAGGCGACAAAAACGCATTACTAGTAAAGAAAGCAACATGCAAAATACGTTGAAAACCGTTAAGCTAATCAAAGATTACCCCAAGAAATACCATTGAAAAATAAAAAACAACTTGATTTGCACACATGTAGGCTAGCTATAGTGCTTTGGTTTAGTGGTGAAAGTGACGTGGGGATGATGCAGCAGCTAGCTAGCTTTTTCATGGTGCACGGTTCCTACTCCGCTAGCAGGAGAGAGGCGCTGGCTGCTACTGTATGGAGCGAAAGCGATGGCTCAAGGAAAAATTGGAGAGCACAGTGCATGCTCTATTTCATAGAGTTTCTTTGAGTCACTAACGAGTGTGGGGTCCGGCTGCCCATATGGAGAGCTAGGTGGGGCAAAAATGTGCAAAGCATCTTCAAACTTCGAATACATCACGTGGTTCGGCATGGGAACGGCCATGCGCATGTCACCTGGTCCCCTCACACCAAAAAAAACCATCGGAGGCGGAATTTGATGTCCTTCATTTGCCACAAATGCTTGCGCGGCGGTGTGATCCAACCTCTAATGAGCCACATGGCTGCCATCAAGGGAGGGGGTAGATTTCACCCCCTGGGTGGGCTGGTGCCCACGAGGTTAGGAAATTCACACTAATATATATATATATATATATATATATATATATATATATATATATATTGGGAGCCCAGGGCTTGCATTGGCCATCAGGAAGCCCCGGCCAGGGGGCCAACCCAACCAGGAAGCCGGCCCAGCATTTTGACGCCGGAATGGGCACCCCTCCGATCTAGCTTTTCTTTCCATGGACGCGAGTACACACCCGGTGGGCTGGTGGGGGCCAGTTTTGGTGCATTAACGTCATCTCTGGAGTGCGTGGGGGACTGGGGTCATTAGCCTCCTTGATGTATATGTATATAATCGAAGAACCGGCATCATATACAGGTGTTCATTTTATATACATTGCATGACAAGTTTGTTAATTGTACACACGATCTCCATGTATTATATACATCTGAAACGATTTGTCGTGGGCCTGTACACAATATAAAAGCCCAGTTCCTCGAACCGTTCGATGTATTCCAACATTCTGAGCCTGTGAGGGGTAAATGGCGCCTGCTTCTTCGTCTCGGCCCGGCGATACACATGGCGGCGGCGGGCCGGGGCCTTCCTCCGCTCGAGCAGGCGTTACCGCTGGTGGCGGCGAGGAAGCCCCGGGCTCCGACTTCCGTCGCCTACCGCTGCCGCTTCCCTCGGTCGCCCTGGAGCCCTCGGTGGCGGCGAGGAAGCCCCCGAGTCCGGCTTCGAACGCCCTGGAGCCAATCGGCGGCATATCAGCGGGAGCGCAGCCCAACACCACGCCGGTCTACATCACGCCCGATCCTGTTCTTCGTGCTCCAGCAGACCTAACCGCGGATGGAGATGCGGCGCGGGGTGTGCAAGGATGCCTCTGGCCGCGAGAGGTCCCAGCAGCCGGCACCCACGACATGGATACTCCAGCTGATTCTGCACTTTTCACCCATGTAAGACATACGTAGCCCTCTTCCTTGCTCTTCATAATTCGTATTGTGCATAAAATTGTGTTTTTTTTCTTGGATTCCAATTAGTTTTGCTCCCAGTAAGATTCGATTGTCCATGCCTGGCTGTATTATGCAAAAAGGTCATTTTTCCATGTTCTGAATTGATAATCCCTTTTTGTCCGGTAAACACTCTGTTATTGAGCTATGTACACATACTGCAATGTGTTTCATGCGTGTGGATGCTCCAAGAACGAGTTGGATGTTTCTGATTAGGCGGAAAGGCATAATTTTGTACTTTTCATGCATCAATGCCTGATATAATATGCTGAAAATCTGCTAGAGATTGCAATAATAATTCTAGCTACTCGTGTCCTGCTTGTTTATATTCTGTAGATGGTATGTCATTTTCATAAATCATGCCTAAAATGTTTATATGCAGCGTGTGTTTAATGTATTACTGATTTTGTATGGCATGGACGGCCTGATTGTGTATGGCATGCATGTGTTATCATGGGAATATCCCATTCCTTGTTTGTCACTTAGCAATCATGATTTTATAGCTTATGGTCAACACTTTTATGGTATTACTGAATTCCATTTGCTGTTTCATTGTGACAGTGTCGATTTGTATGGCATCTACAGCCTTGTTTCTAGCGGTGCAATTATGTACATGTTACATATAGCTTATGGTCAACGCAATTATGTATATTCCCAAGAACCATTTACTAGTGGAATCCCCCAATTCCATTCATTGCTGTAGATTTGCACGAATGTCAACTACTTATATGCACAAAATTTATTTGCAGGCAGTCAACATCGATAATGCTATTGTGCCAAAGGTGGGGATGAGGTTCCTTACAATCGATGATGCTTTCCAGTTTTATGGACATTATGCTGAGGTTGTAGGCTTTGGAATCAAGAAATACCGTGAGAAGAAAGGCTGCAAGTGGCTGAATTGTGTAAGGGAGGGAAGTGCAAGTTTCATAAAGAAGATGGCGTGCGTGTCCGTAAAGAAGACTACCAAAAGGACCGGTTGTTTGGCTGGGTTGAAGCTCCAGAAGGTTTATGGTCAGGACAAGAAGCTTGTGTGCGTCATTATTGATGTGGCCAATCTGAACCACAACCATGACTTCCTTCCATCCCCATCTGCCGGCAAACATTTCCACTGCAACAAGGCACTTGACCCAACCTACCGAGAGTGGATTGGATCGATGCAAGACAGCCGTGTACCTAGCCATTGTGTCATGGACATGATGGCACAAGTGCATGATGGACCAGAGAATGTACCGCTAACCCGTTAGGACATAAAGAACATGTAAGTTTCTGGTGCTATTTTTCTATGTCGTGTGTTCAAATAACTATAGTGGCTGGTGAATGTTACAATGTGAAATATTATAGTTGAGATGATGCACGAACTGGAATATTATTTTTATACATAGTAACCCCCTGTTGTATCTGAATGTTGCTATATCCAATACTTGAAATGCAATCTGTTATAATGTTCTTAAACATCAACCGTGTAGATGTGGTGGGTTAACATGTTGTATCTGCTACTGTTTGTATTCAATTGCACTTGGCTGTTCTAACTTGTGTAGTTTCTTCATGTTCTGTTTCCAGGAAAGCTGCCCGTGCACGCGTGAGGCACAAATGGATGATGTAGCCAAGCTGTTCACTTTCTTCAGAGATTGCAAACAGCAAAATCCCTCAGTTCTATTGTGACTTTCAGCTCGATAGTGATGGAAAAGTTCTCAGCATCTTCTGGTCTAGTGCAAGCATGCAGGGGAGAGTATGCGGACTTTGGGGATGCAGTCACTTTCGACACAACACATAAAACCAATCTATATGAAAAGCCGCTGGCCATGTTTGTTGGTGCAAATCATCACTTGCAGTGCACTGTGTTTGCAATTGCTTTGTTTGGTGATGAGACCACTGATACCTTCGAGTGGGTGTTCAATACGTTCAAAACATGCATGGGCGGCGAGGCTCCTCGCTGTATCCTAACAGGTTTTTCCTAACCCTGTGTTCATTTTGTATCATGCATAAATAATAGTGTTTTGCAATCTATGTTGTGATGTGATTGGAACTTAAGTTGACATATCATTTGTCCTTATAGTGCATATTTAATGCTGCGATTGGAACCTTATGTTGTTATTTGAACACTTGGAAGGCCAATAATGCTGTTTGCCTATTCATATTAGTCTGACATGTGTGTCACAGCTTAGATCACTTAGTTTCTACCAACTCCACCCCCTTCCCGTCCATAGTCCACTGTATACATGTTTCTATCATTCTTATCACTTTACATCTGCCATTATATTTGTTCAGTTCTTGTGCATTAGTTTTTCTTACCATTTGTCCTGGTACTTTCTGCACAGACCAAGATCCTGCAATGCCGGCGGCAATCAAGCGTGTGTTCCCCAACTCAATCCATCGTCTGTGCTTATGGCATGTCATAAACAAATTTCAACCATTGCTGAATGAGTTATATGCAAGGTTTGCCAAGCGGAATTTCAAGGAGAAGTTCCACTCTGTGATCCACCATCCTTTGACCCCTACTGAATTCGATGATGCATGGTCAAATCTGGTTGGTGAGTTTGAATTGGACGATGACCCAACACTTTGGGCCCTCTATGATATGCGCCATGACTGGGTACCATGTTTCTTCAAAGATGACTACTGTGGTACTATGTCCTCTACTCAACGTAGTGAGAGTGTGAATCACATTGTAAAAAATGTCACCTCGACGCGAACACACCACTGCACCTGTGGGCCAAATAGCCACCGCCGTAAGATGGACGAGGCGGCTGAGACATATGGCAGCACGGTATGATTCCTAGACTGTGGCCCTTGATTATATGCATCTTATATCTCTAATTTATGCATCCTTGGTAATAAGATTATATGCAACATTTATCTGAAAAAAACCCTGTCTAACGACATATGGTTATTTATGTGCCTCGCTCTACGGTTGCTATTTTTCTATGGCTAGTTTATACACCTATTATTATGTGTATGTGCACTTGCTTATTGGTGCAGGACCATAACTAACTTTTCTAATTTGCTAACTGTTCTTCAGAGTGAAACAGTGACCAATTCAAATTGGGCATTCGAGGTGCGCCTCTCACGAGTGTACACGAGGGCTGTGTTCAACCGCTTTTGAAGAAACAATGAAATCTGCCCCGCATAGCTGAAGACCCAGTGAGAGGG
The DNA here is from genome assembly GCA_015847255.1 of Hyparrhenia diplandra. Taxonomy (NCBI): domain Eukaryota; kingdom Viridiplantae; phylum Streptophyta; class Magnoliopsida; order Poales; family Poaceae; genus Hyparrhenia; species Hyparrhenia diplandra. The sequence goes on from JADLZK010011793.1 coordinate 40,188, forward strand.
AAGAATTCATGGCTTGTGAAGCACACAAATAACTCGAACAAGATTGTTTGGGGCCAGCATGAGTTTGGTCACTGTGGGACGAAGATGCTGGACTGTTCACATGTGAGTGTAAGCGCTGGGAACACACAGGTATGATCCTTGATCTTTTATGCATCATTTCCTAATACTTGCCTACATTATTCCACTCATGCATTTGTTGTGTACAAAATTATTATGTTCCCCAGGACTGTTTTGTGTCCACTTGCTGCGTGCATTCATGCAAGTCCAATTGGAAAAGATACCTCGAAATATGTATTGAAGCGCTTGTCCCGGAATGCACGCCATGACCTCCCATTTGACAGGACGGATGTTAGGCTGAGAGGCGTTGATGGGGAAACAAAAAGCATACAGACAGAGGCTGCTCCTGATAAAGGCAATGAAACTTGTGAGGTATGCATGCATGTCAAAGCCTGGTTTTAACAGAGCCATGGAGGGAATTGATGAGCTTATTGCACTAATCGCTGGGCTGGAACATGACATTGGTGCTGGAGACATCGATTTGGAAGATGTGAACGTAAGGATTGTTCACCACCTTGCTGTTATGTCAAATTTTTTTTTATTTCACGTTCATGAATGAAACTTTTACATAATGTAGCAATGCTTTCTATGCTTCTTGGTTAACTGTCATATGCATTTCCAGGGACGATAGAGATGGGCGGACACAACAGCAGCACAGCCGTCGCAGCCTGAGATTATGCGTTTGAATAGTTAGATTTGTACCTAATGTAGCATTGGTTTCCCTGCTTCTTGCTTAACTGTCATATGCATTTTCAGGACGATATAGATGGGCCGGGCACAGCAGCAGCACAGCCGCCGCAGCCTGAGATTATGCGTTTGAATAGTTATATGTGTACCCTGCGAGATGATGATTTTTGCACACCTGGTAAGCCTCGGTCTAACCTGGGGCTTTTTGTAAGCAGGACTCGTCGTGTGGGGCAGGAAATGGTGCTCTTCCACGGTTGGAACAAACAGATGGTGCCAACCAGGAGGCGGGCTGTGGTTCAGATCAGGTGAACAATCCACTAAATCATGCTTTGCCACCTACTATGTTTGTACTGGTGTTTGCAAGATAAAACTCATGTTTTTTATGCCAGTAGATAGTAATTTGCTTGTTAAAATGCAGGTTACTACTGTGATGCAACAAGCTGTTACAGAAGCTGTTACAGCACAAGCTGGTGTAGCTTCTGTGCTTGGTGGTCCGTCCAATGGATCCAACCAACAGTTTGGCTACTCAGTGGAGGTAAGATGTATATATAACTGGCTCTTTATGATTCGAGGCGTTTGGCCATTGTTCTGTATGCCATTTTGGCCAAGTTGATCTAGGTCATTTCCACTTGCACAATATATTGGGATATCATCCATCCTATTCGTATGCAAAACCCTCTGTTTGTTTACTATGCACTATACACGGCCCGTTGTGTGTTTCAGTGCCCTTGGCCAAAATAATGTTGCACAAACCACACTGTGCACAAAATCATTCCAAGTTTTATTGGTCTTGAAAAATTTTTTTTTATTTGTATATGTGCACCTGATATTAATTGCTGGTTTGGCAAAATCTCGCAGGCAATGGTTGGTGCAGGCATTAGTCTGGACCGTCCAGATAAAGCAAAGCCAAAGGGGAGGGCCAAAGACCAAGCAGAACTGAGGGCATTGAAGCTTGGTGCTAAGGGGGCCAAGAAGAAGAACAGGAAGTGTAAAATCTGCCACATTGCAGATGGCCACAACTCATCCACTTGCTTACAAGTTGAGGCGAATCGCTTGAAGCTGGCCAACCTTTCTGGAAAGAAGAGAGGTCGTCCACCTGGCTCAAAGAACCGCTGCAACAGAGGTGCTGAGAGGGCAGTCCAAGGCGGTGGTGAAGATGGCTTATCCTTGAATGATAGCCCCCAGGCAGCAGAGCATTCTCCCAAGAAAAGAGGAAGACCTGCAGGGTCCAAGAACAAAGCTACTGTCTCTTGAAACACCTATCCTATTCTGATCCTTGTACCCATACTTATATCTATCTATATGCCTCCATGTCTTGTGCTTGGCATTCCATAGAACCATTTTTCTGTGGCTGAAACATATTTTGCCGTGTGAGTATGGCATTGAGACCTGGGCATTTTTGGTGGCAATTTTGCCTGATTTTAAACTTTATAAATGGCATTGAGACCTAGGCAGTACTGGTGGCAATTTTGCCTGATTTTAAACTTTATAAGCTTCTCTTCTCTAGAAAAATTGTATGCAAATTTTGATTGCCATTATCCTATAAAAATGATCTGAGATGGCATAATGCGTGCATGTGTGTTCCATTCTATGTATATATGTTCATAAATGTGGTTGTGTGTTCACGGCCATTGTCCTATAAAAATGATCTGAGATGGGATAATGCATGCATGTGTGTTCCATTCTATGTATATATGTTAAATGTGTGTGTTGTAGCCTTTCAATGGCAGCGGCCAAAATAATCTGGTCTGCCATGATGCGTACCTTTCACCTGGAATTATTGCAGTAGTAACGTGTTTTTGTTCTAAGGAAAACAAACAAGAAAATAGATTGGGAAGGGAAAATAGATTGGAAAGGGCGGCTACTTATAGAGTGGGGGGAGAGTGAGCTGTTTCCCATCTTTGTTTTTATTCCTTTGTTATTTTAGTTGATTTTTTAATTAAGGCTTTGATGGTCAAAACACCTGAATTCAAAAATAAAGTAACACAGTGATATGTAGGAACATTTTTCCTGGGTAAACCTTTGAAACCATTATAGCAGAAACATAGTCATTTTGAACCATCAGTAACAACAAAAGATATCAGTGGTTCAGAAGTTTCCACAACCTATCAGTAGGCTATGGAGCAAAATATACAAGTTACCACAACCTATGAGTGGTCCACAGTTTTTTTTTTTTTTTTTTTTTTTTTTTTTTTTTTTTTTGACAAGCGAGTGGTCCACAGGTTGATATGGTTTATCAAGTAGGGTAGGGAGCAAAAATATGCAAGTTACCACAACCTATCAATGGGTTAGAAGTTGATCTGGTTTGTGGGTTTGTTCGTAGATGCATACAGGTCATCCAATATACATGTTACCCAAAAAAGCACCATCAGAATGCTAAGGGTCCTGGTGTATCTTCGCTCTGACACACAACTATCTCCAAAAAGGGTGAAGCAAACAAGAAAAACTAGCTGCCACTGGTGGGGGCGTGGGGGGGTGAGTGAGCTAAGATATAGCCGGACGCAGCTTCTCAATTGCTTCAGGGAGTATTCTTTGTTCATTGGCCTCATGGAAGACGATGTAAGATAGCACGTCATCCCGCAGCTCCCTGGATGAGGCCTACAGATCATATAACGAAGCCACATGAGATTTAAAAAACACTACTGCATTTGGGATCAGTAAAATGGAATATTGTATATAATGGTGTTTTATCACAATTAAAAATATTTTCATTTAGCAATATAAAAAATGTGATTAATCACTAAGTTGAACCATATAAATGATGTCTCATATTAGTGAGTGTTCCAAAGACATTTTTGGTGACTAAAAAGTTTCAGATATTCTATATGAGCAGAGCGTATAACTGAACTGCAACTGTGATGAAAATTTGCATCCAAAATTTGAAAAGCATACATACCCCATTGATAGAATATTCCCCTTAATCCCGCCTTTGTCAACATCGTACAGCTTCAAGTACTTCATAACAAAGGGTCCACAGTCCTGAGAGCCAAGTTCCATCTTGGGGCAATTTTTAGCATTTGGCATTCATAATTGCAGAACATTGGGGAAACAATTCGGCCTTGCATACTGAAATGCCTTATTAAGCCTGCGGATCATCATGGCGCACCACTGGATTTTTTTATTTCCATATTCTACCTCCGCCATGTGTGTATTTTTCCCAACCATCACCACCAAGCAAATCCCAAGGGTTCGGATCAATTATGTGAACCTTCCTGTTTCCAAAGTCCACAACATAGGCTGAGTAGTGTCCATTCCTATGGAGAGGCACCAAGATCTGTATCGGTCACAAGTAAAAATATCCAAAGTTTAAATGAGAGGCAGTAGGATTTAGTATTGGTCAGCACCTAATAATCAATAAGTTGAAGCGCGTACAAAGTAAGGCTGCTCAGCACTAACCTCTCTCACTGATTTTAGATGCCTTTCCTCCGGCAGGAACCTTTTCAGTAGGTTGATAAGAGTATTCGGCTGGTACTCCACTTGTTCCCCTGGAAATTTATTACCTTCCTGGTACCACGCCTTCTGCACAAAAAAAGTCGATTCGTGAGAGTGCGTCATTAAGTACATGCATTTTCTCTTACAGTCAAACACCCGAAAATAAAAGTGGTGAACTAACCATCACATCAATGTCCAGATATATCCGTTCAAACGGTTTTCTCAGCTTATGTGTGAGTTCGTCCTTTATGAGACATCGAACATAGTATTGTACCCATGAATCCATCACAGGCTTCTTGGGAGCAAATGATTCTTTGACATCTCCTGCAGTGGCCGAATCAGACCCAAATAGACAAATGGTTGACCTGCACAATGATTATTTCCTTAAGTGAGAGCGTGTACAAAGTTCACTCGAAATGGCAAATACAGTGTTTCATGAGCAATGCATGTGAAATGATTAAGTGCTAGGCATTCTTTACTCTCTGAATGACAAGTCATTCGATAATAGGAGGTGAAGCAAACCCGTGGTTGCATCCAACGGGTGTTGTGTTAAAACAGTAGGAAACTCCCATGCTTTTTAGGCACATCCTTCAATGGGAGCACTTCTGGTGCCAGCCAAGTGCTGCCAGCAGCCGACCCAACCCATCTTATCTCATGGTGGGAGGAAGCACAATCTAATGAAGTCATTGGTATCATCTACACCATTGGAACAGGAACAGGAGAATTTTCTCCAACTCGCCGAGCTGGTTGCTTCAAGAAAAAAGAAGATATCCATCCCAAACTTGGAGGCGTGTAATCGTTTTTAAGTGCATTTGTATTTCGCCCCTAGAACAGCTAGTTGTACAAACATCCCATTATAATCTTTCGCTTTCAGGCAAGCAGGAGTGCCATCCCAGACTGGTACAGCTAAAACATCTTCTTTCGCTGCAGGAGTGCCATCCCAGAGTGGTTCAGCTGATACATCTCCTTTCTGGAAAACAGAAAACCAATAAATTGGTTGTATATGCACTACATTTGGTGCAATACATCCCCATCCAAAGAAAAATAATCTTCTTTGCGGACAGTGGATATGCACTAGATTTGGTGCGAATAAAATAATTTCTTTGTGAACGTTGCATATATTAGCTGGTAACAGGGTGTATACACATGCTTATTACAGAATGGAGGGTGGTTTTGAACGTCTAACCTTCAGCGGAATAGGCGTACGATCGTAGATTGGGGCGCTTATTGGGGTGCCATGAATGATAGGATCATCAATGACATCCCCAAGTTCGGTAAAAATATTAGTTACATCATTCAATATTCCCTGTCCGCGTGAATCCCCATTGAAGCCGCCACCATAGCCCAGTTCCTCACGTTCCTCACCATTTTGTCCCGTATGTAAACACACATTCTCAGTATCATCATTGTTTAATACAAGGAATCGAGACGCTGGTGCACAAGGTAAAAGTAGATATCAAATTCACAGGGAGATGTGGATATACAAAAGGAAAAAAATACATAAATCATAGATGCATAAAAAACACACACATATTTATTATAGGGAGTATCCAGTGTTACATGATACGGAAGCGGCCAAAAGGGTCGCTTCCTTACAACATAATTGGGCAACAAAAAGCGTTCCCCGATATCTTACAGCATATGTCAACCGGCCCATGGATATGCTACATGAGAAGTACTAATAGGTATTGCCCATAATTGCTAGAACCGTTACATAAACAAAAGTCTAAAAACGGGCTTAGGAAAGTAGCGACCAGATAATGATAGTAACTGAAACTAATAGGTAACAGAAAATGGTAGTCAAGGAGTCTAATTGGTGTCTTCATTCTTACGTGAGAATGCAGCGTCTTCGGTAATTGTATTGGTGTCTTGGTCATCTGCAATCCCACAGCCTTTTTGGGCCTTCCTTGCTTCTTGTTGTTTGTATAATTCATCATTCATGGTCTCAATTTGGCTGTCAGATAGCTGCGAAGGACTAGGCAAGGTGCCCAGTGGATTGGAAGACATTTGTGGCGTCGCTGTACATGGTAAAAACGCTCAGGTTATATATATAGCATATAAATCTGACCACAAGTGCATATTTACTTTAATATGAAGACACAAAACGACAATTTGGATTGCCGTACCTGTTTCATTAGTCTGCTGCGCAAGGTTTTCATGCATTTCAGATTCGTTTTGGTGGTGATTGATATGTCCCTGGGCGTGGTTGTCATCTGGTTGGGCATAAAGCAAACCGGTGTAAGATAAACAAACGCAAAAAGGGTAGCACCATACAAAATAGACTAGATGTAAGGCTGCACATGTATATGAATTTTCACAAATATATCTATACAAGTGTATTGTTGCCGATGGATGTGCACTAAGGCTGATAGGGATAGAGGACTGTACCAGCAAATTTGGTTTGTCGTTGGAATAGGAAGTTTTGAGCTCCATGTTTCCCAGCTGCACGTGCCTGCCACCCTTCCAAGTTTAATCCTATTGGAGGCAGAAAAAAAAAAAAGGATGTAACGTTTAATAAAAGGAAGGCAAAGGTGACTTGTATGCAGAAAAAATGTTTCAATGTGTGTGCACGCACCTATTCATAGACTGCATACCAAATTATGAAACACATGTGGCCAAAAGTTATATATTAGGCCTGATTACAGTTATACCCACCTACTGCCTAATGTACAGATGCATACAAATTTTATGATACCGTACAGAGATAGTTGATGATTCCTTATACCAGTGAGTATTGTCTGATCTTGGCGCTGCTCGTTAATTCGTTCAGCCTGACGAGCACCACTGGACTGTCCCTCGGGTATTTCTTCACCCATTTCTTCACCTATTTCATCACCTATTGGAGGTAGGAAAGCAATTAGTATACTTATAAAACCCACAGGAACAACTCTAATATTGAAAACCAATCTTCTTACTACTTGCATATAAACATACACATCTAATAATGAAAAAAGCCCCCAGGTCAATTCCTATGTGCATATATAACATGCATAGATGGGTAGCAGGAAAAAAAAAGGAAATGTCAATTAAAGAAACGTGAGAACCTGAGACATCATCATGTTCAAATTCTTCATTTCCATCATCCTCAGCACAGCGGAGAAACTCATCAATCATATCACCGAACGCTGAGGACATTGAATGCTGTTTCTCAACTATGGTTTTAAATGCATTTTGGATTGTATGACACTGCACTTCGACAGCATGGTCGTGACCAGCAAACAGATCCTCAAGACGGCGTTGCATGGTAGGCCGTAAGCCTAAAAGTTTAGAACGAAGCAATTGGGAGAGCCTTGGCACATAAATGGTCCGAAGCTCGATTTCAACCATATAGCATGTCTGAGATGGAGGACGGAACTGCAGGAAAACGGTAAGCCCAAACAAAAAGAGTAAATTTGATGCAAAAAATAAAGAGGCAGCCAAAGGGTTACTAGAGGAAAACGAGGAAATAAAACTTACATCCAACCTCCCATAGCCTACAATAGAGTGCTTATCCTTTGTGACGTCTGCCCTAATCAGCTTGGTTATCATGTCACTGTTGAACAGACCGATACGAGGGGTGCAGAATCGATCCTCAGGGCCAGCACGGTGCTCTAGCCAATCCAAGTAGCATAGCTGCATATATGTTCATAACCAAAATTAGATAAAGCAAAAACACTGAATTTTGACATGATGCCGATATATGCAGTGTTTGAAGATTAATAAATCTGTTGGAGCACTTGTAAGCCATCTTAGGTCACTTCTTGGCAGTTCATTGAAAACTGTTGGCGCTATTGACCCTATGTGCATTGTTTGTTACAGCCATGTATACATGTTGACATGCCTTTTTAAATTATATACAATTAACGGCACCGTTCTATACATGTTATGAGCAGACTTTTTTTGTAGGAAAGAGGGTGGAGGGTATATGCTTACCGCTAAGACAGTTGTGCATCCTGGGATGTAGTATGTGGTTTGCTCCTCGGACTTCTCGTGCCACCATTTCACCAAATGGGACAAGTCCAGCCAGATTGCATGGCACCAATCAATATCACTGAAGTTGGACATGTCGGCAGTGCGTTCGATGTCACTGTTGCTAATTCCCCAGGCACATGGTGGGAATAGCAGCCTACTAAACAGGACTAGGAAGAAGCATCTTTTTGTCAGGTTGTCTGTTCGCCCCCTTTGTATCCATTCCATGCAGAAATTCACAGAAATCTGGGCGCTCTTGATGCCAAGCTGTTTGCGCAGCTCCTTTGCTTCATTAGTTCTGGCACCCCAGGCCATTTGAGTTCGTAGGGGTTGACCATTGCTCGACAACCCGGTGATTTTGTGCACAACCTCTTTTGTTATTTTGATCTCCTTTCCTGGACCAACTTTGATGGTCATGGTCTTCGGATCAGTATGATTCATAAGCCACTTAACCAGGGCGGGAGTGATGGCCTTGTTCAAGTTGATTTCTAGCAAGCTCTCAAATCCAGTGTCATGAACAAATACCTTCCTCTGGTCAGCAGTAAGACTTGCTAACAATTCATGCACCTTCTCAGGTGCAGCACGGACATTCCACCGTGGACCCTGTTATAGACAATATACACACATTAAGACATGCGAAGCGCCACCAAAAAATGTATATAATCCAGTACGGTGTAATCAAAAATAGGATCAATGAAATATAATCTGATACGTGCAATACTAAATAGTTCATAAGCAACCCAGCACCCCCCCCCACCCCCCAATATGGATCCTAAAGAGTGCATAGAAAATGTTCCACCCCAGACATTGGATAACACCTAAAGCATAACTAGCAGATACGCATATTCGGACCTAGAGCAAGAACTTATATGTAACTTACTTTGCTTGTCCCCACCAAATTATCGCCATCTGAACTGCTTGTTCTGGATCCACACCTCCGTTGAGTGGGCTGTGATGGTTCATGAACATCCTGACATTTTGGGGGAAAAGGAGTATATGAGAACAGTGCCTAAAACCATACTCCGCTTTTTTTGTGGCAACTAGAAAGGAAAAAAGAGAACTCTAAAATAACATCACATAAACATACAGGCCCAACAGTTTCTGAAACATTCCTTGAACAAACGGAATCACCGTGCTTCATCTTCATCCCAAGTTTTGGAGGTGACTCCTGCATTCGAATGTAATTGCAATAGAAAAATAAGCTTTTGGCTAAGATGCCCTCCTCTGTTTTATGCATATAAGTAAACACAGACCTTGAACGTGACTGTTGCCTTGCCTGCGACATTTCTCTTCTTGGCTGAGGCTCGAGTCCGTGGTCCAGTAGGGGGCTCAAACGGCG